>NQVE01000110.1:2380000-2690000 GCA_003260385.1 Cuscuta australis
CTTACTTTGGGCTTTCTATAGTGGGCTATCTATCTCGGGTGTTAACGGGCCCCGGGGTAGTCACGAGGTTAACGGGCCTCGGGCCCCCTGCTTGTAACCGACCGTTAATTATATTAAAATATATATATAAGAATAAGAATAAATAAGAATGGACCTTGTGGAGAGAAATAAGAATAAATCTGAGGCTTAGGATTGAATGCATCGTGCGGCCATAAATTGATTGGGATGGGATCCAACCGTGTGGGATATATTTGGGAAGTAATAATTGCAGTGCATTTAATTAGAGTTAAATTGGTTAAGAGGGTATATTTGTAATTTGAAATGCATAATAAATTTGGGAAATACCCACAATGTCGTACCAACCTTAAATAATAGCTAGACACGTCATAGGCTAGGTGTATTATATAATATTGTTAATTTCCAATCATTTAATATTGTATTGTGCATTATATTTTATATATAATTTTTTTGAACACAAGTCCGTTTTTGATAAATAATATGCCGTTGGAAATCTCTCGTTGAGATCTACTCAATGACACCAATATTGAATATAATTAATCCATAATTTAACCCGAATGAAATTTGATGGTCGTTATATGCACTTTGATTTGTCCTTTAATTTTATTCCATTAATTTGGATTCTTAAAGTGCACCATAACAGAATTCATTATCTAAAGTAAAAATGCATCTTATATTCTCTGTAATGCATATCAAGGGTGCATTTCATGCATTTTAAATATTTTAAAATGCATCTTATATTCTCTGTAATGCATATCAAGGGCGTATATCATGCATTTTAAGCATGAACCATAAGTCCTTAGTGTTACACTGAATCCCATAATGTTTAACCAGAATGTACACAAATGCAAACTAAATGCATCAAAAAACTATGGCAATGTCGTACCTGTGACACATAAATCAATGTCGAAAAGATTGAATTGAATAAGATACCACACCATAAAATATCAACTTTCAATTCAGAAAAAATTTAGACTGTAAAACTAGAGTTTTCAAAAATTTTATTCCATTCAATTTTGGATTCTAATTTTATCAGTAATACGCGTAAGAGATGAACAAGAGCCCTACAAAAAGAGTTTTTTTGGTACACAACAAATAAAGATTTTATTAAAAGAAAACATTCATTAGAACAAAACCTAATAAATATAGAGACGAAAACTGTATAGTTTCTCCTCCCACACATTGCATTTAAAGTGAAGAACAAACTTGTGAACTTTAGCTACCAAGTAAATGCACCATAACAAATCCACTATGCATTACACAACAATAGTAATGCACCACGTAAAGTTGAGAAGCATCTGGGTCACCAGAATACTAAACTAAACCTGAAATTAATACAATTCTCCTCTAATTAAAAACCCAAAACTCATAAAAAAACAGTAAACGATATACAATTATGAACTCAAAAAACAAATAATCCCATTTTAGAATCTGGTTGATTCAAGCAAAACATGACAAAAATTTTAGAAGTTTCACTCTTCAATCTCGTGCATACACTTACTCCACATATTAAATTATGCATCTTTCATATTTTACAATGCATTAGATTATACATATTATTACAACCATGGCTAATTGTGAAAAACGGGAGGGCAAGTACTAAATAAACTTGTTACTGGTAATCATTGAAAATACAAACTACAAACATAATGAATCGCGGCATCTTATTCTCAGAATCCAAAAGAAAAAAAATACAATAATGAAGAGTGTGGAGAGAGTCAACCCACAAACACATAATGACAACAATCTTAAGCCTAATGTGACTACAAAGTTATGAACATCATCCTAGTTGGTGGTTGTGTGCAGTACTAAGAACACAGAATGCATTACTATGTACTCCGTATCTAATGACACATATCATTACAACCATAGTTACATATGAAAATTAAATGACCTCGCATGAAAGAAAAAAAATTTCTTGAGCAAATAACGAAAAATCTATGGGTTTTTGTCCAAATGCAACGAAGTATAAACCAACTACATTAAGAGATAAAATGTTAAAAAACCATAACATTCATGACTACAAAAAACTTAAATACACTAATTTTACTAATTTGAACAAACAAAGAACACAATATCAAACTACGATTGCACTGAGTTTGACAATGCAGTAGGTGTCCCAAAAAGCTCGATTTCCGTTCATGAATTTCTCCTTAGAATTACATCGAACACCTGGTGGGCACCCCGATAGCATTACGCCTGAAAATTGCAATATGTTCTAATGAATTCTACAACCCCAAAGGGAATTACTGCAACCTTCAATGATCTAAAACACAAAGCAAATCCAAGGAAAAAGTACAAAAACATCATGTCATAAAAAATGAATTCTTCTATATCGAATTAGCTAAACAATATATCTTTTTCCTAAAAATGGAAACCTAGAAATATGACACTGACATCATAGGAATATAATCCAAGGTTGAAATATTGTAGAACAACAATACTCCACATAGAATATTGACAGGATGCATTATATTGACTACTAGAATGCATTATATTAGATTGCTGTGATGAAAGAATGCATTATAGGAGAATGATTACCGCCGCCCCTCTTATTTTCAAAGCTCTTGCCATTGTTGTTGGTGCTCGAGCCTAGGTCTTCAGCCTTTCTCATAGTGGCCTCAGGCACCTCCGCACTAGAGGATCGATGCCATTGGGCGGCTCAGCCCCGCCGCGACCGGCTACAATTTCCGATCGACAAATCCCCTCCGCATTAAAAGATCGTTGGCGCTAGAATCGACATCAGGATCATCCTCCTTCTTGCCGATGTTCTCGAAACCTTCACTATTCATCATCTTCCTCGTGCTTCCATTCTCCAAATTGTCACTATTCATCGTCCTCCTTGCAATTGTTGCTCTGCATCACAATATTTATGATAAATATTAATGAAAATTTGAGAAAAAGAGAAAATTGAAGAATGAGAGAATTGATGAGAGAAGAGGTGTTAGTCCCTGATTATACGGATCTAATAGAGACGAATGAATGGGAGAAAATCTTGACCAAGTAAAAAAGACCATAATACCCATCCGAATTAAAATTATAGAAACGGTCAAATTAAAGTTGTTGATCCAAGGACTCATATTCATTCTTATTTCTTTCCTAAGATCTCATTCTCACCAGAACCAAAATCTATATATATATATATATATATATATATATATATATATATATATATATATATATATATATATATATATATATATATATATATATATATATATATATATATATAATATATATATATATATATATATATATATATATATATATATAAACTGAAATTCACCTTCAAGAAAATTGGAATAGATATTTATTCGGAGTAAAAACGAAGATAGGGAGATACTTTTTCTAGCTAGGGCTTATAATCATAAAAATGGCAAATCTTTTTCTAGCTAGGGCTTACAATCATAAAAATGATTGTTTTCTTTACTTTAAATTTGATTGATTTTAATTTACATATATTCATTCCATGTGCATAGTATTTGTTTGTCTCCACTTAGAACTTGTTGTTTAGGACTGAAAACAAAAGCTGGATATTTAGAGAAACTAGAAGAAACTGAAAAAATTGGAAAAAACTGAGAAAAATTTCAAAACTTTATTGATGTATATTTACATGGTATTCTTAATATAATTGTTATAGTTATTATTATTATTATTATTATCATCATCATCATCATCATCATCATCATCATCATCATTTTTATTAATTGTTTATTATCATTCTTATTTATTATTATTATTATTATTATTATTATTATTATTATATTTATAATAAGAAAAAAATGAATAAAATTTTATTACATGAACAATATAAATGTCATTTAATTAGGGACACAGATGGTAGTATATGATTATGATTATGGTCTTTATTAAGTTTGTTGGGTAAACTTCTTCCAGATGGACACGAATTGCTATCGTCCACTTATGAGGTGAAGAAAATGATGTCTCCGATTGGTGAAGGCTACAAGAAGATACATGCTTGTGTTAATGATTGCATTTTATATCGAAATGAGTTCGAGGATCTCAACGAATGTCCCAAGTGTTTTTCTCCAAGATACAAGGAGTCAACCAAAATGACTCATAACAAGGACAATATGAAAAAAACCAAAAAGACTCCAGTTAAGCTTTTGTGGTACCTTCCAATAATACCAAGGTTCAAGAATTTGTTTGCTTCGATAAAGGATGCTAAGAATCTAGTGTGGCACATAGAGCAGCGAAAAGATAATGGCACCCTGCATCATCCTGCCGATGCCCCACAATGGAAGACGATTGACTACACATTTCTGGAGTTTGGGAACGAGGGGAGAAACCTTTGATTGGGATTGTGTGCTGACGGAATCAATCCTTTTGGAAGCTTGAGTACGCAACATTGTACTTGGCCGGTACTGCTTGTCATTTACAATCTTCCTCGAGAGTTGTGCATGAAGTGCAAGTACATCATGCTATCGTTGTAAATACCTGGGCCTAAACAACCGGGTAATGAAATTGATGTATTCTTAGCCCCAATGATTGATGACTTGAAGGAAATGTGGATTCATGGTGTCAAAGTATTTGATGCTTATCGTCAAGAGTGTTTCATGTTACGTGCTATGATTCTTTGGACAATCAATGACTACCGAACATACGGTAACCTATATGGTTATAAGATTAAGGGAAAATATGCATGTTCGATATGTGAGGAGAATACTTCTAGTGTGTGGCTAAAGAATGAAAAAACAGTCTTCCTAGGTCATCACCGATTTTTAAGACGTCAACATCCTTACCATCGCATGAGAAAATCTTTCAATCGTCAACCAAAAAATGAGGTTGCTCCGAAAGTATTGAGTGGCAAAGCATTGCATGAGAATTTGAAGAACATAAACCATACATTTGGTAAGACACAGAAAGTTGATCCAAACGGTCCTATTTAGAAGAAATGATCAATATTTTGGGAACTACCTTATTGGGAGTGCTTATGTGTCAGACATTGACTTGATGTGATGCATATAGAAAAAAATGTATGTGATAGTCTTATTGGCACCCTCCTAAATGTTCTTGACAAGACTAAAGATGGTGTTAATGCCAGAAAAGACTTAATAGACATGGGCATTCGAACTGAGCTTGGACCGCAAGAAAAAGGTCATCGCACATTTCTCCCTCCTGCTTGCTACACACTTTCTAGAGAAGAAAAAATCACTCTTTGTCAATGTCTACGTGATATAAAGGTTCCACAAGGGTATGCTAGACACATTAAGAGTCGTGTGTCGATAAAGGATTTGAAATTGAACGGTCTTAAATCTCACGATTGCCATGTTTTAATTCAGCATTTCTTGCCAGTGGAAATTAGATCAATATTTCTCACGATTGCGCAATAACTAGACTTTGAGTAGGAGCTAATGTGAGAAGTTGTATAAGAGGAGGAGGGAGGGTCACCCGCCTATAGAGCTTGAGTAGGAGCGTGGGGAGCCTGTAAGTGGACCGTATGTTTCGGAGTTTTCTGAGCTTGTAGGGTTTGAAGTCCGATCGAGAGTCCCGATTACTTATCATAATTGGCATGCAGTCCCACAAGACCTGAAGGCCACGATACTAGACGGGGTTCGGGTAGGTACCACTTTATTTATCTAAATCTGTTAACTTTAATTGTTACATAGTTCTATATATAATAAGTTGTTGCTTCATTTTCTTGTAGGATATATATGTGATACCTCCCGGTGGGGCCCGACATGTCATGACGGTTGCCGCGTCGAGACATCGCACTTTCAGGACATATTTACAAGCAGCCTTTTTGACGGAGGGTGGGGAGCATTATGGTAAGACTCCCTTTGATCGTTACACCTTCATAGAGCCAGAGCATTGGGAGGAGTTTCAAATCCAGATGGGGACTCCGGAAGCTAAGGTAAACCATAATTACCTTCATTGAATGAAATTAACTGACATATTAATTTATTTTAAACAATTGTTGTAGGCTTTGAGCGAGAAGAACAAGGATATACAGAAGAAGAATCCCTATCTGCACTATATGGCCCGGGGTGGATATGCCATGCTTCAGCATGAGTTGGCTGCTTCTCAAGCCACCGCTTATGCCGATATCGCTGGTTTGTCTACCGAGACGGGTTCTCAGCTCAGACGAGAGGACTCTTGGTTGCGAGGTCACACCCCGGGGAGGCAGACAGAAGTTACGGACCCTGCACTGATGGAGATTCGTGATAGGATAGTAAACATATAATCTACAATTACGTCAATATATTTATTTATTACTTGTTTATTATTTGCTTACAATTTCTTTACTTGTTTTCTTTCTTAACTGTAGGTCCAGCTGAAGAAAGAGGTCGTAGCTGGTACCTTTGTGCCAGATGGGCACAATGATGTACTGACTAGAGCGTTATGGACTGCCGAGCACCCGTGGCAGATGAGGGGTGTTGGGTCATATTCGGGCTTACGTAAAGTTTTCATAGGCAATATGAAGCCTCGTAAGCCTGATGGTAACTATATGACTGAGGAGGATCTTTTGCAGCGTCTTCCTTCCCTTCTACACCAGTATGGACTATCTGTGTTCGAGGGTGCTCCAGACTTTGCGTCCATGTCTCAGCACACACCTTATGTAACACCTCATTATGGGCAGCATAGTAGCAAGGCCTCTACAGATTTTTTTGACTTCGTCGATATCACTGAGGTACATATATTTTGTAATTTAGGTTTCAAGTTTGGTTTACGTTTACTTGTTTCCGACATTAGTTTACTAATTGTTTTTTGTAGGTTGCTGCTTGTTACTTAAAGATTTCTGATCCAGCGGATTACATAGTGGCACATGGATCGATTTTCCCACGTGCACCTGGAGATATGATGCACGGTGTTCCCCTCCTTCTCCACCAGGTTAAGGTCTCTATGACCCTTGTGCTTCCTGGAATGGGTGAATATACCATTCCTTCTCCGACTTAGCATATAGAGACTGTGGCCGATTGCGAAGGGAGCTTCGTTGCATGGCCAAAACAGTTGGTGGGCCTTGTAGATGTAAGAAGTAAATAAATTTAGTTCTTTTTATTCAAAATCATTTGGGCTGTGTTTTATATATCTTTTTTTTTGAAAATATTCGTAGCCCTCAGTGCACACTGCTCGACATGGTGACTTCTCATCAAGCAAATCTCATCCCATTCTCGGCGTACGCCCCACTGCTCCTAGCTCTCCCATACAGGATGTTGTTGACCGGAGCTCATACGTCTCATTTGGGCCGATGTGCAGAGAGTTGTGTTAGTGGCTGACACGCACATCTGCTTTGCCTACCATCAGCATCATTCTCAATCCCGAGTCCATGCTCTATCCGGAGGAGACGGAGCTAAGGATGCGTCCGGAGAATATACGTGAGTTCATGCGATGGGAGGAGGTCGATCATACCATCATCATTTGTTTTCCTGAGGTATGTCAAGCACTACGTACGAATAAATTACTATTATAATTATAATTATTTCTTATACTTGTAATTATTATTTACATATGAAATTACTAGATTGTTGCACGATCATATGGTGGAGCACAGCATCGCGTCTGTCGGGTTGTTATGTCCGGAGAACATGGCGTACGTGGTAGAATATGGAGATCGCTTGTATCTAGATAGAGCACTCGAGACCTATCAATCGCGACCCTGGATACTTATGTCGTTGTACTTATCGACACCTATATTTTCTAAATCATTTTCAATATGTATTTTGGTTTTTTATTTTAAGTTAGTGACTAACGCTTTTTCAATTGTATGCGTCATTGGGTGTTAGTACTACGTTTGTTTGAAAACAAAGTGTATTTCCTAAACTCAATCAAGGCGATCGGAGGGCATAAGAAAATGATGGTGAAGACTTTCGTCAACGAGTAAGTATTAAGAAATTTATTTCTTATTGATGAAATTCTTTATTTGTTAAGATAATAATTTCTTATTAATTTGTTTTTTACATATATTAAAGGTCTTGGCGGTTACTTCGGGAACGGCACATGCCTCAGCTTAAAGCTTGATCGGATTGGGTTGATGTTCTCGAAGTACCCCAACAAGTAGGGAACTTTGAGTGTGGTTATTATACCATGTGATTTTGTTGGCTCTTCATCAATATGTGTGCACAATATTCTGTACCGTTATCCGATGTAAGTTTGTTTTAGTGTGTTTTTGAAAGTAATGAAGTGTTTATCATCATTTTCTTTTTCATAGATTATTAAACTTTATGTCGTATTTTGTTTTCGTATTACATGTATTTCAGTATACTACGGTTTATACTAGAGCCGAATTAGAAGAGGTTAGAGAGTTTTGGGCGGGTGGTTTTCTCGATGAACTTGTGTAAGTTTGCGTTGTACTGTATAGTATTAAATGTGTGTTAGTAGAGTGTAGTTGATTGACTCTTAGTGGTGTTGTTAAAACTTAGAAGAATAGTTGTTTTACTCTTGTATTTTTTTAAGATGTACAAGTGTTGGATACAAATGTTTATTTTTTTGGTTTAATTTGTTTTGTGGCATTTGAGTTTTGTAAATGTTTTTGTGTTAGTTACTGTTGTGTTGATGGCTTGAATTCTTGTTGTTGTTGAATCTGTATAACGAAATGAAGTGGATCGGGAGCAAACAAACTATTCCTATTGGAAAAATTTATTTTTTGAATCAGTTATCTGGTAATAACCGATTCAAAAGCTTATTTTCAGAAATGGGAAGAAGTATTTAAATCGGTTATTAGGTAATAACTGATTCAAATGCCTAAGCTTTTGAATCGGTTATTAACAAATAACCGATTCAAAAGCCCCTTCATAGAGAAAGGCTTTTGAATCGTTTATTTGGTAATAACCGATTCAAAAGCTTAGGCATTTGAATCGGTTAGGGTAATAACCGATTAAAATATTTCTTGCCGGAATGGCGCCAATTTTGAAAAGGAGTATTTGCATCGGTTATTTGGTAATAACCGATTCAAAAAGCCTCTCCCCAGAATTGGCACCAATTTTGGGAAGGGCTTTTGCATCGGTTTTAACAACCGATGCAAAAAGTGACCTGAGTATTTGCATCACTGGCTTTTGCATCGGTTCAAAACTGATTTAAAAACGTCAAAAAAATAGATTTAAAGTCTTTTTTGTAAATTTTTAATTTGTTTTGGACCGCCGACAAGTCTACAACACCTACTATCTTCCCCTCTTTCGTATCGAGTATGATTCACATTTTCTTTAGTTCATCAAAAACCCAATTCAAAGAAATAAAAACACATATAAACAAACAATGATCCATGTATTGAAAACCAACGGAACAAAAACCCAATTCGGAGACCAATTTTGCATCGCACATGTCGAAGTGTGGAGACCAATATTGGTTTTCGGATCGGAGAGTTGGGGATGGAGTGTGGGTGCAGGTTTGATTTGGAGCCCTAATTTGATGCCTTGATTTTTGTGTGGGCAGTGTTGGGTTGGAACTCTCTCTACTCTCCCGGGTGTCTGTTGCGATGCTCCTTTCGATTGGGTAGAAAATGTGGATGGGGAAAGGGATTTTGGTGGTGGTTGGGGATGCGGGAGAGAGTGGTGCTGTGTTTGGTAAAGATTTCCGCGAGTATACTGAAAAAACCTTTGAGGATTATAAATAATATGAGAGAATCCTATAAAATCTTGCTCATAAAATAGTCTACAATCTATCTAACCTAACTCTGTCTGTGTAGATTTAATAAAATCGATGAATTTACAAAATCCATGTATTCTAAATAAGACTATCTCCGTCCCAGTGTATTCGTCTAGTTTGACTTTTTTGAGTCAAACTAGATAAATTTTAAACTCCAATTACTCTCAATTTATATTGCATATTAAAATAATGAAATACAATCTTAAAAGTTCTCAATATGATAAATTCAATGAAGTCATTTTTATGTTAAAACACATTACAATTTTTATTTAATTAAAGTTTAAAGTTTGTCCAGTTTGACTCAAAAAAGTCAAACTGGATAAATACACTAGGACAGAAGGAATATATTAGAATCTTTTAAAATCAGGATTGAATACACCCCTTATATTTATATTTTGTGTCAATTTAAATGTCAACTGATGACTTACATTAATATAAAATGTGAGTGTGAAATTTCATAATCAAACTATCAAAATGTAAGTGTAAACATTTGATCTACAATTTGAAATACAATCTTTGAAGTAAACATGGTTAATTTATAATGTGAAAAGTACTATACAATTCTTGCATGTCCCACTAGCAAAGATAAGCATACGGAATATCGCTTTCTTTTCTCTTCTTCTTTTCTTTTTTCACTTTTTCTTTTTAAATTTTCAAGATCAACTGCTCTTAGCCTCTAGTCCTGATAATGGTAATGGTCCCTCTGCCCCGAGTCTGGATTCTAGTTAAAGCAACCACCGCCTTGCCGGACAAGCCGGGTCCGTCCGGCGAAACCAGCGGCCGGCAGGCAAAGTCTCCGACCGGATGCTTCACCGGTCTTGTCGGCGGCATCAGAATCCTCTCGTTGATTTCGTCCAGCGTGAGGTCACCTTCCGTCCCTCCCGGCTTCACCACCGCGAAAGGGTACGCCAATTTTGCCAACGCCTTCTCCGTTGGCCGCCGATCGCCGCCGCCGTCGCTTCCTGGCCGACACAACACATAAGACGTAGACATTCAGAGAGATTCTCTTAATTATTTCAAAAAACAAAAAAGAGATCGGATGGCGGACAATTGCCCCACCATAATGTTTAGAAAAGTGGTCGTAAAAGGCCAAGTCATAATTTTGGTCTGGCAATTAAGACGACGTCTAAAACACGACAACGTTTGTGAGAGGTTTTGTACCTAATATAACCAATACATTGTCGCATACTCCCCGTACCTGCGTATTTGTCTAGTTTGATTTTTTCAAATTAAACATGATAAATTTTTAACTTCAATTAAATAAAAATCGAATTGTACTTTAAAATAAAAATGATTTTATTGGATTTACCGTATTGAGAACTTTCAAAATTATATTTTATTATACTAATATGCAATATAAATTGAGAGTGGAAGGAGTTCAAAGTTTGTCCAGTTCGACTTTGACTCGAAAAAGTCAAACTGGACAAATACCCAGAGACGGAGGTAGTATTTGAAAATAGGAATTTGAATTTTAATGCTCCTCCTCTGAAAAAATTATCATCCCAAATCATTTAATCATTTTATATGGAAAAATATGTGGTATTAAAAAAATAAAAATTGCATATTTTAAAAACTACATCAAAAAATTTATAAAACTAAATGTGACATGAGCATATTATTTTATCAATTAAGTGAATAAAGTTTGACCTTGTGAATAGTAAATAAGATATAACTTTTAGATTGAGAAGTAACTATAATCAATCTCAAAGTGTTTTGTACTTTACGTAAAACGAAATAAAATTTTAAAATTTCTCTATTCAATTTATTTAAAATTTGATATAGAAATAAAAACAAAATTTACATATTCGAAAGCTATGTTTAAAAGTTTTACAAAATAAGAAATAATAAAAATATTTTAACTTATTAAATAAGCAATAAAAATACACTGGAGATGAAATATTTATGCATCCATTTCTTTTTGTCTTTTTTTTTGAATTCACCAAAAAAATTCTTAAATATTTTGAAAAAGTAAATAAAATCTTCTTTTTACACGAAAAGAGCGAGATGAAATTATTCCCTAGAGATGATGTATCTATACTTCTATAGATCGACAAAAGAAAGCCTACCATTGACCAAGCTTGGCTCTTCTTGAAGTAGACCATGGCTAGACTAATCAAAATTAGAAGAATTTATTGCGTGATTCACTCTCTTCTTGAACTTTAAAAATTGAATAAAAAATTTTTGAATTTTTGAAGATATCACAACAATAGTCCCCTATGCCAAATTTAGGAGCGTGTTACTGTCATCTATGCTCATCAACATGCATGGTTAGAGCTTGAATAATTTGACATTGATTGATAAAAAAGTTTATCGATTGGTGACGAAATTGATTGACTAGCACCTGGACTTTGAATTTGATTACCGACGGCTAAAGTTGGAATAATTATTTGAAAAAACATATTGCAGAACTCACATGTGATATACGAATACGTTCAGATGAATCCAGACTTGCACTGGACGAGCATATGATTAACACACTTTCAAATCTGGCGCAGAGGAACCATTGATACAACGTTTTTAAAAGTTTAAAGATCATTGGTGCAATTTTTAAACTTTAGAGAATCCGTACAACTTTGAAGAGTTCGGGAGTATATGACACACGAAACTCAAAATTAAAATGGGAAACATTTCTCTGATCTGGAGCAAATAACAGAGTGAAGAAAGAAATCACTTTAAATATGATTAAAACATAGAAAAAGTATAAAATTAGAAAATTCATGTTTTTATTCCCTAAGTAGGAATTCGCATTGTGATAATGTGGACTGTACATGTGCATTTTACGTAATATATATGGTAAGGATTGGTAATGTAAATAGATTTTAACTCATATTTCAAGAATAAAAACATAAAAATTTTATTTCGATATATTTTCAATACATTTTAACTCGTATTTGGAATGAAAAATGACAAGGACGATGAGGGATCGGGAATTACCGGCGGAAAAGGACGGTGGGGTATGCTTATTATTATTACTGTGATAGAATTTGCGAGAATCAGAAGCTGCTTCTTCTTCTTCTTCCTCTGACCGATTGCTTTTCATCTCTGTGAGTAAAAAGGATGTTTAATTTCAAACACTTCACTTTAATTTATTCTCTCCCTCTAGTATGAAAATTCGCATTTTCTTTTCAAGCGATTCATATTCTTCTGTTTTTTTCCTTTCAAATACAGTATACTCCGGTATTTCAAATACGGAGTATCATCTACACATTTTTTTTAACTTAAATTACGGAGTACGGAGTATTTTGTTTTGAAGTCCTTGAAGTAGCTAGATCGAATTTTCTTAGACTGGGATACACAGAGGATATGACACTTAGATTTTACAATAAAATTTGCAAACTTGTTAGAAATTTAAACTATATAGTAATACTAGAGTTATCCATATCCATACTTTATTTAAAAAGACATGGATTCAATATTGCGTTTTCCCGCCCAAAGACTATGACCATTACATATGGTAATATTAAGTTAAAATGGTAAGTGTCCTAAATTATAGTAATATATAATTTACGTTTTATAAGTATAATTATTATATTATATTTATAATAATTAACTGTCATAATGATTGAAAATTACCATTTTTAAAGTAAGCAAATAAAAATCCGGAAATTACCATTTTTAAAATTTTTCTCCTTTAATGATAAAAATTTAAAAGTATTATATTTAATAAGACTGATTATTATTAAAAATGGTAATGATGTAGACTGACGTAATTACGAAATAAATAAAAAAGGTAATTTCCGGATTTTTATTTCCTTACTTTAAAAATGGTAATTTCAATCTTAATTTTTCTCCTTTAATGATAAAAATTTAAAAGTATTATATTTAATAAGACCGATTATTATTAAAAATGGTAATAATGTAGACCGACGTAATTACGAATTAAATAAAAAAGGTAATTCATTAAAACTGATTATTATTAATAGGAAAAAATTATTTATGAAAAATATTTATAAACCTTAATACACGCCAATCAGTGCTATTAAAAACGTGTGATGATTATTCTTACTATAATTATATGATTACCGGTTGACTATGTTATATAAAAACGTGTATATAATTATAGTATAATATAATTATGGTAAGAATATTTATACACGTAATTTTGAAAAAAATTAATACAGTAAAACCCTTTAAATATATATTTATATTTATGTTTAATAGCAAGAAAGGTAATAACCAAAAAATGTAATAATTATTACTCCATGCAATTATTACCTATATAAATGGTAAGTTTCTGAAATTATAGTGTCCATTTTTAACCCGTGCACGAAGTATGTCCATTACATATGACAATTGTGAAGATAAAATGGTAAGTATTCGAAATTATAGTAATATAAAATGGTAATTTTGAAGTTAATATAATTATTTTTTATAATAATTAAATGTCATTTTTAAAAGTGTCCCGAAATTATACTAGAAAGAAAGGTAAGTTATAAATTGGAAAGCGTAAGTTTTTATTAAAATTGGAATCTTACATGTGATTTTAATCCCTTCTCAAACATCCCCCACCCCCTCCATCACCACAAAAAAAAGCAAAAAAATTTAAAAAAAAAATAAAAAATAAAAATAAAATAAAATGAATGGTAGAAAGGAGAGTGGTGTACATTTGGGGTACACATTTGGTGTACCCCTAGCATATCCCTTCTCATTTTATCGGTTACACTTACACCAAAAAATGTACCTCATTTCTACCTTACACTACAGTTATACACAAATATTTTGATGGTTTACACTAGCACAAGTGTTGGTGCGTAAACAAAAATTTACGCGGACACAAAGTGTTGTTGGTACGTTAACAAAAATTAGTTTTACACCAACATAAAATGTTGGTGCAAACCAGCGGAGTACAAATTGGGATATAAATGTTAGGGTACACATAGCTTAATCCAATTCCATATACTCCATGATATTCTTCTCATTTTGATTTTGGGCCAAAATATAGAAAGTGTAATTTTGATTGTCTTTCCAATTTTGCTCCTGATGTGATGAGTAAAATAAGATGTGATAGTTTGATTATTAGTGAAAACGTATGATGTGATACGTAGGGTATGAAAAAGTATGAGCAAAAGTGATTTTTTAATAGAAAGTGGAAGTGTTTTAAAGAATTAGAAAAAAACGAAAGTGGAAGGGTTTTATGGAACGGATGGAGTATTTTTTTTCCAGTATATTACATAGTACGGTATGATACATTATTTAATCCGTACCAATATAGTACATATAAATATTTTGATTCGGTATGGGTTTTAAATCGTACCGATCCCGATCCCGAAGTTTTATTCAAGATAGTTCGGTATCGGTTTCGGGATAAATCGAGATGAAAACATATACACCTAATTTAGTGTTATTTTTTCGGCTTGGTATTTTTTGGTTTTTTCTCTATTTGTTTTTTCTCTATACTGTTGAAATTTTGATATATTTTTTAAAGATATAATTTATAGTTTTACTGGGAGTCTCCATGCATTCGGTTTCTTCCCATACCAGAAAAATCAATTAAATGGTGAAACACTATCCATTAGCTTATTAAGCTTTTAGAGAGAAAGTGGATCTAGACTTTTTAGGGCTAACTGATCAAATTTCACCCAACACTCCGTCCAATTCACTCGTCCCACCAAAATTCCAACATGGTTTCAAAGCCAAGTTTGGTTCGCCTTCAATTAATCCTAGTATTTACCGAATTGACTATTAAGAGATTGAAATGCTAGATCTATTCATTTATTCAAGTAGTAACTAGATCATGCTAGTTACCACTTGAGGGGTGTTGGGAGTCTCCTTGTGTTGGATTATATCCCACACCAGGAAAAAATCAATTAAGTATTACTCCCATATAAAGAAAGATGAAACACTACCATTAGCTTAAGCATTTGGATAGAAAGTGGATCCATATTTTATATGGGCAAGTGATCAAATCTCACCCAACATTCAACCGGGTTCACTTGTTCCACCAATCTTCAATATTTATTTCTCTACCAATTTGTAAATAAAATGATTTTGAAAGAAATAATATTTTACACGTTTTCAAAATGTGAAAAATAATTTAGGATCGGAGTACAAAACAAGTAGGTTAATTTATAACATAATCAACTAAATAATTCTGATTAATTCAAGGATGGGAATCGTATTCCATGCATAACCGGTAGGTGAGAAATTACAATTAAATTAATCTCTATAATGCCTAAAAGAAAGTGGAGTAGTTACGTGATGAAACACTAATTTAGTTTGAATGAATGAGACGTTTCATTGTTTCAATATAACGTTTTGACTTTGTTACCAGCATAATTGCACAAATTTAAAAAACTCATGTAAATGTCTAATGGAGCTTTCAATACACTGCCACTCCATATAAGTTCTTCCTATATTTTTGACTTTTCACAAATGTAAATTCTTTTATAATATTTGCACCCCTGAGTATTTGTTCTGACTTTTTTATAATTAAATTTGATAAATTTTTCATATACTTTTTATTTAATTTGAGTTCAAACATCGAAAATAGTTGAGTGCAAAACGTCAAAATTGAACAAATACTTATGGATGAAGATAGTAGTATAATTTGTGATTGAATGTTCTGTGGGTATGTAATATGAATTGAATGAGAAAGTGTATTTTTGAACTCTATAAAAAATGAAAGGAGAATATTTTTTAGGATAGAGGAAATATTATACTCCCTCCGTTCCTAAATAGATTACAATTTTTTTTCTCTCCTCTCGATAACTTTTATTTGTTTATACGATTTCATAAGTATTTGATAAAATAATATATTCTTGTCACCTCTTGTTTTGTAGAACTTTTGACGTAGTTTTTTTAATATGTAATTTGTATATATCTTATTGATATACCAATTTGTAAATAAAATGATTTCAAAAAGTAAGAAATTTTACTCCGCAACCCGCAATTTGTAATCAAATTGGGCACGGAGGGAGTATATGAAATCTACTATATTTTCAAGGACCATGCTACAATTACACCAAAAAATATACCCCATTTGTACACCACAGGCTTGCACAAACATTTCGATAGTTTACACCGACACAAGTGTTGGTGCGTTAATAAATATTCACACGGACACAAATGTTGGTGCGTTTAACAAAAATTAGTTTTACACCAACACAAAATGTTGGTGCAAAACTGCGGGGTACAAATTGGGGTACAAATCTTGGGGTACACATAGCATAATCCTATTTTCAATTCCAAATAAACTCTGTATTTGAAGGTCTATTTGACTACTTTGTACTTTTTTTTTGAACTCTTTAATTATCAGCTGCTCCCTAGCATGAGACTCTTTTTCCTTTATCAGATTTTCTCTTTATTTCAAAATAAATTTCATATACTCTTTCCGTCCCTGAAAATCTTTCTCCTTTCTTTTTTCATTCGTCCTAAAAAACACTTCTCATTTATATTAAATAGTCAGTTTTATCCTTTACTTTTTAATACCGTACCTATCACATCATACCTTTTTACTAATAATCTATCCATCAAATCATATTTTTACCCATCATATCAAAGGACATTTTTGGAAATTCAATACCAAAATACAATCCCTTTAAATCCTCTTCAAAATCAAAACTCCCATGTTTTCTGGGACGGAGGGAGTATATATACTGGTATAGAAATATAAAATAAAACATACATATTTAAAAACTATATCAAAAGTTCAACAAAACAAGTGGTGACAAGAATATTTTATTTTATCATATAGGCCATGAAAAAACACAAATAAATATAAATTCTCGTGAAGTTGGAATAGTGTTCTGGGAAGATCATTATAGGACGGAGGAAGTATATATAAAGAGAGAGGGAGAGGGAGAGTACAAACAGAGCAAGAAAGTAGGGGGTAGTATAATTAAGGCAAACCTGGGAATGGAATGCTATCATCCCAATTCTCATAAGAATGCTGCACCTTTATGTTCTGGCCATAATCATCATCATCATCATCATCATAATCCAGCTTTGTGATGTTCTGGAAAATTGGCCATTCATTGGTTGATTGATCGAACTAATAATAACGTTATTTAATCATACAAAATCACATATATTCACATCATTACTATATACACGGATCGACTATTTAATTATTGTCTATCAGAAATTATTTTTCTTAAATCAAATTACTCGTAATTTTTCTAAGGGACGACTAATTATTAATTGTAAAAAAGTTCAAAATTAAACAAAAAGTATATTACATACCCACAGAACATTCAAGTCTTTGCAATTGCCAGCTGGATCATCATCATCATCACCAAACAGTAACAGCCTCCTCCTCTTTGTATTGAAGTTAAACAAAGCATCCTGCAAGTAGCCGGTACACGCGTCGCCGGAGTCGTCGACGTCCGGCCACTTGCACGGCGGCGTGTTCTCTGTACCTGCATTTATGTATGCGTATATATATATATATATACACACACACACACACAGTAATTACTCTATAAAATGGATATTATATATATGTATACCACACATGGAGTTATTTTTAATGGCCAATTACCAGGAGAGGGAAAGCTGCAGGAGGCGGCGATATGACGGAGGCCCCAACCGCCGCCGGGAGACGAAGTGGGGGCTATGGAGTACTGTAGATTGTCCATATTATGATATGATATGTCCTTTTTATTTTACTGCCACAGGGAGCAGAAGAGCCAGAAGCTGGGCTCCCCTGTATATATACAGCCCTTAATTGTCTCTCAGGGTTATTTAAGGGAGAAAATGGTTGTGGGTGCGACACAAGCCATGTCAACGAAATACGAACACCTTTCGTGTACACCTATCATTGCTCATTCCCAACCTTTTGTGTACATCTATCATTGCTCATTCCCTTTGTCTTATGTCTTTTTCTACACTTCCCTTCCAACAAGGAGTGGGTAAGAATTACCAAACTATTGTCCCGACTGGAAATATCCTAGTCCCGTGTTTCTAATGGTCCGTTTTATCAGAGGTGACAAAAGCTTTTTTCGAACTCGTTTCGAACCATTTTAAAATGGGATATGACAAAGACACATAAATATTTTCTCATTCCGCCCCGTGGTCTAGTATATATGTATATATCTACTTATTTATTTATATAATGATATAACACAAAAAAAATCACAATTTGTATTTTTTCCAATTTAGATATAGAAAATATCCAAATTTAAATTCTAAACACATAGATTAGGAACGAAACACCTTAAAAACCATACTGTTCTAACTCGACCCGACCCAATTTGTGGTTCATAACTTTTATTATGTTTATGTTCTTTACTTTTGACATATATTGTAACATTTTTCATATTTACTGATTGTTTTTGCTTTTTAAAAACATTCTAAATAAATATATCATTTTTAAGTACTTTGCAAGTCAAAGTGGGTAGCCTCCCTCTGATGTATTTTACTCTCTCCGTCCTAAAACTATCTTCTCAGTTACTATTCATACGCTCAAACTTAAATCACTTTGTTCACCTGTTTTCATTTATTTAATAAAATAATATAGTCTTGTCACCTCGTGTTTTGTAGAACTTTTGATATAATTTTTAAATATATAAATTTTATTTTTTAATTTTACACCTACAATCAAATAAATTGAATTGAAAATAAAGTCGGTCAAAACTCGTAAATACAAACGGGGAGATGGTTTTAGGACGGAGAGAGTATATATTTTTATATATAATTTCAGATAATGACAAAGCAGGAAAATTCAGACTCATTTCGTTTTATCTTGATCCTGAATATTAAGGGACCAAGAGGGATAAGCTTGTGGCCCGAATTGTTCGAAACAATTTGAAAAAAACGAGACAAAAGGCGAGACAATGTAAAACCCGGTCAAGTCAACCGTTCTGATCCATGTCCACCCTTACTTGCTATGTGTTTTAATATAACATGTGTAACGCCCCAAAATATATACCCTAAAATTATTAATGAAATATTACTCAATTAAACAAATTTGTTTTAATTAAAATATAATTTTGTTGGGCTTTGGGCCGGAATGAAATATGTTTTGATATCCAATGTCATAATCTAGAGAAATCTCTTAAAGATAAATCCAATATGTGGACTATATGTGTGATCTTGATTGGGAAGCAGAATACAGACCCAAATTAAGAATAAATAAAGAATTTGATTTTTGATGTGAAGTTGAAAGGATTTATTGAAATAAATCATGAGAACAATAAGTAATATTAATTAAATGAAAGAACCTTTTTGAATAAAGGTGAATTAAATCAATTTTGACTCTGCAAAGTCAAACCTCCAAAAATATGATGCCGGAAAAAGTATTGCGGATAAAAATTAAAATTATATCGTTGAATAGAGTTTGACTATCTGATCGCATTTTTGCAAATGAAATTTAATTCAGAGAATGTTGGACCAAGAAGTATACCCCGACTAGAACCAAAATTAATCCAATCAGGGAACAACATGTAAAATCCTACGAATCAGCCACCCATCGCACCGAGCCGATTGCCGATCACCATTACATAAATCCCTTATCTGCTTCCTTCCTCCTGTTGCTATATAAGGATACACAAACCTTAACCACTCTTTACCATTCTTTCTCCATTAGAGAGCTGTGAGCATAGAGAGTAAAGTGGTGTTGTCCAGAGAGCTTCCCGTTATCGGTAGTGTTCGCGAGAAGTTTTGCTGTTCAATCGTTGGAATCATCGTTATGCTCCAAGTACGCCCTTAGATATATCTAGTGATTAGAATGTTCGTATAGATCATTTCTACGTTCATAAACGACCGTTTGGTTGAGTTTCGTGTTTGAGATGCTTAAAGAACCAAGAATCATAAACCTTGAATTTGTTGTTAAAAATTCGAATTAATGATGCCCAAATGATCTGTGAACATTGGAGAACATTTCTATATAGGCCTTGTTTGGATATTGGAAGTCAGCTGTTGGATGTTTGTATCAGCTGTTCTAAATAGCTGTTTGATTTAGCTGGTTTGACCGACAAGATGAGTTGGCTAATCGTTAAAAATGTTTGGTAAAATTAGCTATTTGAAAATAGTTGTTCCGACATACATACATACATACATACATACATACATACATACATATATATATATATATATATATATATATATATATATATATATATATGTATGTATGTATGTATGTATGTATGTATGTATGTATGTATGTATGTATGTATGTATGTATGTATGTATGTATGTATGTATGTATGTATGTATGTATGTATGTATGTATGTATGTATGTATGTATATGTAACGCCACAAAAATCTCTCCTAATTATATAAGAGCCTATCGCCGTTTCCTATAGTCTTTTATCCGTTTGATTTAACGCTTCAGTGCCTGTTTCCGTTTCTTCTAATTTGCACGGAAAATGAAGCCTATTGGTCACTTCGCCGCCCACCGCCCCACGACAATGCCTTCACCGCCCCACTATCGACCACTGGCCTCGTATATCTTCCCTGGGATGCATTCGCCTCTTCTACCAGCTTCATCTACATCGAAATTCCTCACCTCCCTTCGGCAAAGGCTAGGTAAACCTCCCTATTCTTTTCCACTTATTCCTGCACCATTCTCTGCATATTCCCCAATTGAGCAAAAACGAAAATTGGTTTGAGAAATAAACTGAAATTGTAATTGATTTCCAAGAGACAAGTGAATCAAATTTCTAAAGAGAGATCTGGTTTTTGAACTACTTTCCAACACAAAAGAGAAGGCCTAGGGGGTGAATTTAAACAGAAACCTGAATTCGTACTGAGTGAACAAAAATGAATGTCGGAGTCAGAAATTGCCAATGAAATCAGGTCTGAATACTTCTGTGGGTTATGAAATCATTCACGGTCATTTGTATTGTTATTAGATAGACATGGCCAAGACTCGATTAGTTCCCAAGGGTTACCCCTGCTATGCCCTTATCTAATTTTGTTTATATCTTGCAACCCCCCCCCCCCCCCCCCCCCCCCCCGCTTGGCCTTTGCCTTAATCTGTTCCTGTCTTGCATAGCCTGATTTCTTTATTTAATACATGTTGAGGCACTCGGCCCCAAAATCTCCTCTATAGAGCATCTAATGCTTTTCAACAACATTGGGTTACCCTATTCTTTTGTGGCATACTTCCAGTTTTCTGGGTTTTGCCCTTGAGTAATATTGCAGGTAGTTATTTAGCTTGTTTTGTTCTCCCACACATGGAGAGGATTTCTATTGTGCTACTGCTTGATTTTCCACTGTTTTTTTTGAAATGTATGTGAAAGTCAAAGTCAAGTGTTGTCATATATGGTCTCTTTAGTGTCTTGAGGACAATCCTTTACGTGAAAGAAGCACCAAAGTAGGACTCCAAGTTACAATGAGGAATTAAATTGTCTACCCCTATTTTCCATCTTCTTGAGTAGGGGAAAAATATGTCGGGTTTGATTCGGGTTTTAGTAAAAAAATTTGTTTCTCTAATACCTAAATCAGAGGCGTTATAGATTTTGAAATATGACTTTTACTTTTAGGTGTTCTCTTCTACTTCTATAGTTTTGATGATTTGGAATGCTCAGTGTGCATATAAATTCATTTCCTTTTTCTTGGTTTGGATTCATAGGCAGAAGTTTGCTTAAGATACATGTAAATATATCTTAAGCTTGTCTGTAATTGTATTCGTGTAATACTAGAATTGACGAAGGGCGGCATATCTATAGTTTTAGACACTTATTTTGAGGCGTTATAGATTTTGAAATATGACTTTTACTTTTAGGTGTTCTCTTCTACTTCTATAGTTTTGATGATTTGGAATGCTCAGTGTGCATATAAATTCATTTCCTTTTTCTTGGTTTGGATTCATAGGCAGAAGTTTGCTTAAGATACATGGAATATCATCCACTAAAAAAAATTAAATCCACCTGTGATTTCGAAACTTTAAGAGCTGGTTTTAAAACTTTAAAAGTCCCCAAACAGACTTGGATTATGATTTTCAACCCCAAAATGAAAATTATTGAGCAAGAAACTGAAATTGTAGGTGATTTCCAAGAGACAAGTGAACTTTTAGACACTTATTTTGAAACAAAAAATGATTGTGAAGCTTATTTTTATGGAAAAACTGAAACTTTGGGGCCTTTTTTCAACATTTTTAAAGCCTGAGATTCATGAGAAATTTTGTACTTTAGGGGCTGCTTTCCAAAGAGAGGTCTGTTTTTTGAGTTAATTTGCAACACAAAATAGAAGCTCTAATGGGTGATTTTTTAAAGAAACCTGAATTGGCAATATTTTGATGGTAATCCTCGATTGACTACGTTATTTTGGAACCTAACTTTTAGATTCTAACATTTTTCAATTCCTTGAGTTCCTTCCAACATCCAATTATGTGTTTCCAACCCAAAAGAACATACCTTGAATATGCATAATTTATTTGTACACATATTCCTTAATGTGTGAACTCTGAACCGTAATTAACCACATAATTTTACCTGAGAGCGTCATTCCCTAAGAAAGCACATGCACTCTTTACATGACCTATGTAGTAAGTATCTAAAAACCTCATAAAAATTGGAAATCACGAAAAAATGAAAATGACATAGTACTTTTTTTCTTAAAAAGAGATAGAGAAGATGAGGAATGGAAGAACTTGCAATGTTCCTTAGCTGGTTTACATCCCACCAGGATGAATGGGTCAGAATTTCTGCCTCCAATCTTCTCTAGGCTTCAATGGCTTTGAGCTGGAGTTAATGATTGATAGATAATTATTTCCCACTAAATTTGTTTATGTAACTATTCTCAACTCAAGTACCAATTTAAACATCTATTTTGGCTTCTCTAACACTTTTTGCATACCTTATTCAAAATAAGTTCCCAATGAACTCTGAAAATACAGTTTTTCCAAATGTATTATTTTGCTTCTCCTCTTTTAAAGGGGAAATTCTCCTACTTACGACATAACTTCTAAACAATGTAATTTCATTTTTATCTTTAGAACGATTAACTTATTTTAGCGCTTAATTATTTATGCAGGTGACTCTTGTACTGATCTTGGTCTTTCTTGATCTCTTCAAGGCACAATTTAAATTCCTTGGTATGTTCACACACTTTAAAATTACGCTTGTATTAATTTTTGTTCTTTTAAAAAAAAGGTGCTTTCTAAGTAGTTCACCCTTCTTGGAATTAAGTCAAAGCCTTGGTATAATACTCTCTAAAATTTTCGTTCTTCGAATGTTTAATATGCAATGCATGCCCTGTAATTGCTTCAAAGGTATTTTAAGTTTACATGCGTTTAAGAAATATTTAAATTTTTATAATGGAATGTTTTTAACCCTACTTCAAAGGTATTTTAAGTTTACTACTTTAATTTCCAAACATGCAACCCTTTGATTAGTCATAGGTTTACTTGTAACTCCTCAAAGATTCAATGGAAACTGGGACGTCATCAACTCAACCAACATTTGATAGAGATCGGAGTGAACAAAGAAACTTTAGGCGCCGTCTTAGATACCGTGAGTTACGTGACAGTGAAAAAAACGTTGCTTCAAATATTACTAGACGTTCCAGTGTCTGTGCCAGTTCTTCCACTAAAGGTGTAGCATTTAACTCATTTATCGTTTCTAATTTACTTATATCTTTCTTTGCCTTCGACGGAATTTCCTAATTTCTTCATGTTTTTCCCAACTCTACCCTTCTTCAAAACTTATAACAATGTCACCATTCCACCTACAACTATATATCATATTCTTATAGAATCACCGACAAAGTTTGCATATCAGGATACAATTTATTCTTTAAAGAGAGTGTTAGACTGTATTTTTTGTGGTGCAAGCCGCATCCAGTTTGAACCTCTTGGGTTTTGCTGTTGCCGAGGTCAGGTCGTTCTTTCATCAACACAGATGCCTCCTGCTCTAAAAGACTTATATATCGCCAATGACGTCAAAGGAAAACAATTTCAATCTCTTGTCCGCACATACAACAACACATTTGCGTTCACGTCAATTGGTATATATAATTATGACAAAGATTTATGCAGGAGAAATAAAGGAATTTACACCTTTAAGGTTCAAGGACAAATACATCACTTTGTAAACGACTTGCTTCCAAGTGGATCTCCACCTCGAAATTTACAACTCTATTTTTATGATACCGATCACCAAGTTGAGGATAGAGTACAGACATCAGATAGATTAGACAAAGAGATTGTAGCTGCTCTTGTTGAAGTGATTTCAGACAACCCATACGCTCAATTTTTTAAGAGTCTGAAAGACATATGCAATGATGCAGAATTTAGCATTAAGCTACATAACCATCCAGGTCTGGACCAACGAGTTTATAATACTCCTACTACCTCTCAAGTTGCTGCAATATGGGTGGAGGATAACAACAATGGAAGTCCAGAAACCAAACACATTCGTGTCTACGCTCACAGTGGTAGATCACAGAACATACAATATTTTTACGGCTGTTATGATCCATTACAATATCCACTATTGTTCGCTCATGGGGAGGTAGGTTGGCATACAGGCATTGATAGGGTGTTATCAGAATCGCAACGGCATTTAGCACGAAACACACAAATACCCTCTGTCATGCCAGGTTTTAACATTGCACATACAGCCGAGGACGTAATTGAAATGGAAGAAGATAATATTCAAAGTGGAAAAAAGAGGAAAACTGTTTCATGTAGAGAATATTACGCTTATAAATTTCAGATACGCCATGATGATTCAAGCTATTTGTTACACACCGGAAGGCTTTTACAACAGTTTATGGTTGATGTGTATGTTAAGATTGAAACCCAACGGTTAGATTACTATAGACTAAAACAGCTTGACCTCAGGTCTGAAACATATCAAGGCGTTGTTGATAGCATGCAGATGGGTATGGTATACGGTGATGATGTTGGCCAACGTGTTGTTCTTCCGGCTTCATTCATAGGTGGACCTCGGGATATGCGAAATCGCTACCTAGATGCAATGGCAATTGTTTAGCAATATGGGAAACCAGATTTGTTTGTCACAATGACGTGTAATCCTAATTGGCCTGAAATCAAAGAACATCTCCATCACAGAGATGAGGCACAAAACAGACCAGATCTTGTATGTAGAGTCTTTCATGCACGTTTGCAAGAATTCAAAAACGACATAATCAAGAATAAGTTTTTTGGGGAAGTTGCAGCATACATATACGTAATTGAATTTCAAAAGCGTGGACTTCCCCATGCACATTTTCTTATAATCCTCAAAGTTCCTTCAAAAATTCAAAGTCCCAATTCATGCGACAAGTTTGTTTGTGCGGAAATACCCGACCCTCTACATCAACCACGTCTATATGCACTTGTTAAGAAACACATGATACATGGGCCTTGTGGCACCCTTAATCAAAGTTGCCCATGTATGACGAAAAAAAAGGGACAATTAACAGCCTCGTGCAGAAACAAGTACCCGAGATCTTTAATTGAGGAAACATCATTTGGTGAAGATTCATTCCCTGTCTACCGTAGGAGAAGTGGCACTAATTCCGTAGAAATACGTGGCTACAAACTTGATAACTCTTGGGTGGTACCATATAATCCCCAACTTTTGTTGAAATTTGATTGCCACATTAATGTTGAGATCTGTGCTTCAATTAGATCCGTGAAGTACATATATAAATATGTTTACAAAGGACTTGATAGAATTTCAATTGGAATCACGAATGATCAAAACACTCCTGCTCTTGACGAGATAACAGCTTATCAAAATGCAAGATGGGTTTCGGCATCGGAGGCAGCATGGAGGATATTTGCCTTCACCATTGCCGAGATGTATCCCCCCGTTCAACAATTACAAGTGCACCTGGAAAACTTTCAGTATATCAACTTCTTCGGAAATCAAAGAATCACAAGAATAGTGAAAGATGACAACCTGTCAAGTACAATGTTGACAAAATTCTTTAAAATGAACCTACACGATGTGACTGCAAAAAGACTCCAACTTCTGTATGTACAATTCCCAGAGTTTTTTGTTTGGTCAAACACAAACAAGAGGTGGACGATACGAAAGCGAAAAAACGTCATAGGACGACTTGTGAGTGTTAATCCAATTGAGGGTGAAAGATATTATCTTCGCATGCTACTCCAACATGTAAGAGCTCCAACATCGTTCACCAGTCTAAAACTTGTGGATGGTTATACAACGTCCACATTTCGAGAAAGTGCAGAGAGAATGGGGCTTCTAACAGGAAATGCTACAGCTGATGTTTGCCTTGAAGAGGCTGTGATGTATCAAATGCCCAGTAGCTTGCGGAAATTATTTGCGACAATATTGGTGTTTTGTGACATTCCAAATCCAAGAGAGTTATGGGCTAAATACAAAACGTATCTATATGAAGATTTTTCGCAGGTACACATCTACACTCCATTGGAAATGGAAACAATGACACTAAAACTTATTGGAGATATTACTGAAGCACTTGGAAAAAGTATTCTCACATTCAACCTAACAGACTGTGCCATACCCTTAACAGCTGCTGAAATTCAGGCACGAGAATTAAGATCAGAATTCAACATAAATATAAGCGAGCAAGACCTTCAATGCGCTCAGATTCTCAATAGCGGACAACAGATTGCATTTGACTCTATTATGAAGAGTGTGACATCCAACAAACCAACAGTGTTTTTTGTAGATGGCCCTGGTGGCACCGGGAAAACATTTTTGTATAGAGCGTTACTTGCAACAATTCGGAGCAAAAAATGGATAGCTTTAGCTACTGCAACATCAGGTATTGCTGCTTCTATTCTTCCTGGAGGCCGCACAGCACATTCTAGGTTTAAATTACCATTGGATGGAAATGATAAATACACCTGCAACATTGGTAAGCAAAGTGCAATAGCAACATTACTTAGAGAAGCACGAATCATCATATGGGATGAGATTACAATGGCTAATCGCGGAATTATAGAGGCATTGGATTTAACACTTAAGGATATTATGTCCTCTGATGAGCTATTTGGAGGAAAAGTCATTGTTTTCGGAGGCGATCTACGTCAGACACTTCCTGTTGTCAGGAATGGAAACAGACAAGACTGTATAAATGCCTGTATCGTAAAATCGTCTCTTATTTGGCCAAAGATGATACACCTCACTTTAGAAGAAAATGTTCGGGCGCAGGCTGATCCCTCCTTTTGTGAGTATTTAATGGACATTGGAAATGGGTCAACGCCAACTATAAGTGGTACAAACATCAAAATACCACAACAATTCCTTGTCCGTACCCCCGACAGTTCAGATTTGTTATTATCCCTCATCACCGCTGTTTACCCAAACTTGAACCTCTTTCAAGAGGATCCATATACGTTGATGGGGAGAATAATACTAACTACTACAAATCAGTACGTCGATGAAATCAACACCATTATAATTGGAAAATTTCCTGGAGAATCAAAAACCTTACTCAGCTATGACGAGCCACTAGATGAAAAATACAGAAGTTGCCAAGATTTGTTGCACACGTTATCATTTCTAGGTCTACCACCCCACACATTAGTTCTGAAAAAGAATTGTCCATTAATTCTTCTACGGAACCTAAACCCGTGTGAAGGCCTATGTAATGGAACGCGCTTAATTTGTGATGCATTTCATGATCATCTAATAAGTTGTTTCATAGCTTTTGGTGAGTATAAGGGAAAGCATGTCTTCATACCAAGAATTCCACTTGAAATGTCTAGAGATGAACGTTGCGCAATTCCATTTAAGAGAACTCAATTTCCCATCAAACTTTGCTTTGCAATGACAATAAATAAATCACAAGGTAAGACACTCGAATTCGCAGGAATCTTTCTTAGGCAACCTGTCTTTTCTCATGGACAACTATACGTTGCAATGTCGCGGGCCAAAAATGCTGCATCCATCAAGATGCTTATCTACGATGAAATAGATAATTTGAAGACGACAAATGTTACAGCAAACATAGTGTACAATGAAATCATTGAATACCTTACATAAGAAAGCACCAGGTTTGTTGGATTTTAATGAATTCTGTTGCCCATTTTTAATATTTTAAAGTACATGTTGCCTATTGGAAATTTAATTTCATTACAAACTAATATACTACATTTACTTTTTTCAGAACAATGGATGCAAACCAATATATTACGGACGTCACTCCCAGTTCTAAATCATGGGGTTGCAAGGTCATAGTGACAGAGAAGCTTAACGAGCGTCAATCAGCAAGGGGAGTAACATACAGGGCCATGATCATAGAGGACAGTCAAGTAAATTTTCATATCCCACATTTGTACGCAAATTCTTAAAAAAAACCACTTATTCTCACAGTAATAAATCTAATTTATACATAGGGCCATAAGGTGAAAGTAATGACCTACGGACAGGATATCATCATTCTTGACAAGCGGCTTGAAGTGAACAACACATACAAGATTTTCAACGCAAAAGTTTCCGAAGCCACTCAAGGGTTTGGTGTTCCCGATGAAAGTTACAGACATATCTGGACACTTAATCGGAGGACAATGATTCACGATGTCAGCTCAGAAGAGAAAATCTTAATTCAACCAAGTGCAGAACCTGAGATTGATCCATTCTCTCTGTTCTACAAAGCGATGCTTACAAATAAAAAGATCAGTACGTGACACAGATTTTGTTTACGGAAAAAAAACATTATGTCCTAAAACTATATATACTTAACATCCTATTTATGTTCTTATATCCTATGGAACTACAGATGTACTTGCAGTTGTCATTGCCAAACTACAGCGCAACTTCGTCTACACAAAAAAGGGCCAAAAAACGGCAAGTGACTTCATAATCATCGACCATGAGTACGTTCCAACATTACTTCTATCTTTTTGCCTTTACTATTTTGTTATTTAAAATTAACTAACAATATTATGTTTCACCTAAGAAAAATAGTTGTAGTTTCTTTTCCAAAAAAAAAACCTAAATTACCAGTGGTTTTCACTTTCTCTCTTTTTCGACTGATCAGCCCACATATGAATGTCGGCTTTCTTACAATCATGATTAATTGTACGGAGTTTTATGCTTTATTTTTAACTGATTAAGCAGAATTGATGTTAAAATTTTAACCAGAAAATATTAAAAACTTAGGGTCTTTAAATTTTTATAGCTTTACTGCATTGAAAAATTTATAATTGAGGTGGCCATTAATTGACTTGGAATATGTTATTTTTAAATACTTGCTCTTATTTTTAAAGAGGATAACTCCTAAGTGTATGCTTGATATACATCGGCCTGCCCATTTGGTTTATCATTTCAGTGTACCTAAAGTTAATATATTTATCAATGTGAGCATGCAATAATACTAGCATAGTGTTGTTTTCTTACCATCCCTTTCCACATGGTGGCTAACATACAAGTAAAAGGCAGTGAACAACATTTCATCTCTACAACCTTTTCCATTTCATTAACTGATCTTCTCATTTGGTTTTACTCCGAGCCGTAATTAAGCTTGTCTTCTGTCACTAGACACACCATACTTACCACATAGAGCCCGCATGCCTTCTTTTAGAAACACTTTTTGCAACCTTCTTATGAAGAACTAATGTTAGAAACTGCCTTTGAACTATCAAAGATATAAAATCAGTTAACCTTTACAGAAAAGGTACTCTTAAACTATGATTGAGAAAATTGAACTCAAATTAGTGTTGATCATTTAGTATTTTGTTTCGCGTTACACATAGTCTGTCTTCCATTTATCGTTTAAGGCCGTTTGTCGCACTCTTGCTTTTACACTAAGGAACTGTACTGGTACTGCACATCAAACTAGGCGGTGCCTTACTTCAACTTGATTGCACACCCAAGTTCTACGGGGTATTTCATTCATATCTTCATCGACGGGATATACCCCTTTTGATTCTTCTTCATGTTCTCCGTTTTCCATCTTTTTTATCAGGATTTTCCCCAATCTAGATAGCACCACCTAACTGCTTAAATTATTCAAATTCGATATTACTAATTATGACCCTTTAGTTTTGTGACCTCTTATGCACCAGCTAAGTGATTTAATAATTATAACCCTACAATTTCTTTTCTAATTGGACCGTGCTTTGCATATTACTGTTTTCTAACTTGAAAAGGCATTCTTGTAGATGCAAACCTATCACTTTCACACTGTGGGACACTTTCGCAGAAGTCCAAGGGCGCGAAATTCAGCAGACACTGCAATCAGGCATTTATCCCACAATAATTGCAAGGAGGATAGCATCAACATCTTTCAAAGGTAAATGCATAGCATTATTAACATTACACAATATACCCCATGCTCACATACTATACACCTCTACGCCTGAACTTAAACACAATCATTATACCAGGGCTATCACTAACAACACGATCTGATTCGTCAATCGAGCTGAACCCAGTCATATCACTTACATCAAGTTTGGATGAATGGTAAAGCATCTTTTCTTTTATTAATCAATCATTCCTTTTTAAAAAATATTGCATTTATTAATTCAGTATCTTGCAGGAAGTCTTCAAATACATCTGTCATAGAGCACGCCATTGAGACGAAAAAATGGCTGGACCCCTTATCTCTGTTTGCAAAGCCTGAAGATATTCAAACAACACCAATCTCTGAAGTGGCACGAACAACAAATGAGGTCAATACCACATCAGCCTGCGTCTTATATAGGTTTCTTTTATATTGACATGCAATTAAAATTTCTCCCACACATTACAGAACAATTATTTAAAACAAGAAAATTAGGAAATACCTGATATCAAAAATACTACACAAAAAAAGAGAAAAGAAGAGAGGGTAAAGGACCCCTGTAGAGGACAAGATCTTGTAGATTTGAGTAGTTTAACTTGTAAAGTAAAACCTGCATCTCCCCATTCAATAGGCTAAGAAGCTAGCAACTTGCCGGTCTTTGCATGGGACGTCGGCACCGGTGCCCCTTCCTCTGTACGTACTACCGTTTTAGACTTATTTGGGCTAGGCAAGTTTAAACGCCTTCGCAGCCCCTACTCCAATTAACGTAAGTTTTGCATGTTCAATTATACAATCAAAACATAGGTATTGAAGAGGTAAGATAGCTCATCTTCAAACTCATAATCTGTTTTAAAATCTGCCCCTTATTGTCCGGTTTCTTCTTTAAAATCAGCTTGGAATCCACATTTTTTCCAAGAATTAGTCACTAATATTTGACTTTTCAGGTAAATTAAAGAAGCAAATATTAGTCACTAATATTTGACTTTTCCACTAATATTTGCTTACACTCAAGAATTGACTTTCTTTAATCCCCTTTCTTTTTAAAATAACCCCTACAGGTTCTGTTTTATCTTATAAGTTAACTTCAAAATCAGACCTATCTTTGAAAATCAGCCCTTAAAGTACCAATTTTCTCATGAAAGTGAGCCCTAAAAGTTTTGACACCAGCCCTTAAAGCCTTTGTCTAAAAGTTTCACAGTGCCAATTAATCCGCCAGAATCGGGACTACTATTTTGGTGCTATTTTGAAACTATAGAAGACTATATCCCTATTCAATGATATGATTCTCATCAATTGGTTAAGGCAAACTGAGGAGGATTTCACCCATTTCCCAAGATTTCCCACTGCTACCCCCCATTGGAGTCCAGGCCATATCTCAGTCCCAGTATGGCTGATCATCCCAAAAGACCAGCCAGGCATCCTTGGCTTGGTCAGCCTTTACCTGAGCAATTACCTTATACTACGCAGTCTCATCAAACAGCGCTTTTTAGCCCTAATTGTAAACTAGAGGCTGCTACACCAGAGCGAACCAACTACGGAAAAATAAAGATGCCAATAGATTATCCAACCATCCCCGCATACATAATAACTTAATAGTAATATAACATATACCTCTTCGATAGCTCGCTTCATACCCCTAGCTGTTTTTCCTTGCTAAAGAGAGAATATCAAATTATATCTCTAATAGAAATATATTAGCCACTGTGCCAATATTTTGAGTCAATCTAGATGATATAAAAACTTATAATATGCATGTCCGAGTGTGTTATAAACTCACTGTGCCAATTAAATAAAATGTGTCATCATCTAAGTTACCATGAGAGTATTTGGAGGACTATAATATGCTCCATATATCCTTTCAACTTCTAATATGCATGTCACACTTTAATTTGAACATATACAAATATAATACATGATCATACAGGGAGACATCCACTGGGTTGAAGGACAGTTGCAGGTCTTAGAAACGGGAGACATTACATTCTACATTGGTTGCAGCAGTTGCAACAGAAAATTGGACTACATAGAAGGAATCAATTTCAAATGCATGTTGTGTGGTGACCCTGAAGCAAAAACCATAAAGAGGTAACCACTTCCTCTTTACCACGAAAGAACCTGAATCTATTTTGCAATCCGTGCTTTCACCTTATGAATACATATGTCTAATCTATTTTACAAATCATTACAGATTCAGAATTCTGTCCGAAATAAAAGATGCAATTAGTTCTCTACAAGTAACACTTTTCACCGACACACTTGAAAAGATTGTACGAGCACTTGAATTGAATACACCAATGGAGTTGCTAAAATGCGGGGATTTGAACAACAGTCTTGCATCTCAGAAGGTAACGGCTGCAGTGCAACTACCACCTCGCACTGACCAAACATCTGCATCGAAGACATTCTCACTTCTATCCCTGTACGACATCCGTCATGAAAAAACATCAAGTCCAACGTTAAAGAGAAAGATGAAAGTTGAACAACCCAGCCCCAAAAAACAGTGCTGAGGTCCTGCTACCTTGGAAAGCTTAGTTCAGTACATGTGCAATGCATTTTGTCTTGTATACCTACCTACCCAAATGTTAAAAACTTACTTCACTACTACTAACACCCAGCTACAAGTTCCATATTTTGTCACCCCCCTCTAATATAGTTTGTAAGTTGTAATATATCACATGTAATGTAGTCACCACTCTTTTGTAACCATCACTCATTTGGAACAGAATAAGTTCCAAATTTTGTCACCCTCTAATACAGTTTGTATGTTGTAATGTTTGTATGTTGTAATATATAACATCTAATGTAACCAACACTCTTTTGTATAATATTAATATGCTTCTACTTAGTCAAAACATTCATTCATATCTGGGCACACACACACGAAGTGTGTCCCATGCTAGTATATATATAGACACACACACACACAGATATATATATATATATATATGGATTGACTCCAGTGAGATGACATCCTATGGTTAGATGAGGCAAAGCTTACCAAGGACAACTACAAAGCTCACCAAATTCTAAGGAAAAGCTCACCATATTTTTTAAACACTTTGATTTTTTTTTTAAAAATAAAATCAAAGAAAGGCGTGCTGACTGGACTTTCACCGTTGACCGAGACCTTTGACCGCCACCTACCGCCGCCGGCCACTACCGGTCGCCTGAATCCGCTGCCTGCCGCCGCTGGTTGCCAGAATCTGCCGCTGGCCGCCGCCGACTACCAGAATCCGCCGCTGGCCACCGGAATCTGCCGCCACCGTCGGTCGCCAGAATCTGCTGCCTGCCGCCGCCGGTTGCTGGAATCTGCCGCCGCTATAAACCATCGATCGCCAACAACCGCCGCCACTGACCGCTGGTTGACCGGTGTTGCTCTTTTATTTTATAAATTTTAAATATTTAAAATTAAAAAAAGGTGAGTTTTGTTGTTCAAAGTGGTGAGCTTAACTTTATTTCTAGATGAGCTTTGCATTGTCCAGTGGTGAGCTTTGTAATGTAGTGCGGTGAGCTTTGCTTCATCTCACCAAAATGTGTCATCTCACTGGAGTCAATCCCATATATATATATATATATATATATATATATATATATATATATGTATGTATGTATGTATGCATGTATGTATGTATGTATGTATATGTATATATGTGTGTGTGTGTGTGTGTGTGTATATATATATATATATATTTATAGAAACACACACACACAAAGACACACACACGATAATTGTTTTTTACTTTTGTACATTTAAAATTAAATGGTTAATATGTGGAGTATAAAATTTCATTTTCATATAATTCATAAGAAATTATTAAAATATAACTTTTTAATGATATTTACTTTTGATTTTCTCATAAAAATATTTTTGAAAATTTAAAATTTATTTTTTTAATTTTTGAATTTTTTAAATTTTATTTTTATTTTTATTCATATAATATAAAATATCTTTCAAGAAAAATGATTAAAAATATAATTTTTCTAAAAGCCATGTTCAAAAGCTACTCCCCTTGGCTTTTCGGATTTTGGCATTTTGGAGTAAAAAGCCAAGTGAAAAAGCCATTAGCCAAACAATGGTTTTGGCGTTCAGTAAGTGAAACAAGCCAAAGTTAGTCAAAGATGCCAAAAACTATCAGAAAAGTTGTTTTCCAAACACAACCATAGTTTAATTGGAGTTTGGTGACCTAAATATAAAGTTTTAGAAAAATGGCCGAAGATAGAAGACGATGAACATTGATCTCGCATTATGTTTCGTTTTACGGTACCAAGGTAGCGTGTCACGCCACCCAGGTATCATGACTAAGAACAGTCCCTATGTACCGTCCCAATGTACCGTACGACGAAAATGGTTCCAAAATGGTACGATCGACCGTTCGGACCCAACATTCAACCGTTTCGAACATTTTTAAGTCCAGAAATGCTATTTTTGAAGCTATAAAATCCTATTTTTGATACCAATAAATTCTGATCAATATAAACATGATTTTTGGGATTAAAAATGATTTTTCTGATAAATAAAATCTTATGTGATGTAAGACGGTTAGCTAGGGTGTTAACACTTGACGCTAGGCCTCTGTTTGTTATCGGATAATATGATGATTATTATTGATGTTGGTTATGATCGAACTTTAATGAATATTCTGATTAAAGTAATAATTATAAATGATTAAATCGTGACTAAAAACGGATATATTGATGATTACAAAAATGATGTGAATTGTTAAGGGTATCTAGAAGAACTCTAAGATATACCCATTTAGATAATCGATTTTGATTATTAAGGATATCTAGAAAAAATCTAAGATATACATATGTGACGAATCCATCAATCTGGGGTTAAAACGTACGTACGGGATCCAAACCAAACTCGAGGATCACACATTTGGGGATATCACCCACCCGACAGTTCACTGTTCCGTTGGTACGTGATCTAGAAGACTCGTAGGATGGATTATCGATTCTTGTGTTCTGCCTTAAACTATTTATAGTTTAAGAACCCAATTAGAAATATGGCCTTAGACTAGGAATAGTTTAAGAGCTTGTTTTCAAAATGATTTGACCTTAGATTAAGAATAATTTAAGAGCACTATAGAAATACTGAATATTGAGTATTGTATATATCATGAAATGACTTGAATTAAAATATTATGAATATCATGAATTATTAATGCTTGAATTGAATATTATGTGCATGATATCAAATGATTTCATTATGAATTGAGAGTCAGTTTATATGCATGGATGTCCGACGCATTAGATATCCTTACTCAGCTTCAACGCTGAGCGTGTAGTGTGTTTTATTTGCTACACGCAGGTAATAGAAAGAATGATGTGACATAATCCTGGCGGTAGACGAAGGGGAGATAGTCGGGATGGACGTGATGATTTTGAATTAAAGGACATAAATTAATTATGTTCTTGATTGTGATTTGTTAAGCTTCCGCAATATTTAAAACTCCGTACTATTATTGTTATGAATATTATTATTGTCATAAATAAAAGTATTTGAAATGTTTTAAATTTTTACAATTACCAAGTTAATACTTTAGTCTAAAAGGGGCTGCAAACCTGGACGGATTAGGGTGTTACAACATGTGTGTAGTTGGATAAGGGCAAAAACTTAATGGAATGTTATTTATTTTTCAATTAATTAAGGAAAGTATAAAATGAAGGATTGACCTAGAAAGAATAAGTGAAAGAAAGTATGAAACCAAGGAAATAGTTTTAAAGAATCTTGATTATTAATTCTGATGGAAAAAAGATTTAAATGATAGTAAGACATTGAAAATATACTAAAATAGAAGTTTCATGTTTTTATTACCAAAATAAAAGATAAAATTCATTTACATTACAAATTATGACAATATACATTACCAAAAAGTAAAGTAAGATGCTCATGTACATTGCCATAATATCACAGTATGAACTCCTATTCAGGGAATAAAAACATGGAAATCATATTTAAGTAATTTTTCTATATTTTACTTCTATTTAGGGTGATTTCTTAATTCCGATTGGGCTAAATTTCTATGTGTTGAAAGAATTACAATTTGGATTTGGATATGAAGTAAGGATCTGATTACATCTGATCTGATTTTTTGGAATTTTGATTTGATTGGATCTGATTTGATCTGATTGAATCTGGTCTAATCTGATTAGGTTTGATCTAGTTGAATCTGATCTCATCTAATTGGATCTAATTTTATCTTATTATATATTGTGTAAATCAATTTAAATTTGATTTAAATTAAATTTAAAATTATTAAAACAATTTAATACTCCCTCTATCCCACAAAACTTTTCTCCTTTCTCTTTTCATTCGTCCCAAAAAAAATATTCTCATTTCTATTAAAATCACTCTTACCCCTACTAATTCTAAACCTACCTATCACATTACACGTTTCTTACTATTAGTCTACCTATCACATCTACCTTTACCATCACATTCAAGGACATTTATGGAAAGTCAACACTAAAATACACTCTCTTTAAATCCTTTAAGGGAGGTGTATTCAATTAGGAATTTGATAGATTTTTTTGTATTTTAATTAAGATTTTGAAAAATCATTTAAAATCTTGAAGTATTCAATTGGGGTTTTGAAAAATAAAGAGGTATTCAATTGAGATTTTAATAAATCTTTTCAAATCTAATGGTATTAAAAAATTCATAGATTCTCAAAGATTATTATAGAATATGGATTGTGTTGGACTTTTGGGCTTGAGTATAAATAAAAATCTTGTTGTCAAATCCAATGAAAAGGCTTGGGATTTTGTCTGCTCCATTCTCTTCCCTCATCCGTGTTCTTCATCTTCTCTTTCAAAAGCTGGTCATAGCCTAAGGTCTTCTCTATCTCAAGTACTACGTATTTCTCTTTCTCTCAAACATTCTATGGTCTTGATTCAGATTACAACCTTTGAGGGATTTGGTTCTTCGTCCTTACCTTCTAGATTCGAATTACATGTGAGGTAATTTAAAAATTCGTCAAAACCATGGAGACAGAGTCTGAGATGAGCATGATTGATGAACGAACCTTCTTCCTTGGTCTTCAAGTAAAGCAAACAATAGAAGGTATATTTAGCTTACAGACAAGGTATGCTCTGAACATGTCAAAGAAATTTGACATGAGTGATACTAAAAGTGCTAAAACACCCTGTCCAACACATGAAAAGATCAGCAGAGATGATCATGGAAAGGAGGTTGATGTAACAAGGTACAAAGGCATGATTGGGAGCTTATTATATCTCACTGTAAGCAGACCAGACATCTGCTACAGTGTAGGTGTTTGTGCTAGATATAAGGCAAATCCTAAAGAATCATATCTCAAACCTGTAAAGAGATTCCCGAAATATATCTAAGGAACACAGAATCTAGGGTTGTGGTATGTCAAGGGTGGTTCAACAAACCTTGTTGGGTACAATGAATATGACTGGGCAAGAAATATTGATGATTGGAAAAGCACATCCAGAGGGTGCTTCTTTTTTGGAGGAAATCTAGTTGTTTGGCTGAGTAAGAAACAAAACTTAGTATCACTATCAACAACGGAAACAGAATATATCGCAGTAGGTAGTTGTTGTGCACAATTATTTTGGATGAAGTCCATGCTAGCTAACTATGGGATTGGACATGGTACTGTGATAATATAAGTGCAATCAGCATTTCAAGAGTTCCGGTCTTGCACTCACATACAAAGCACATAAATATAAAGAATCACTTTATACGTGAGCTTGTTGAAAATACGACAGTCAATCTGGAGCATATCCCTACAAAATAAAAACTAGCAGATATTTTTACAAAGGCACTTGATGGGAACAGGTTTGAGAGAGTCTCAAATCCAATTTGGGTCTGTGTGCACTATTCTGAAACAAAAGTTTTGCATGAACACGGGAGTTCCAGCTAAAAGTGTTCATATTTCTTATATTTGCTAGACGTCTACTCCCACCAGGATAGCAATTAATGGTACGGCTTTAAAGGACACTGTCGGTACACATGAAACAAAGAGACTCACTCCGTTTCAAATTTTGAAAACAACATCACACACAAAAGTGGATTCCACATTCTGAAATACCTTCATCCGCTCAAAATCCATCAACGAGAAAAAGAAACCCTAGCCCTTGCAAGAGATCGAAGATGATGTATGCTTAACCCCAGCTTGAAACCTGCCCAAGATACTGTTTATAAAATATCATGATTCAAGAGAGAGATGCACAAGAAAAGGTAGTTTCCGAATCCTTCACATCCCTAGTTGTAAGAAGTCAACTTCAAGATTGCGAGAGGAAGCTGCCCCAAAAGCAACTCCGAAGGAGATGATCACCACTGATGAAGAGTTCCTAAAGATTCTTGATGAAGAGCACTTAGTTGCTGTGTCTGAAGTTCCTTTCGAGAAGGATGAGAAAGAGAAGAAGAGCAAAAAGAGCAAGAAGAAGGTTGAGAAGGTTGTACGAGTGCCTCAATGATGGTCAAATCGTAAACTAAAGGTAGATGAAGAGCCCTCCTCTGAAGAACCAGCCCTAAAGAAGGTGTACGTGCAAGAATCCCTTGCTTCATCCAAGACCTGTGTAGAGAAAAAGAAGGTGAAAACAAGAAAGTCCTCTGTCTCTCTTTTCGCATCTCTTAAAGCAAAACCATTGTTGTCTTTTGTTTTCAAGAAATATGTGATTATTCATAGATGCATAGACATTGAGGATTTTAAGTCCAAAACCAATCTGTTGTCTATTCTTGAAAAATCAAATCTGTTGAAGTCTGTCACACTTCAAGTGTCATATGTCGAGTTTGTTATTCATGATTTCTTCTACAATACCTTTGAGTCCTGTAGTGATTCCTCCAGTCCCATGTACCTCAAGGTGTTTCTTTGTGGTAAGAATTATAAATTTTCCCCTGCCCTCATAAATGAGTTCTTGGAATTTACCCCATGTCCAAAAGAGAAGATTATTTCTGAGAAGGTTATGTGGAAAAACCTAAAAAATGGTCTTAGACAATCCCAATCAAACAAAGTCAAAATACCTTCCTGTATCCCGAAAAGTACCTATGTCATTATCCTTCAAATTGCAGCTCTACACTGCTTCCCACAACTCACACAAATTCTGTCTCCAAAATCATGTCAAACCTCCTTTACAAAGCGAAAATGGATTTTTGAATAGGTTATGTTGTTTGCAAATGAGAAATACAAAGTGAACTCTATTTGCCTACCTTATCCGGCCAACTCTTCTCTATACCCTTTTTGTGTGACAAGGCTTTTGTAGAGAAGAAACAAAGGAGGTAGAACCTAAACAACCTCTACTATAAATAGATGGAAGGCATCTTGTAGGAAAGAACTTCAATGATATGATGATAACATGATCTTCCTCAGACAGGACAGCAAAAAAATCATCACTAGTGAGGTTTTTGGAGCAGAAGCTACATGAGGTCAGAGAAGAGCTGGGCAAGTGTCACAAGATGCAGGAGGAGCTGGAGGCAGAAAAGGAGAAGCTGGTGATGCTTCAAAAAATGGCTAGGGATGAGGCCCTAGATTCAGAGGAGACAGCTTCTGAGGAGGAGGAAGGAACTGGGAGTACAAAGGCTGGGGATGGGGAGGACAGTCTCACTAGGGGGAGGATGATGAAAAATATTGTTTCCTCAATTGAACAAACATTTATTGAGATTTACTTTGGGATTTGAGGTTGTTTTGCCTCGTTGCTCTCGTTACATTAAACTCTTTTCTCTCTCTCTTTGAACATGTTCTGTAATGCCCCAAAACATACCCTAGAATTATTAATGAATACTTATTCAATTAATCAAATTTATTTTGATTAAAATAAAATTTGTTGTTGGGCTTTGGGCCGGTACGAAATATGTTTTGATATCCATTATCACAATCTGGATAAATCTCATCAAGATAAATCCAAAATGTTGCCTTATTGTGTGATCTTGATTGGGAACTTGAGTACAGACCCAAATCAAGAGTAAATGAAAAATTTGTTTATGATCTAAACATTGAAATGATAAATTATAAGAATAAATAATGTGAATTAAATGTCATGTCAAACAAAATTGGCCTTTGATAATAAAGGTCAATTAAACCAATTTTGACTTTGTCAAAGTCAAACACCCAAAAATATGATGTCGGAAAAAGTATTACAAATTAATATAAAAATTATATCATTGAATAGAGTTTAACTGTTCGATCGCAACGGTGCAAACGGATTTCAATTCAGAGAAAGTTGGGAAAAAAAATTATACCCTGATTGGAACCAAAATTGGTCCAATCAGGGACTTGCGTTTAAAATGGGAAGAAATCACCGTCCGCTCCATTAGCCGTTCAAACAGAAAAGGTGACGCAGGAACCATTGGCCTCATCTCCATTCTTGTCATATATAATGGAACCTAACCATTCTCATTTCTCCACCAAACTACATAAACTTAGTGTCACAATGTTCCTCCGAGTGAGGAGAGCATTCTGCTAGTGTTAGTTTCTATCGGAGTCGCCGGAGCTAAGAGTAATCCTTGTTGGAAGTTTCGTCGGAAAAATATTCAAAACCTCCATTTAGCTTCGAGGTAAGTCCGTAAATATATCTAGTGACTAGAATTTTCGTATAGATCGTTTTACGTTCATAAACGGTTGTTTAGTTGAGTTTTGTGTTTGACATGCTTGAAGAACCAATAATCATAAACCATGAAATTGATGTTAAAACTATAAATTTATGATGCCAAAATGATCTATGAACCTTGGAGAACATTTCTATATAATTTAGTTGAAATTCGGTAACTAAAAATGGTATTTCCAAAAAATGAACCGAAGGTTGAAGAAGATGAACAGTGACCCAAAACTCACTTCCTGGATTTATCATATGCTCTGGATCGATCCGATGGGAGTATTTCTTCTAGTTTGGATCGATCCAGAGGGCTGGATCGATCCCCCGAAAATCTGATCTGAATTTTTTTTTCGAAAATGCTATTTTTGAGCTCTAAAATCCTATTTTTGATACCAATCAATTATAATTATTATAAAGATGATTTCCTGGAATAAAAATGATGTTTTGAAAATTCAAAAGACCTTATGTGATGCATGACAGTAAGCTAGGGTGTTAACACCCAAAGCTAGACCGTTAATTGCTATTGCTTTGAATGTTATGTTGATTGATGATTATGATGGATGATTATGATTGATGAACCTACTGATTAAAATGATTATTTTGAATGACTAAATCATGATTAAAAATGAATGTATTGATGATTATGAAATGATTTGTATTGTTAAGAATATCTAGAGGAACTCTAAGATATATCCATTTGGAATTGATAATGACTATTAAGGATATCTAGAAGAACTCAAAGATATATTGATGTTGGTGTTTAAGACTATCTGAAAGACCTCTAAGATGGCTTAGAAATAGGCCTTGCGGGTATAATTATGAATATTCGGTGGCCTGGGTTAAAAATACGTACGGGATCTACAAACCAAACTAGAGGCACTCGTTTGGTGATACCACCCAACCCGACAGTTAGTATTCTGTTGTTCGGTTTTCTAGATTGTACCTTAAGTGATGGCTAGTTTAAGAGTTGGTAAATCGGTCGGAAAATATGTACCTTAAACTAATGACCTAGTTTAAGAGTTGGTTAGAAGTACCTTAAACTAAAATTAGTTTAGGAGTTGGTTAGAAGTACCTTAAACTAAAATTAGTTTAAGAGTTATTAAACATTAAAGGGATTTGCCTTATACTAAGCATAGTTTAAGGATATTGTTGAATATTAAATATGAATGTTGAATGTTGAATATTGAATATTGAATGAGGAATATTGAATACTGATTATTGAATATCTGAACTGAAGATTATGTGCATGGTATCAAATGATTTGATTATGAATTGAGATTCAATTTATATGGATGTTCGATGGATTAGATATGCTTACTCAGCTTTACCGCTGAGCGTGTAGTGTGTTTTATTTGCTACACGCAGGCTAATAGAAAGAATGATGTGACGTGATCCTGGAGGTAGACGGAGGAGAGATAGTTAGGCTGGATGTGACAAATCTTGAATTAATTTATTGTGATATGACAACATTTAATTTCGCTTCCGCAATATTGATGAATACTCTATACTGTTTATGGTATGAAAATTATTATTGTGATAACTAAAAGTGTTTGAAATGTTTTATATTTTTATAATTACCAAGTTAATACTTTAGTCCGAAAGGGGCTGCAGACCTGGACGGATTAGGGTGTTACATGTTCTATTTTGGATGCTATGCTTATCATGACAATGACTCTATTATCATTCAACTACTCTACTCTATATTTTGGGTCCTTTTTTGTTTATGGCTGACTGCTCTCATCTACAGAGATCTCTCTACAGAGGTGACGTGATGTAGGTATAACTCTATACCTTTAGGATTATATATTTTGTTCTTACTCTTTATCAGATGAATGTTACTCTACATGTTTTCCCCATTATTAAATAAAACTTGGCATTTTTGGGAAAAAGGGGGAGAAGAGGTTGAAAACGGTTGAGTAGTAGTTTTTTTCAAAAGATTGCCAGAGGGGCAGATTGTTGGTTCCCTAGGTTATAAGTTTATTTATTATGGTTGGCATTATTTTTTGACAAAACTATATGTCTTTAGCCGTTTTGAGTATAGAGCTGTAGCATCATGTCAGTCATCCTTCATGATATCAGATTAGAGTTGTAACTTGCTTGTACGAAGATTCCTTTACTACAAGGAGTCTGGGCTCATTGAAACACTTAGCAAGAGTGGTTTGCTGAAACTAGATGTCTTGGAGATAAGTTCCATGGAAGACACAACTCTTGGTAATAGAGTTTTGCATCAGATGGAGACTGCATTAATTGTGCTGCCCCCAGTAGCTGGCATTGAGAGAAATAAAATTATAGAAAGGATATATTATTGAGAGAGTTTTTTAGAGAGCCATCATCATGCCTTATATTACTCCATGAGAATATGCATTGGTGCATGATGATTGGTTGTGACCTATAACAAGGGAAGCTATTGGAGATACAAAGAAGCGGCCGAGAAGGTGATTTGAGGAATTCTGAAGCGTAGGCCTGCAACACGTCTTGGATAGATCACTTGTAACGCCCTGCGACCTGGTCTATTAGAATTGATAAAATTAATTTAATTAATTACTAACTCGGACCAGGGTCGAGAAAAATAAAGTCTTCAAAAAATTTATTTGATCACGTCAAAATATTCTTCTTGACTGTCCGATTCCAAAAACATAGACGGATTTCGATTCGGACCCGTCATGGGGGGGGGACGCATACCGTTCAGATCAGATTTTACATAACAGAGTGAATTTATCCATAACACCCATCTCTCCCTCTCCCTATTTTGTGTTCGGCCAATAGCAGCTAGGCGAGAAGGAGTTCCGGCAAGAAGTCGAGGTAGAGGAAAGGAAGGAAGAAGGTTTGGCGCGTGAAGTCGCTCATCCGTTCGACCGTTCATTCATTCGTTCGTTCGTTTGTTCATCCGTTTTCTGTTTCGTCAACCGCTACGTTAGAGGTGAGTACGTTGCCCTCTAACTTTAGAATTCATAGTTGAATCATATTGATATAATCATAGGATTACCCGACTAAATCTACGTGTGTCCACATTATCATGGTTTCCCCATTATTTAGATTTTCCGATTACCAACTTGTTAATATAGACGTTTGAAACCCCGTAAACTCATAGATTACTTAACACAGAAACGTAAACTTTCATTTCAACCACTTCCAACGTATTGATTATAATAAAATAGACAAAATAGGAATCAGCATGCCTTGATAATCGATTTACAGGTCATGGTAATTGATTAACAAGCCACACTGGGCTACTCAATTGATCCAGCAAAGCGCGACAATCGATTATCACATATGTGATAATCGACTATCAGGCCCTGCGGATTCTTGAGTCAGAGCTGGTTCATCTGGTAATTGATTATCACAAAAGCAATAATCGATTATCAGGCCTCTCTGAACTTGGGTTTCCTGGACAGAATCATTTGACAATCAATTGACAATATGTGACAATCGACTATCACAGTCTGCAGGACTTTGGGAACAGAAGCTGCACAACATGATAATTGATTATCAACAATGGATCATCGATTATCAACCAATCTGAACCCAAGGCCGTCATATTGAACACATCATTTTCATACGGTATCAACCTATGTGTATGCGTTGAACATAATTTCATTCGTCAAGCAATGCATTCATATCATCATATCCTAGACACATGTTTTGGATCATGGCATACTTTGCATACCGCGAAAAGAGGTCAGGCCTAGTGCGCCTCTTCCGCGGGCCCGTTCAGGAGCGTGCGAGATCCAACGGGTTCATCATGAGGGCTTGTGTACGTATATGGTAGCTAGGCTTTCAGCTATCACCCACATTTCTAGTCTCTATCGGAAAGACTAAGGTGTTCCTCGGCTCATCTACCGCGTGGGGATGATCATCGAAGGGTAGGGGGTCCCTGCGCAGTCTTACCCATACATCATGATGATTTGGCATTGTATCACTGTTTATTCGTAAACTATTATTCACCAAACTTGTATGTTGTAACGCCCCAAAATATACCCTAAAATTTATTGTATTAAATATTCAATTAAACAAAATTTGTTTTGATTAAAATAAATTGTTGTTGGGATTTGGGCTTGAATAAAATATATATTGATATCCAATAAACATAATTGGGATAAATATTATAGAGATAAATCCAACATGTTGATTTATTGTGTGATCTTGATTGGGAACCTGAGTACAGACCCAAATTAAGAATAAATGAAGAAATTGTTTATAATGTGAACTTTGAAATGATTTATTGAAATAAATCATGGGAATAAATAATATGAATTAAATGTGAGAACCTTTTTGAATAAAGGCCAATTTTGACCCTGTCAAAGTCAACCACCCAAAAATATGATGTCGGAAAAAGTATAACGAATAAATATAAAAATTATATCGTTGGATAGAGTTTAATTGCACGATCGCAACGGTGCAAACGGATTTCAATTCGGAGAAAGTTGTACCAAAAAGTGTACCCGACTGGAACCAAAATTAGTCCCAATCAGGGACGGCGCCTCCTACTCCACTCAGCCGATCGAGGATGCATTCCTACGCAAATCCTACGCAGCAAATGTTGTCACCTTCCCCATTCTCTTCCTATATAAGGCCACCATCAACCCTCTCATTCCTCACCAAAAACTAATGAGTTTAGTACCAAAGTGTTCTTGAGAGTGAGGAGAACATGCTGCAGTAGTTGGTGGCCACCGAAGTCGCCGGAGTTGGGAGTTATCATCGCTGGAAGTTTCGCCGGAAAATTCTCAAAACCTTCGATAAGCTTTGAGGTAAGCCCGTAGATATATCTAGTGACTAGAATGTTCATATAGATCGTTTCTACGTTCATAAACGGTCGTTTGGTTGAGTTTTGTGTTTGACATGTTTGAAGAACCAAGAATCATAAACCATGAAATTGTTGTTAAAATTACGAATTAATGACTCTAAAATGATATGTGAACATTGGAGAACATTTTTATATAATTAAATTAAAGTTTGGTGATTAAAAAATGTTAATGTTAAAACTGACCCAAGGAAGAAGATGATGAACAATGGTCGAAAATCGATTATTTACTTACTAAAAATCGATTAAATATTTATTCAGTTCAGTGGTTCGAAGTCAGTACCATTTAATCGATTATTTATATTGTAAAAATCGATTATTATGAGTTAATGGATTATTTAAATTTTAAAAATCGATTATTTTGAATTAATGGATTATTTAAATTTGAAAAATCGATTATTTTGAATTAATGGATTATTTAAATTGTAAAAATCTATTATTATGAATTAATGGATTATTTAAATTGTAAAAATCGATTTTTTATGAATTAATCAATTATTTATATTGTAAAAATCGATTAAAATTAATTAATTGATTATTTAAATTGTAAAAATCGATTATTATGAATTAATGGATTATTTAAATTGTAAAAATCGATTTTTTATGAATTAATCGATTATTTATATTGTAAAAATCGATTAAAATTAATTAAGTGATTATTTAAATTGTAAAAATCGATTATAATGAATTAATTGATTATTTAAATTGTAAAAATCGATTATTATGAATTAATGGATTATTTAAAATTATATAAATCAATTTTTATAAATTAAATGATTATTTTAAATTATTTTCCTCAATTCTAGATCCTGTTCTGAAAATATTATTGAAAATATGCTCTAAAATCCTATTTTTGATACCAATTAATTATGCACAATATAAATATGATTTTGTACAATAAAAAATGATGTTTGTGACATATAAACATTATGTGATGCATGACGGTAAGTTCGAGTGTTAACACTCGAGACTAGGCCGCTGTTTGCTATTAAATATTATGTTGAATGATCATTATGATGAATAATTATTATGGATAATTATGAATGATAAACCTACTGATTAAAATGATTATTGATGATTAAGTCATGATTAAAAATGAATTAATGGTGATTATGAAAATAATGTATATTGTTAAGGATATCTAGAAGAACTCTAAGATATACCAACTTGTATATTGATGATGATTATTAAGGATATCTAGAAGACCTCTAAGATATACCTACTTGACCAATTCATATTTCGGGTTAAAACGTACGTACGGGATCCAGACCGGATATCACCCACCCGACAAATCATTGTTCGGTTGGTACGTAATCCACATGACTCATAGGGTGGATTATCGATTCTTGTGTTCTGCATTAAACTATTTATAGTTTAAGGGCCTGGTTAGAATTACTGCCTTAGACTAGGAATAGCTAAGAGCTGAATATAAAATGATGTGGCCTTAGATTAAGAATAATTTAAGAGCATTATTGATATATATTGAATATTAAATGACTTGGAATAAAATATTGAAAATATTTTGAATGTTTGAACCATATATTGTGTGCATGATATCAAATGGTTGATTATGAATTGAGATTCAATTTATGTGGATGTTCGACGTTTTAGATATGCTTACTCAGCTTCACCGCTGAGCGTGTAGTATGTTTTATTTGCTACACGCAGGTAAACAGAAAGATTAATGTGATCCTGGCGGCAGATGGGGCGAGATTGTCGGGATGGATGTGACAAGTTTTGAAATGATTTATGATATGTCAATATTAAATTCGCTTCCGCAATATTGTTAAATACTCCGTACTGTATATGTTATGAAAAATATTATTGAGATTAATAAAGTGTGTTTGAAAAGTTTTAAATTTTACGATTACCAAGTTAAATACTTTAGTCCGAATGGGGCTGCAGACCTGGACGGATTAGGGTGTTACATATGTGGTATCTCGTACTTTAGTACAGGTACAAATATTTTTATATCAATGTGAATGTACTATGCATTCTACTGTTAGATTACCACTCAGCTTTTGCTAAGCGTATAACGTTGTTTTTGCTATATGCAGATAGGCAAGAAGATCATGGAGCCTGACCTAGACAACTGGGAGATCAGGGCGGAAGATAGGCGACAGTGTGGACCCGTCTATACTATTCCCTTAATGAAATACTCCCTCCGTCCCATTTTATAACGCCTCTTTCGGTTTACAATGTTTAACTGAAATTATTTTCAAACCATTTTATATGACAAATGGCATAAAATTTAAAAATAAAAATTTCATATTAAAAAGCTACATCAAAAGATCTACAAAATTAGTAGTGACAATAGTATTTTATTTTATCAAATTGCTAACGAAAATAGAGAAAGATTGTGAATGAAGTTTGACCCTATGAATAGTGAACATGCATTATAATTTGGGACGGAGGGAGTAACATTTTTGGGCTTGAACCCACCATTGTTGCACTTTCTTTATTTATGACTTAACGTTTAACGTTTACATTTACTTCCGCTACGAAACATTTCTTTTAAGAGAATTTATTCTCATCAGTTAATAAAGTATATCAAGAGTTTTTAGGTACAAGAGCAACGCAAGGGTTTTCTTTGTAGACGGCCTTAAAAACCGTCCATGTAACCTCTCCAGCTCGTTAGGCCGCGGTGAATCGGGTTCGCGGGACAGAGGGTGTCATATCACTCAAGGGTGGTGTGACAGTCGGAGGTACTTGTGCACAAATCGAGTTTGTTGTAATTTCTTTTAGTAAGAGTTTAGATCAATACATAGATCATGTCTATTGTTAATGAGGGTGTAAACTCTACTAAGGTTTAGTGGAAAGTCTGTTACACGGACGTGGGCCTCGGAGATGTAGGAGATATTGCTCCGAATTGCATAAACAATTCTTGTGCACTGTTTACTGCTTTTACTTTATATACTACGTTTGTGCATGTGACTAAGAAGGTGTTATAGCACTCTGTATGTTATCTGTTTCTGCGACAGTGCTACAACATCTTCTGCAGCAGTCTTGTGGTTTGATTTGTTTGCGTAGGTTATCCTTGTTGCCCCTTATAAACTTTCACGTGCAAGGACAAAGAAGACGCAAATGATCATATCTTCAAGACTCGCACCAAGAATACACGTGTGTGGAACAATATTAGAGGCAATGTGGACACCACTAGTGGTGGTGGCGGCGGCATGAAGGAATGGATCTACACTAATATTTTACAGAAGAGGAACAACATTGATGGTGATAGTGGCATTTTCCACTGCTTGCTGATGGAATACTGATCACCTATTTAAGTGGAGTATGGCTTACAATTGTGAATGGGAACTTAATATTTACTGGAGTTACAAACCACTTATTGACAAAGCAGGTATTGGTAGACTCCTTCGAAGTAGAAGAGGCGAGTGGAAAGGGGGATTTACAACTAAGGTTAGTTCAAGTTGTGCGACGTTGTTGGAAGTAATGGCAATCGCTAGAGGCATTCAATGGACCTTGAGATTTAGACGGACACAAGTGAGGTTATAAAGTGGATGGCTGACTACACTTCTCTTAGAGATCCTACTCGCATTATCATTTATGAGATTAAACATAACTGGAAAAGAAAATTTATGAGGATTGAATTCAAAAACATCATTCAGGAACAGAACTATGCAGTTGACTACCTTGCTAAAATTGGAACCTTCCAGGAGGCGGATTGGATTCATCACGAGGGCTCCCTGCTTGGGATGGAAGAAATCATAGTTGAGGACATGATGGGTGCTACCAAAGTTAATATAGTGTATTTGAGTTAGTCTTAGGCCCCCTCCACTCTGAAAAAAATATCTAATTTAACGGGACAACAAATGATTATTAATGATCATTTAAACCTGGCAGTTATGAAATTGAATGGTCACGGTATATTGCCTATTATAAAGTCATCATCTCAAATTTGCTTTCTATAATTTTTGCAACACCATAGGAGCATACACAAGAGAACTAACATGATGTTTGGTTTAAGAAATTTAGAATGTAAAGAGAATAATTTTCTCTTATTTTCTTAGACAAAGTCAAAGGAATCCTATTTTCCCTCTTTCTTCTAACACATTTTATCTTCTCATTCTCTTTTCTATCATAACCAAGCAAGAAAAAGTAATTTAATCTAATTTTATTTTTGAGATTCCTTGAACAAAATTGTAAGAGTTCCAATGAGCTAGTTTTCTGGCGATCCTCCACTGCCATAAGACAGTTTCCACTAGATTCTCTACCCGAACGTCATTCTCAGCTCGTTGTTCGGATAGTGTAGGTTTGTACAACCTTGCTCTATGACAACAATTTTTTCTTTGGAAAGCACTGTTGTCATCACCGATATGGTAAGCATGCACTATTACCTTTAGAAGAGCTGTGGTGACCCCGCTCTCTTTTTTCCTCACCTGTTTTGTTTTCAGGTGTTGTCCCCAAGCTATCTTAAAGCTTCTTCTCTTGAACTTATTTTTATTATTAATTGCTTATTACTTATTCTTATTGAAATCAAGTCAGACTAGAGCAGATCAATTTTTTTTAAATATAGCTACAATCGAGTCAGATCAGATTAGACAAAATTAGATATGATCACACCAGATCATATCATATCAGAATTAATTAGATCAGGTGAAGAGAACAATCCCTTTGTTTCAGTGTCTAGCTTGACCTTCTTGCCAATGCTATCTTCTCAGAGATCTTAGTCTTCTATTATTGTTTGGTTTACATCACTATAATATGCATAATAAAGGTGTGTTGTAGGTTAACCAAATTTCTCTCTCTTAGGCCCTGTTCTTTTGTCTTGGAATTTAAGAGTAGGATATTGGAAGAAATAATAAGAATTTGGAAGAAACTGAAAGGAGTTGGGAATAACTAGCAGAAGTTGTAAAATCTTGGAATAATTAAAGTGAAAATTAAAAAGCCACTCAATTAAATCTGTAATGCCCTAAAACATACCCTAGAATTATTAATGAATAATTATTCAAATAATCAAATTTGTTTTGATTAAAATAATTTATTGCTGGGCTTTGGGCCGAAATAATATGTGAGGAACCATTGTATTCTCTAAGATATGACAAATATCAAATCTGTCAGAAACTTTATTTTTGAACAATTAAATCCTATTTTTGATACTAATAAATTATGACCTATATGAATATGAGTTCTGGAAATAAAAATGATGTTTTTAAAATTAAAAAGGCATTGTGTGATGCATGACGGTAAGTTCAGGTGTAAATCCTCTAAACTAGGCCGCTACTTACTATTGGATGTTATGTTAATTGATAACTATGATGAATGATTATTATGAATAATTATGAATTATAAATCCACTAATTAGAATGTTTGTTGATGATTAAATTATAATTAAAAGTGTGTTTTGATTTCAGTCTCTCTCTCTCTCTAACGCAATGTTGAAGAAGAAAGGAAGGCCAAAGAAAGCTAATGGATTTGGGAATACGTTGGGTGAGAATCGGGAATCACCTAATAACAACAACGTAGTACAGAATTTGAAGAACACCTGTAAGGATTCTTCGGAAACCAGTGGATCGGAGCGCAATGACGAAAACCCTAAGACTACACCGGAAGAAAATGGCGTACAGGAGAAGGAGAAAGATCTGAAGGAGCAATCACTGAAATCGTATGCGGAAGTGGTGGGATTTCCGAAACCGATTGAACTAGATCTGAAATTTGTGCAATCTGAAGAGGTGAGTGGCATTCAGGTAGCGAAATTTACCAAGGATGACGTTGTGGAACAATCAAGGTACTGGGATTCTGCTATGATACTTTGCGTTTTGGGAGCTAATCCCCCAATAGATGTTATTAAGTGCTTCATAGTAAGAATGTGGAAAATGTATCCCATAGATGAGGTTTCTTTATTGAAAGAAGGACAGTTTATTGTTATGTTCCAAAAAGAAGAAGACAAAGATGAGGTGATAAAGAGAAAGTATTATTACTTTGATAACAAACTAGTATTAGTGTGGAAATGGAAACCTGGGAAGAAGGTAGATATCACAGAACTTAAGGATATCCCCATCTAGATACAATTCCCTGATCTGGATATCAAGTACTGGGGGCTTAACAAGACTAAGTAAACAGGGCAGCCTCATTGGAAAGCCCATCAAGAGGGATAAGGCCACTACTACAAGGATGAAATATGCATATGCAAGGATACAAGTGGAAGTTGGGGTTTACTATGAATTTCCCAAGACAATCACTTTCATAAATGAAGAGGATAGGGTAATCACCCAACAAGTGAATTATGAATGGTGTCCCTGTATGTGTTACGATTGCAAGAAAATTGGACATGAGTAGAAGAAATGCAGGCTGAAGACAGCTAAGCAGAAACAGCACGAACCAAAGACAAAAGTTTGGAGGATTAAGAAGGATGTTAAGGACCAAAAACAGGAGACAAATATGGAAGAAAATAAGGAACAAAACCATGAAGAGAATTCCAAAGAGGATAATAGCTCAGAACCCACACTAGATCAGGAAGGGTTTATTCAGGTTAGTGGGAGGAAAGTAGCAAGGAAGTTGATAATGGAGGAAAAAGAAGAGTGATGAAAAAGGATTGAATAAGATTCCGAGTGAGGTTCCTTACTCAGGACATTACCCATTTCTTAAATGATTTGCAGCTGGAATGTGAGAGGACTGAATAGTCCTAATAAGTAAAGTGAAATATTGAGGTTTGTTAAAAATAATGAGGTGATGTTATTTGGAATACTTGAGACTAAAATTAGAGACGGCAATTTCAAAGAAGTGGAGGGGAGAATGTTCAATAATTGGGGTTCCTTCATCAACAACAATATCCACTACCTGGGGAGAATATGGGTACTATGGAACACAAAGAAAATTGTGGTGCAAATACTTGAGGTGATTGATTAGTTGGTAAATTGCAACTGCAGGAGAGCATGGGATAATATAGAATATTGTGTGACATTTGTTTATGGCCACAATGACTCTACTAAAAGAAAGGAATTATGGAATGAGATTAGCAGTATAGCTGCTATTATGAATAAACCCTGGTGCATCTTAGGGGATTTTAATAATGTTCTAACATTTGATGACAGAGTTGGAGAAAATCTAGTTACTTGGGATGAGATCAGAGACTTTAAGGAATGTATGCAAATTAATGGGTTGGAGGAATTATCAGCTGAAGGTGCCCAGTTCACATGGTCTAATAGATAAGGAGTAGGAAGAAGGATATACTCTAGAATTGATAGGGCAGTAATTAATATTGAATGGCTTGCCCAATATAGGGCAAAACTTATTATCAAATAGGAAGGGATGTCTGATCATACACCTCTATTAATAAAACTATGGAAGCAAGATAAGGGAGGGCACATGTTCAGATTTTGTGATATGTGGACCATGGACCCTAACTTCTCTAACCTAGTTAAGGAGACTTGGGAAAAATGTGTTCAAGGGAGAAGCATGTACCAATTGGTGAAGAAGCTGAAGATACTTAAAACACAATTCAAAAGCTTGAATAAAGAGAAATTTGGAAATATAATCCAAAGATGTGACATAGTCCTGAATGAACTCTATGCTGTGCAACATGAGATTAAAGGGGATATCAACAATGAACTGATGATCAATAAAGAAAAACAGTTGATACAACAACTCAATTGGAACCTCAGAGTAACCTACCTGTTGAAATGCCAACAAGCAAAACAAGAATGATTCCTTGAAGGAGATCAAAATTCAAGGTTATTCCATGCATGGGTTAGAAAGAGACAAATCCAAAACCATATCACCACAATATACAATAAAAGAGGGGAGCTTGTAGAAGGAAAGGAAGATGTGACTAGGGCAGTGCTGCAATATTTCCAAGAGGCATTGGGAACCACAGTTGGGACATATAATATTAAGAAGGAGATTATTAATAAGGGCAGAGTGTTGACAATTGAACAACAGGTGAAATTAATAGCCCCCATATCACCAGAAATGGTTAAGAAATACATTTTTGAAATCCCCAACTGTAAGAGCTCAGGACCGGATGGGTTTAGCAGTGGATTTTTTAAGCACCAATGGAATGTGGTGGGAGGTTTGGTCACACAAGCAATTATAGAATTCTTTCAGACAGGTACCACTCTTAAAGAGGTGAATGTAACTATTATCACCCTTATACCAAAAGTTGAATGCCCTAAATATCCATCGGATTTTAGGCCCATTTCGTGCTGTAATGTAATTTACAAGGTCATATCAAAAATTATATGCAGTAGGTTAAAAGATGTTCTGGCATATATAATTGACCAAAACAATGGAGCTTTCATACCAGGGAGGGACTTAGTGCATAATGTGCTCGTATGCCAAGAACTGGCTAGAGGTTACAAAAGGAAAGGGGTGTCTCTAAGGTGTATGACTCAGTAAGCTGGAAGGCCATGACCCAAATCTTGGAAGCCCTAAAATTTCCTCCAAAGCTTGTTGAATGGATTAGATTCTACATTTCAAATACTACATTCTCAATTCAACTTGATGGTGAGAGAAGTGGATATTTAAAGGGTGGGAGAGGACTGAGACAAGGAGATCCCATATCCCCATTGCTATTTGTGGTGATTACGGTGTATCTCACAAGGAAATTTTAATATTATGCAGACAAAAATAGTTTCAAACACCATCCCATGTGTAAGTCATTGAATCTGATTAACTTGGTGTTTGCGGATGACCTGATTGTTGTGTGTAAAGCGGAGGAAGAGTCTATATCAGCAGTTCTAAGAGCATTGGAATATTTTAAAGAAGTGACATGCATAGGCATAAACTATGAGAAATCATAGATAGTGATGGGAGGAGTTAATTTAGTGAATGAAAACAGATATCTGCAAATAACCAAAATGGTTAAAGGAGAATTTCCTTTCAGATATCTAGAATGTCCAATCATTGCTACAAGGATAAGACAATGAGAGTGTGAAAGATTGGTTGAGAAGCTAACCACTAAAATAAAATCCTGGATGACAAAACACATGTCCTATGTAGGTAGGATAAAGCTGATCAACCTAGTCTTATTTGGGATATTAGCTTTCTGGGCTAGAATGTTTATCATACCAAATAAGGTTATGAAAAAGGTACATGAAGTATGTAGGAATTTTCTATGGGGAGCTTCACCTATGTATAGAAGATGCCCTGTTGTTGCATGGGATGAAGTCTGCCAACCAAAGAGTAATGGGGGATTAGGTCTTATAAACCTAATCCACTGGAACAAAGCATGTACAATGCAACTTATTTGCGATATAGCCAACAAAAAGGATATTTTGTGGGCAAGATGGATGCATCACAGGTATATCAAGAAGGGTTCAATTTGGCAATATGAAAGAATAGGGGACATTTGCTTTTACTAGAAAAAACTACTCAAGGTGAGGGCTGAATTCAAAAACATGACCATGGAGGAGGAGTATAGTATCAAAGAAGGATATAAATGGCTCATGGGAGAGATACAAAAGGTGAGTTGGGCTAATGCAGTGTGGAATAACTAGACCCAACCAAAACACCAGGTTATAGCTTGGTTGTCCTGGAAGGGGAGGTTACAAACAAAAAGCAGCCTAAGTAAATTCCCACAAATTGACACAAAATGTGTTCTTTGTGGACAACATAAACAGTTCTCTGTGGACAGCATCATATATTTTTCTCTTGTAAGTACACCACAATAATACACCAGAAGATAGCTGCTTGGATGCGTGTGAATATCCACGTGCAGGAACTAAAGGAGATAGAGGAGATGCTGGCTACATGCAAAAGCAGAAAGGAGAGAAACCTGAGGGCTGCCACCTTCAACGCGTGTTGTTATGCAATTTGGAGAGTAAGAAACTAAATCATACATGGGAAGGAAGCTATATCTACTGGGAAGTGTATTGATTATATAAAGTACCATGTAGCTATCTATATATTGCCCAAAAATGGGTAGTCTAATTGTATGGGAAGTAGAGGTACTTGCTATTTAGCAAAACTTTGTATGTTTGATTGTGGAATAAAATTTTCACTTTGTTAAAAAAATGAATATAATGGTGATCATAAAAATGGTGTATATTGTTAAGGATATCTAGAAGAACTCTAAGATATACCCACTTGTAAATTGATGATGATTATTAAGGATATCTAGAAGAACTCTAAGATATACCTCCTTGACCAATTCATAACTTGGGGTTAAAACGTACGTACAGGATCTAGAACGGATATCACCCACCTAATAGTTCACAGTTCGGTTTGGTACGTAATCCACAAGACTAATAGGGTGGATTATCGATTCATGTGTTCCGCCTTAAACTATTTATAGTTTAAGAGCCTAGTTAGGAATATTGCCTTGGACTAGGAATAGCTGAGAGCTTGTTATGAAATGATTTGGCCTTAGATTAAGAATAATTTAAGAGCACTATTGAGATATTGAATATTGTATATATCATGAAATGACTTGGAATAAATATCGACAATATCATGAATGCTTGAATTATATATTTTGTACATTATATTAAATGGTTGATTATGAATTAAGATTCAATTTATGTGAATGTTGGACGCTTGAGATATGCTTACTCAGCTTCACCGCAGAGTGTGTAGTGTGTTTTATTTGCTACACGCAGGTAGACAGAATGAATGATTGAAATATTCCTGAAGCAGAAGGGGCGAGACAGTCATGGTGGATTTAATGACAAAATAAATGATTATGTTTATTATGAGACCTGTTTAAAAGTCGCTTCCGCATTATTATTAAACACTCCGTATTTTTTTACAATTATGTATGGAATTTTATTTATGATGAATAAAGTTATTTGAAATGTTCTAAATTTGACGATTACCAAGTTAATACTTTAGTTCGAAAGGGGCTGCAGACCTTGACGGATTAGGGTGTTACATTTTGGTATCGGAGCAAATGGTTTTAAAACCGATCTTCGGATCAAAATTTGGATATATATATATATATATATATATATATATATGTATATGTATATGTATATATATGTATATATATATATATATATATATATATATATATATATATATATATATATATATATATATATATATATCATTTCAACCCTTTAAAAAAATGTCAAACAAATCCACGACTCTCGCATCCCTCTACTCTAGGAAAGATAATGAGAATTTATTTGATAAATATTGACTATATTAAATTCTCATTAGATATTAATTGATTAAAACTGAAATCTTATCGAGCGTAGACTCTAGTAGAACTTTCATACTTGGTGAAGAGACGAAAGAATGAACAAAAAATATATGACCCTCTGATACGTTATTACCGTATGCATCACATCACTAATGACCAAATTGATCTGCATCGCAAAGTCGCATGGAAGTGAGATGACTCTAAAGAAACGATTTATGTTAAACAACATCTGTGAAGCTGATATCGAAGATCCTTGTGTGGATTTAACACGACCCAATCATTGACTCAAAATGCAAGCATTTAGAATTTATATATAAACCCTATCGTTTCTCCCAATCTCTCTTATTTTTTTTCCATCGTCGCAACGGTTATATACCCTCGTGACGTCTGTTAACTTGCCTATTCAAATAAAGCATCCTAATAAAGGAATATCTACTATCTATACAATGAGTCAAGAAATTGCTCGCGGACAAGATAACCAAGTGCCAAACAATGTACACACAACAATTCATATTGAAATATCGAATTTCACTCTTGTTTTCCGAAACAAACCAGACAATCCAAATATCCACCGAGATATTGAAGGTCAATCCCATGCTAGTATAAGTATCAAACCAGTTATTAAAGGAAAGAAACCTTTGATTAGAACTTGTAGTGCCCCACTCTCAAAAAGAAGAAAGCCGTTGTCATTGAAAAACAAATTGAGAGTGTGGAAACATTTGAAGTGTACCATTTGTAAAAGACACCACTCGGGAGAATGTTGGATGGCACAAGGATTATGTATACGTTGTGGAAAGGCTGGGCATTTCCGAAAAGAATGTCCTACGAATCCTGGAAAACCAACGCCGGTTTACATCAACCCGACTTGCACCAGTAGGAAATAATCCACAAACGAACTCATGCACATGTGTATGCTGTGAAAGATCGCGTTGATGAACATTCCGATGTATCACGATTTATCTGATCATCTTAGAGGAACGATTGTATTTTCTAAGATTGACTTACGGTCAGGATGCTAACAAATCCCTATTAAGAAACTTGAACAAACTGATGATCAAGAATCACTACTCTTTACTATGGGATAACGTGTTCGGTCAAATTCAAAGAACCTGTTTGACAGCTCAACCTTGTTGATCGAATTAACGCCTTTTTATGAAGCAACTAATGACGTAATTGCTTATCGTCGAAAACATTTGTGAAATAAAGTGATACTGACAAGACAAATAGTTAAGAAAATTGACTCGTTCGTATGCGCTATTGACGTGAAATATCGCGTTGTCAATGACGTGAAATATCGCGACGTGGTGACAATACAAAACAAGACGTGAAACAGTGACACCAATAGTAAAAGACTAAAGAGTGAAGGAAATGTAGCTCGCAGTGGCCATACAACCTAGAATAATATTTATGGATTGTAACACCCTAATCTGTCCAGGTCTGCAGCCCCTTTCGGACTAAAGTATTAACTTGGTAATCGTAAAATTTAAAACATTTCAAACACTTTTATTTATCATAATAGTATTTGTATTTTTCATAACAGAAACAATATGGATTTTCAATATTGCGGAAGATTAACAAATCATAATCACAAACATAATTTATTTATGTTCTTTAATTCAAAACATCACATCCATTCCGACTATCTCGCCTTGTCTGCCTCTAGAATCACGTCACATCATTCTTTCTATTAACCTGCGTGTAGCAAATAAAACATACTACACGCTCAGCGATAAAGCTGAGTAAGCATATCTAATGCATCGAACTTCCATATAAATTGAATCCAAATGCATAATCAAATCATTTGATATCATGCACATAATGTTCAGTTCAGATATTCAATAATCAATATTCAATTTTCAACATTCATTATTCAATCATTCAACATGTATATTCATCATTCATAACCAACATTTTTATTCAACATTCATTATTCAATATTCATGATTTGTCATTCAACAATATCCTTAAACTATTCTTAGTCTAAGGCCAATCTGTTTGATGTTTACCAACTCTTAAACGAATTCTAGTTTAATATAGTTAAACTATATTCCAGTTTAAGGTACACTTAACTAACCCTTAAGCTAGGCCTAGTTTAAGATACAAATTTTCAAAAAGAGGTTTTTAAAATCTTAAACTTACCTTTGCTTAAGGTCATCCAAAAACCAAACAGCGGAATGCTCACTGTTGGGTTGGGTGGTATCCCCAAACGAGTTCCTCTAGATTGGTTTGTAGATCCCATACGTACGTTTTAACCCAGGCCACCGAATATTCATAATTATACCCGCAAGGCCTATTTCTAAGCTATCTTAGAGGTCTTCTAGATAGTCTTAGAAACCAACATCAACCTAGGTATGTCTAAGAGTTCTTCTAGATATCCTTACAATCCAAATTATTTCATAATCATCAAAATATCCATTTTAACTCATAATTTAATCCTCAATAATCAGTGGTTTCATCAAGTCATAATCATCATAATAATCATTCACCATAATCATCAATCAACATATCATTCGATAGCAAATAGCGGCTTAGTTTCGAGTGTTAACACCCGAACTTACCGTCATGCATAAAATAATGTTTTAATTTGTTAAAAACATCATTTTTATTGTGAAAAATCATTTTTATCATAATCATATTCAATTGTTATCAAAAATAGGACTTTAGAGCTCAAAAATAGCATTTTCGGACAAATTTCCGGATCAGAGTTTCGGGGGATCGATCCAGCCCTCTAGATCGATCCATACCATGGAAAACTACTCGCATAGGATCGATCCATGGCATATGATCGATCCAGACAGTGGCTTTTCAGCCACTGTTCATCGTCTTCTACCTCGCGACTCCAATTTCGAAAATTCCATTTATAGTTTCCGAACTTCAATTAAACTATATAGAAATGTTCTCCAAAGTTCATAGGTCATTTTGGTATCATTAATTAATAGTTTAAACATCAAATTCATGGTTTATGATTCTTGGTTCTTCAAGCATGTCAAAGACAAAACTCAACCAAATGACCGTTTATGAACGTAGAAACGATCTAAACGAACATTCTAGTCACTAGATATATCTACGAGCTTACCTCGAAGCTTAATGGAGGTTTTAACGATATTCTGGCGAAACTTCCAGCGAGGTTTGTGGCTAGCTCCGGCGACTTCACACCAAATTGACAGCACAATTGAACTCTCTACTTCACCATGAACACAATGGTACTAATTCTAAGGAGATTGGTGAAGAAATGAGAAGAATGGAGTTTCTTATATAGTAAGAGGAAAAGAGAAGAAAACAGGGAAGATGAGCTGCTGCTGCATAGGATTCCCAATTCACGTTCTCATTCGGCGGAGATGTGATTTTTATGCGATTCTGCACGTTACTTCTCTAATTGGGACTAATTCGGTCCCAGTCGGGGTACACTTTTTGGTCCAACTTTCTCCGAATTGAAATCCGTTTGCATCGTTGCGATCGTACAATTAAATTCTATCAAATGATATACTTTTTATATTTATTCATTATACTTTTTCCGACATCATATTTTTTGTGTTTGACTTTGACAAAGTCAAAATTGATTTATTTGACCTTTACTTAAAAAGGTGCTCATATTAAATTCATATTATTTATTCTCATGATTTATTTCAATAAATCATTTTAAAGTTTATATCATAAACACATTATTCATTTATTACTGATTTTGGGTTTGTACTTAGATTCCCAACCAAGATTACACAATTAGTCAACATATTGGATATATCTCTATGAGATTTATCCAGATTAAGATATTGGATATCAAACACATATTATTTCGGCCCAAAGTCCAAGAATAAATTATTTTAATCAAAACAAGTTTGATTAATTTATTATTTATTTATTAATAATTCTAGGGTATGTTTTGGGGCGTTACATGGATAATATCATTTCAACACAGAATACAACTTGGATCATATGAGAAATGTTACAGATGCAATTCTAAGGCTAATCTCCCAGGATTTGCAAACTTGTAATAACTAGCCCCAAGACCCAGGAAAGCTTTAGCAAACTCTAGTTTGTCTAAAAGCTCATCAATAAAGAAAGAAGAAATGAAAAGTTTCCTCTGACAGGAAGCCATGAAGTTCTGCCTTACTGCATCATCTAGAAATTTGATTAGGTTATTGAAATAACCGTTAATGTTCAAGAGACCGATGGATTTACTGTGCAATCCTTCAGATGCCCACGAGATTATGGTGAACAAACCTTCCATAGTGTCCCCTCCTCCGAGAAGTATGATGAAAGCCTCCACAACGTGGTTCATCTCAAAGTACTTATAGTAATTGCTAGAAACTGTGTACTCTACATCGTACGTAGGTCCGTAGACTCCTCGTGATTCTATATACCCTAGTATGAAACACCATTGTTATAGACTGTTGAAGCAACAGCTCCTTGAAGGCCAACGTTGCCTCCTCTATAAATAAGTCTAATTTTTCGTCTTATCAATTCCCCTCCTAAATCTACCGCCGTAACCATGAACTTTGGATTTATACCAAGAGCATGACTACCAAGTAGACCAATGAATCTTATGGTGTAAGAAAGAGCTCGAGAAGTTCCTTCCATTATGTGAGGATGTGAGCACTACAAAAAAAGAGGGCATTACCGACAGATCCTTAGTGACAGAAATCTTATTTGTCGCTAAAATGAGAATATTATCGACAGATAAAATTATATGAAGGCAAAAACTATTTGATCCATAGAAAGGGTAATATCCGTCGCTATAGGTTATCGTTTTAGCAACAAAATTTCATCTGTCGGTATTGCTTATAGTTTTAGAGACAAAACTGTATCTGTCAGTATTGTTTATAGTATTAGCATCAAAAAATTTATCTATCGGCATTGTTTATAGTATTAGCAACAAAAATTTATCTGTCGGTATGGTTTATAGTTTTAGCAACATTATTGTATCTGTCCGTATTGATTTTATTAATATTAAATTTTAATTTAAATATCTTAATTTAAAGCTAAAAAACTGTAAATAAGTAGGAAAAACCCAACAAGACAAAAGTGCAAAATAAACGATCTAAAAAGCAAGGTTTTGGGTCGAAGATGGATCCCGATGGGTCCTTGACTTAACGGGCCCTTGTGTGTCTTGTCGAGACATTTCGGTAAAGGTGTAGACGGCTGAAATCGGACACATATAGGCAAAGTTATGGCCCAAACAGTGTGGTAGCTCAAAATGCTTCAATTTCCCGCCACCCTTGTGTTTATTTTGCGGTTCATGGTAAAAAAATACTTGATTAATCGGCTTTAAAAGTTCATCCTTATCAGAATCATCTACTCCTGCATCAGGTGTGGGTTTTGGTAATCAGTTATTCGATGAACTGATTATTATATATAATAATAATAATAATAAGTTCCTAGTTTGACTAAGTGTAAAAATAAGAAAATATTAAATTGTAGTTGACTTCCAATTTTGCCCTTGATGTGATGGGTAAAAGTAAGATGTGATGAATAGATTATTAGAGAAAAAAGTATGATGTGATAGGTAGGGTATGAAAAGGTAAGGGTAAAAGTGGTTTTTTAATAGAAAGTGGAAATATTTTGTTGGAAGTGGAAAAAATGAAAGAGGAAGTGTTTTTAGAATGGAGGGAGTAATAATAATAATAATAATAATAATAATAATAATAATAATAATAATAATAATAATAATAATAATAAACAAAACCTAATTGTATAAACATACATTTGTTGAGGACTTGTCGTAAGGTCCAAAACAAATTAAAAATTTATAAAATATCCTTAACTAACCCTCAATATATAATCAAATAAAAACTATAGCTAGGGCAAGTAAGGGTCGATCCCACGGAGAAAGTTTGTACTTTTGAAATCAAATTAGCATGCAAACACGTTGTCACGAAAATAAAACAAATAAAAGCAAACTAACTAGTACACGTATGATATGACGTATAAAACTTATAATAAAACTTATAACTAAATAAATATAAAAACTTATAAATATAACTTATATAAATATAGAACTTATAATATAACTTATAACTTATAATATGACTTATAAACAAACACTTATAATATAACTTAGTAAAAAAACTTATATTATAACGTAAAACACGAGGGGGGGGGGTTGAATAAAAAGTAAATATTTTTTGGTTTTTATATTTTTCTTATTTTTTTGGTTTTTTTGGATATAATGGAGGAAAACAAGCTCAAAAGGCCGAGTCGATATTACGTAACTTACGCACTTAGACATTATATTACGTAACTTACGCACTTAAGAATAGAAAAAATCAATCAAAGGCCGAGTCGATTCATTTCCTTAACCACCATATGGATGATTGTCAACTCTCCACACGGCTCAGAGTCATGCAATTCAAAGGCCCGTTTTGAAATATACCTTAGAACCCCAACTCTCTATTCAAGCATGAGAACATACTTCCACTATAGAAAAATTTTATAAAAGAGAGAATCTATTATGCATTCAACTCTCATACATAATCTATTCACAAACCGCCAATACCTTATGTATTTTAATAAACTTTTTCTCCTAATGATGAGCACATTTCACAGATTTCCATGAACTTCTCAAACCAATGACGTTTTTTCTATTCACATAGATGAACACAACATATTTTCAATAAATTGAAAATTGTTTTTGAGCTTAAACAACCTCAACTCAATGAAAATAACAAACAAACACTTGAAAACATAATAATCACTCAATAACAAATTCTAAGAAAAATGAATCAACTTATGGGGCTAAGAAGTCCAAAATCCTTAAAATCAACGAACACAAGGCACGATAAAGAATCACGTATGAATTCGGAGTTCATTTAACTACCTTATGGAGCTAAAATAGCTTCAACAAAAACTGAATTCCACATACCAACCTACTTATGAAATCAAATTATGTAATTCAACCAATTCAACAACAATTTGCTCAATAATTGAAGAAAAAAACTAGTTTGAATTAATTCTCATTCATAAGGGATTTAATATAAACATAAAAAACCCATAAAAGAACACTAACCATTTTTAGAATTTTATGAAATTAACATAAACAAGGTAAAAAAAGTGTAAATTAGAATTGAAAAACAACTTTTACAAAGAAATTGGAGAAGAAAAAGAAATTGACAAATATAGGGTTACCAATTGTTGAAGAAGATGAAGAAATTGAAGAATTGGAGCTTGAAGAAACCGCCTAACCTATCACCGCCGACCATCGTCGAACTCCGGCGAGCCGTGGTCGGCCGCTGTCTACATCTCCGCCGGTGGGTTGCGTCAATAGCAGCGGCCAAAGCCGTTGCTCAATTTTCTGTTTGGTGCGATTCCCTCCCCCTTTTTGCCACTTGATGTATGTCGCCCATTTATAACAGCAAGGAGCGCTATTTCCCATTGAAAAATTATTTCCGTTGCTGAATTGAATGAGGAGCCTAGGAGAAGGAAAGACGTTGGAGGAGTTACGCTAGTTTTTTTCTTCTGTTTGATGAAGAAGAATGTCGCTCGTTCTTCCTTTTCTTTCTTGCGTGCGTGAGATTGAATTGGGGAAAGAGAATGATGGGCTGGCCTTCTTTTGTTGATGATGATTTGGGCTCCGGCCCACATTAGATCTCTTCTTTTCAAACTTGAACTTCATTTTGTCCTTTTTGCTACATTTTTATCCAAAAAAATAAGATATCTAATAATTTTGGGTTAGGGAAAATAAAAATAATAGAATGTAAAAAAAATGATTAAAAAACTACTATTTTTTGAAAGAAAATTAAAAGATTGTAAAAAATAGAAATTAAAATAAAACTATGCTAAACAACTAAAAATTAAAATCTAAAAATCTTAAAAATTCCTAAAAAAGAATAAAAAGCATTAACCCAAACCCGACTTATCAACATTCAATATACTCCATAGTCGCCACCAATAAATTGCCTAATTCTTGTTAGACAAATGTGCAACTTTTGAGGGGGGGGGGGTGAATAGAGTTGTTTTCAAGAATGTGCGTTTTTCGCGTGTGTGAAATAATAAAACCGCAGGAATAAATAAAGAGAGTAAGGGAAAGAAGAACACCGAGATTTATACTGGTTCACCACCTCGTGGCTAGTCCAGTCCTCCGAGAGACTCTCTCGAAAGTCCTACTAATCTTCAAGCTTCAACGGGTGCTTGAAAAACCGGTACAACTTGAGAACTTGAATCACACAAGCCTCACTTTCTTACAACAACAAGACTTGAGTCACACAAGTCTTAAGAACAACACTCAAATGAGATTGAGTTTACAACACAAGAATGAAAGCTCACACAATTGAGCAAAGTAATGTTGAAGAATTAAAGCTCTATGGATGACAACTTCTTAAGCACTCAAAGAAAATATTTCTAACTCTCAAAAAATAATATTTTGATGAGGAAGATGAAGCAAAGGATGAATATAGCTCAAAGAATATTTTGGAGTGCAAGAGATGTGTGTAGAAATGAAGGAGAATGAGGGATTAAATAGGCTGAGGAAAATAAAGCCGTTGGAGAACGCTGATGATATGCACCAGACAGAATTAATCAATTAAATTAGGGACTTTAATCGATTAAAGTGTATAGAGACGAAAATGCTTGAATGCAAAGGTGGAATTAATTGATTAAAAAATAGAGAAAAATCGATTATCCTGCTCTGTTCAAAACTTATCGATTAAATGGACAAATTTAATCGATTAAGTCTATTGGCCTGAGAAATCCAACGCTGAGAAATTGGATCTAATCGATTATTTTAGATAAATTAATCGATTAAAGTGAAAAATAATGCGCAAACATGAAGGGCCCAAGCCAAGTGCGATTGGAAGCCTTTGGCTTCTAACTCGTTGTTTGGGACAACGGGAATATCAACGGACGCTCCTCCTATTCAATGAATTTGAGTAGGGGAGAGAAAAAGAGTCCAAAAATTATTTTGTGTGTCAAACGATGTACACGAAAAATATTTAAATTATATTTTTCTTACCAAAAAAAATTGTGTAATCTTAAAAAATGTTTTAAGGAAATTTTGACACACTTATTTTGAAACTGGCTCACTAAAATATTTTAGACAGAGGAAAAGGTAATTTTTCAATTGACTCAAAAATAATTATTTTTATCCCTCAGAAATTAATTCGTTTGTGCAGAAAATATTGTCATCCTTACAAAGATTCCTAGACTTAATAAAAAATAAAAAAAGTCTTCGGAGTCTTCACTTCACTTCAAAAAAAATCTGCGTAGGGGTGATCGTCGATTTTTATCTCCGTAAACTTCTTGATACTCTTCTTTGTTTTTCTCGATACGAAAATAAATTTTCGATCAGCTTTAAATTAACCATCCTGTTTGTCATTCATCAAAACACAAAATATTCCAGAAGAAATAATAAAGGGGTTTGAACTCATGTCCAACAATTCTAATCTCCTAAAATCGCCGGCCACAGAGACTCATCGATCGAGAACAGGACATCGTCGTCGCGGAAGCTCAGAAGTTCGGAACTCCTCTGCGACGCGGCCGGAAGTTCGGAACTCCTCTTCGTCTCCTTCATCTGAGCATGTTCTTCAATCGTCACACCCTAATCAGGTATGTCGGCTACACTTCCTCACCTTCTTCGTCTTAGCAACAGTGTTTCCAAAGAACCTGTATAATCTATTCCATGGAGACAAATTTTGTCCAAACCACTTGTTTGGGCTTTGATAGTGTCTCACTTCTATCACAATTGGGGAAATTTTATTATTCTTACATGGATGCCTACATATTATCACCAGGTAGTTTATTTACACTTTTTGATTCATTATACTTGCTGGTTGTTTAACACGAATAAGTTTCAATGTATATAAATTGTATTTCATTGATGTTAAAATACACTCCTATCAAAGACCTTTTCAGTGCTATGAACTTTTTTGGATCCTTCGCCTCCTGAATGTTTACCGTATGCATTGATAAGTGTGTAACTTTGATGTGCATAATACCAGAGTACCCTTCAACCTTTTGTTTATCTCAAATTTTGACCTCTTTTCAGTGGTTATTATATCATGTGTATTTTGCATTTTTAGGACTTAGACCAGATCTCTTTCAAATCATGAGTTAGGTGTTTCATAGCAATATAAAAGCTATTTCTTTTGAAGTTATTGGCTAGGAAACTGAACTGGTCTGGTATAAATTAATCTACCAATCGATTGTTGGTAATTTTTGCTCGTCAATTGTTGGTTTGTCTAGGAGTCCTAAAAAAATATTCTTAACATACTATCATTTCATAATTATTGATAATTGTTGGTTGTTTTCAAAAGTGGATATCTATTTTGTCAACATATTTTTATTTTTGACTTCAGGTTTAAAATTATCATAGTATGGATGTGTTTAAGGACAAAAGTTGGGTGAAGTTAAGGAGACTTGATAAGAAATATTTTGAATCTTTAAACGTGTTCCTTGATTATGCCTATGCAACTTCTTCCGTAGATGATTAGATTGCATGTCCATGTTCAATTTGCGGCAATAGAAAATATTACGATAGAGAAACTGTAAAAGGCCACTTACTTATGAAAGCAATGGATGCTGACTATCAAAGGTGTGTTTGGGTATTTCATGGGGAATCCCGCAATAATCATTATGAGGGTGAAAATGATGGTGACATGATGGATGATGAACTTGAGGATGACAATGATAATGGTGAACCGTTAGGCCATGATATATATGGGATGATAGGAGAAGCATTTGAGAATTGTCATGGCAATTTGTCTTCATCCGGACAAAATGAAGAGGCCAAAACCTTTTTCAAGTTACTTCAAGATGCAGGCCAACCTCTTTATCATGGATGTGAAGATTTTAGCAAACTCTCTTTCATCATTGAGATGTATAACCTAAAATGCTTGTATGGTGTGACTGACAGAGCGTTTAATGCTTTTGTCAAGCTATTCAAAAGGGCTCTCCCAAGGAATCATCACTGCCAAACTCTTTCAAAAAAATGCAACACATCATCAAACAATTTGGCTTGGGCTATGAAAAAATTGATGCATGTTCTAATGATTGTGTTTTGTTTAGGAAGGATAAGGTTGGATTGTCTAAGTGCCCTGAGTGTAATGCATCAAGGTATAAGATGGCAGATGATGGAACGATCATGAAATTAGCCTCAGGGAAGCGTATTCCTGTTTAGGTTTTACATTATTTTCCATTAATTCCTAGACTAAAGAGGTTGTATATGTCATCGAAGACATCTCCCTTAATGAGATGGCATGCAGATAAGCGCAAAGATGATGGAAAACTATGGCATCCAACAGATTCTCAAGCATGGAAAGATTTTGATTTGAGATACCCTAACTTTGCCAAAGATCCTCGAAATGTGAGGCTTTGCTTGGCCAGTGATGGATTTAATCCCTTCGGAAATTTGAGTAACCAGTACATCATATGACCAGTTGTTCTCATGACGTATAATTTGCCACCATGGTTATGTATGAAGCAATCCTACAGCTATCTTTCATTGCTTATTCCGGGTCCAACAAGACCGGATAATAATATTGATGCCTATTTAGAACTTTTAGTGAAAGAGCTAGAAGAATTATGGGAAAGACATGTGGAAACTTATGATGCATTTAATGATGAGTCTTTCGTGTTACGGGGAGCCTTTCTTACAACCATTAATGACTTTATAGCATATAGCATTTTGTCAGGTAGGAAAACAAAAGGGAAACATGCTTGTCCACATTGTGATGTAGAAACTTCTTCTCTATATCTATACAGTAACAGAAAAATGTGCTATATGGGACATTGCCGCTTCTTACCTGGAGACCATGCATTTCGACGTATGAAGAAAGCTTTTGATGGAAAAACAGAAATTAGGAAGTAAGTCTTGAAACCCCTCTCAACGTGAGGAAAGAAGTACATAGTGGAAACAAGTTGAATCAACAAAATAGAGGAGATCACTATGTTTCTAGAGGTAAACGATGTAAACACTTAGTGTAATCCACATTCGTATTGTATGTCACTCTTTAATACAACAACTTTTATTTTTTATTAACAAAAGACCGCCTTAAGGGAACCGGTACAACTACTGCAAAAACTCCATTTATTGAAATTGGTTTTCATGCAAGGAATGAAGCACATGTATCAGGTTGCATAGGTAAGTCATCTACACATAAATCATTTCTTTTTTAAATATAATCTAGATGTTGAAGGATAACATTGGTCTGATATTGTTCTAATCTTGAAAGTGACGAGGAAGTAACTCTTCAAACTCCTACCATCGTAGGAAAAGATGGCAAAAACTATAACACTGAAGCTCAAATTGGTGATGATGAATGTCATATGCAAGAACCTGAAACTAATGTGCAAAAGAAAGTGAAAGGACGTGGTAACAATAAAAGGAAGGTCTTGGATAAATCTGTCTTTGTTGAACTTAATGGAGATGATGTGCCGGTAAGTGATTCACAGAGACAAATGTCTTCTTTGATTGGTACCCTTGTATGTGATCCTAGAAAACTACCGCTTGATTGCTTTGATTGGAGAAAAATGGAAGAGGCAAAGGAGCTAATATGGATAGAAGTCAAGGTGTGTTTAATTTTTATAAATGTGTATTTCCAATACCTTAAAAATTAAAGTGCATCTTAAATTTTATTGACAACTTCCCTCTTCATGAAACAGAAAATGTCTCAGAGGTCCTACAACTTTCCCAAAGGAAAGGAGCCGCGTGAATGGGTGATAGTGAAAGCACATGCTTCTTGGAAAGATTACAAATCTGAGCTAAAAGAAAAATATTTTAATGGAAAAACACTTGCAACAACATTACAGAACAGGCCCCAGCATATACCTCCGAATATGTGGATGAACTTGGTGGAGTTTTGGAGTTCAGATTTAGACAAGGTATTATTTTAAAACCCTATTTCATTGTATATGTTAATTTATTTAATGTGTATAGCTCTAAGAATATCAAGTATTTTTTCTTACAGAAAAGAAGAGAAATAGGGACTAAGAATCGTGGTAAGAATCGAGTTCCACATTATTCTGGGACAAGAAGTCGTGCCCGTGTTCGAGGTAATGAAGAGGTACTTGATACATTATTCGAAATCATTCATATTCATTTAGGATGGGTGGAACAAATAAATAACTACATGAACTTACAATTTTTTGTGCTTTGCGAACTATGGAGCTACTTTGTTAATATGATCTTCTCGTTTATCATGTGATAAAATCCTTATGTGCTTATGTCAATAATAACTTATGTATCCAACATGATTTTTAGGCAAAACGAAATAAGATAGATAAGCTTGGAACATGGCTATTGACACATGAGCCAAAGAAAGGTTCAAAACTTGATGATATTTCAGCTATGAAAAAGGTAAATAAAAGTAGGAAAAACCTTATTTTTTCATTGTTATTTAGGAAATTATACCCTTATTCATTGGTAAGTTATTCATAATTTTACAGGAGTTCATTCTTAAGAAGTTGGATACTTTGAAAGATGTAGAAGTTGGTGCACCTGCTTGTGATGAAGTTTTTGAAAAGGTAGTGGGAGAAGACAAAAATGGATATGCAAAGACCTTTGGTATGGGAGTGAGAGTGCCTCGATCTTGTACTAAACAGTGCGCCTTGAAGGAGGAGAAAGCAAAAAGAATGAAAATTGAACAAGAGCATGAGGAAACAAAAGAGAGACTCCAGAATTTAGAAGATGTAGTGTCATTGCTTTTAAATACCATGGTTAGTCTCTATTTATTACTGTTAACTACCCATATATTTCATTTGATTTTTGTTTAGTTCATTATATAGTTTAAAGTTATGCCCCCTAGTGTGAGTATAAGGTAAATTTAGTGCAAAATATGTAACTACGTTATCATGTGCTTATATTTTTTTTTGCATAGGGTTCAAAAGCTAATCAATCTGATATCATTGACCTTACAGTTGGTGGTAATACAACCACCGAGAAAAGTCATGATGAGGATCGATGGAACAAAGATGATGAAGCTGAGAGCGATGAACTTGAAGATGTATACGAGCATTAAAGCTTTGAACTATATCTTTCATATCGGTGCGCATTTTATTTTAGTTCACTTTGACTGTTTATACTTTAACTTAAATGATGAACTACTTTTGAGACGTTGGTTTACATTCTAGTAAATGGGTTAGATGTAACCCTTTGAAATGTTATCGTATTATGTATTGTTGTTAATATAAGTATGAATATTATTTTTTATTTGTCAATGAAATTGTTTAATATCACTTAAATAGTTGGTATTAGTAATAGTTATAATAAATGTAAATGTGGGTCAAAATAAAATATTACCGACAGAAAAAAATGTTTTGCTCACACATTTATTGTCAGTAATATAACTTTTAGTGACAGTTATAATAAATGTTAATGTTGGTAAAAACAAGGTATTACCGGCAGAAAAGAAGGATTTACCCACACTTCGTTTTGTCGGTAATTCATATTTTAGCGACATATATGTTTTGTCGGTACTTCTCTCTTTTTTAGCGACATCTTTGGTCTGTCGCTATTACACTATTTTAGTGACAGTATAGTTTTACTGACAGAATTTTTAACGACAGCTTAGCGACAGACAATTATCTGTCGGTAAAAGCGAGTAGCGACAGATATTTAACCATTAGCGACATATTGACCCCTGTCGGTATTGCCTTCTTTTTTTGTAGTGGAGGTACCTTTTCCATAATCGTGATATATTTATAGCCTGTTCAGTCTAACCCTTGATGGAAAGGTAATTATCATCAGCCGAATTATATAAAGAAAAATGGATCTATTTACAAACGAGAACGTGCTCGCCAAAACAACAGTCTACTGACGACACGCCGTATTGAGACTCATGAACAGTTAAATTTGTTGAAATACATTCAAATCCAAGACGAAAAGTCAAAGAGACTAATTCCCTAGACAACAACTCCTTGACTGCCTTGAGTAACTACCAAAGAGTGAAACGTTGAAGGATGAAAGTCTACAATTCGTGACGATAATTCGAAAACGCTACCTTTGTATCTTTTGACTCATATCCTTGAAATACTCAAATTTGTTGTGTTAACTACACCCTTGAGTCATCTTGCTTGATCAATCTTGAAAAGATTGAATCCATTGCTTGTACCAAACTATTGAACTATGAACAACTTGCCTTGACTTGCGATTCTCCATTAAACTCAAAAAGATGCTTTATGATACCGATCTTTGAAAACTATACTCTGTGAACTACGTGACTCGATCACAATAGTAAAATTACCTTGACTTGAACATTATCTTAAACCTCTCTTTGTGAGCTACAAAACACTTGATGTGATTGCGTTATCCATAAAGATTATTATCGATGATGATCAAGAAACTCTGTTTTGACCCTAGCAAGGGAATGTATGTTCAACAACCAGAGAAGAGATGACGTCACAAGGACCGGTATGAAATTATTCAAATAAAAGTCTTGAACTTATAGGCGAAATTGGGCAAAGGAACTAGTAAAATTCCTTAGTCTATGAAGTGTGAACTGGATCACGTACTGAAGATATACTCTTCCCTCCCTCGAAGACAAGATCAACCATAGTGTTACAATCAGACCTGTCACTATCATAAACGTATCTTGATATACTTCCAAAATCGAAGAAAGAGAGGTGAAAACGAGAAGACGTATATGAGATGCCACTCAAACGTCAACACCTATGAATACAAAGACTCATTAACGATAATGAGAGCTACCATGAAGTGAACGAAGTGATGGGAAAATATGTCAAGTATGTTCCAAAATATGATGTTATACCCTGTAAAAAAACCTTAGTTATCAATGTTGAAATTGAAAGGGAACTCACAGAGAGGATTGTTGGATACCTTACTTAATCTAAAGATTGTTAACCTCTTGAAGAAAGAACAAGTTTGATGATATTGACAATTTGAGAATACATATCCGTGTGGATAATGACGCAATCATCACTTAACTGAATAGACATGACCCGGTCATGATGAAGGTGAATACAAAAAGATGTTGATTATGGACTTTTGAAGAATTTCGAGGACGAAATTCCTTTAAGGTGCGGAGAAATGTAACGCCCCAAAACATACCCTAGAATTATTAATGAATAATTATTCAATTAATCAAATTTGTTTTGATTAAAATAATTTATTGCTAGGCTTTGCGCCGAAATAATATGTGTTTAATATCCAATATCATAATCTGGATAAATCTCATAGAGATAAATCCAACATATTAGTTTATTGTGTGATCTTAATTGGGAACCTGTGTACAGACCCAAGTTAAGAATAAATGAATAATTTGTTTATAATGTAATGATTTATTGAAATCAATCATAAGAACAAATGATATGAATTGGATGTGAGAACCTTTTTGAATAAAGGTCAACTAAACCAATTTTGACTCCGTCAAATTCAAACACCCAAAAATAGGATGTGAGAAAAAGTATTACAAATAAATATAAAAATTATATCGTTAGATAGAGTTCGGCTGTCTGATCACAACGGTGCAAATGAATTTCAATTTAGAGAAAGTTGAACCAAAAAGTACACCCCGACTAGAACCAAAATTAGTCCTAATTAGGGACTACACACCAAATGGAGCCTTGTGCAATCACCGCCGATTCTAAAAACGCAGAAGCAATCAAGAAACCCACTACTCGACTTTCCGTGTCTTCTTCTCTTCTCCTCTTCTATATATAGAACCCAATTCTCCCATTTATTCACCATTCTCTCTATTTTTTCTTCTATTTTGTTCCTGAGAGTGTGGAGAGTAGAGTGGTGCTGTCAAGAGAGTTGGAGGTTGCTGGAGCTAGCCACAAACCTCACCGGAAGTTTCACCAGAAAATTCTCAAAATCTTCAGTAAGCTTCGAGGTATGCCCGTAGATATATCTAATGACTGAATGATCATATAGGCCATTTTTACGTTCATAAATGGTCATGTGGTTGTGTTTTGTGTTTCACAAGTTTGAAGAACTAAGAATCATAAACCTTGAATTTGATGTTAAAACTATGAACTAATGATACCAAAATGGGCTATGAACATTGGATAACAATTCTATATAGTTTAATTGAAAAATGATGACCAAAAATGACATTTCCGAAAAATGGCTCAAGGTTGAAGATGACACTGTTCAAAGACCATGCGCAGAACGGTAGCTAGCTACCGTCCGGACGATACCTTGGTATTGCTGGGACGGTAGGCCATACCGTTGGAATGGTAGGTAGCTACCGTCTCCATCCTCAAAACTGGTCTCCTCTCACGGTATCTACTGCAAAACGGTACCCAGTATCGTATAGGCAGTACCGATCGAGGTACCGTGCAACAGTACCAAGGTACCGTTAGGGGTACCGTCAGTCTAGAGAAGAATTCAGAAACTTTATTTTTGATACTAATCAATTATGACCAATATGAATATGAGTTCTGGAAATAAAAATGATGTTTTTAAAATTAAAAAGGCATTGTGTGATGCATGACAGTAAGTTCAGGTGTTAATCCTCTAAACTAGGCCGCTACTTACTATTGGATGTCATATTAATTTATAACTATGATGAATGATTATTATGAATAATTATGAATGATAAATCCACTGATTAGAATGATTATTGATGATTAAATTATGATTTAAAAATGAATATAATGGTGATGATAAAAACGGTGTATATTGCTAAGGATATCTAGAAGAACTCTAAGATATACCTCCTTGACCAATTCATAATTCAGTGTCAAAACGTACGTACGGGATCCAGAAGAGATATCACCCACCCAACAGTTTACAGTTCGGTTTGGTACGTAATCCACAAGACTGATAGGGTGGATTATCGATTCCTGTGTTCCGCCTTAAACTATTTATAGTTTAAGAGCCTAATTAGAAATATTACCTTAGACTAGGAATAGCGGAGAGATTGTTATGAAATGATTTGGCTTTAGATTAAGAATAATTTAAGAGCACTGTTGAGATATTGAATATTGTATATATCATGAAATGACTTAGAATAAATATTGACAATATCATGAATGCTTGAATTATATATTGTGTGCATGATATCAAATGGTTGATTATGAATTAAGATTCAATTTATGTGAATGTTCGACGCTTAAGATATGCTTACTCAGCTTCACTGATGAGCGTGCAGGTAGACAGAATGAATGATTGACATATTCCTGGAATCAGAAAGGACGAGACAGTCGTGGTGGATTTAATGACAAAATAAATGATTATGTTTGTTATGAGACCTGTTTAAAAGTCGCTTCCGCATTATTATTAAATAGTCCGTATTTTTTTACAATTATGTATGGAATTTGATTTATGATGAATACAGTTATTTGAAATGTTCTAAATTATACGATTACCAAGTTAATACTTTAGTCTGAAAGGGGCTGCAGACCTGGACGGATTAGGGTCTTACAAAATCATCATCTAAATAAATAAGTAAGAAAACTCTAATCTTGGATAAAAAAGAATTCATCATTATATTTGTTTAATGTGATATGTTATAAAGTATAATTCTTTTTTAGAATGAAAGGATGGAATATATATTCTTTTGAATGATTCCGATCGGACATATATGGCCTATGTGCTTTTTTTGTTGAACATCAATAACTCTATTATAATGTAATATCTTTTGAAACATTCTCAAACCATTAAGCACATACAATTATTACTCTCACTAAGGATCAAACTTGTGACCTTTTATATGAGAGAGTCTGTAACGCCATGAAAACTGGTCTAAAAGAATTAAATAATAAAAATACCAATATTTGAGCGTGTGGACCACGAAGGCCTAAAAAATAAAAATATTAGGAAAAATATTTTAAATACATTGTTGGTCTCCATTTATTTTTCTGAGTACAAAATCATGAACAGTTTTGAAATCGGACTCGTTTGGAAAACAACCCAAAATTCAAATAGAGAAAACTATTATTTCTAGGACAAGGATTTAATCCCAAATCCCACATTCATTCCCCCCAATTATTTGCAAGGATTCCCCATCATTCCCCACCATCACCTCCTTTTCATAACCATATCACCATGTTGGAACAGCCTCCAACATCCACCATCACCATACCTCCTTCCTCTCTTGGATTCTTGCTCCTTGAAGGTTGAGAGTGTGTGTAAATGTCCCCTTTCCTTCAATCCCCGATTTTTGAATAAAGGGAGACCCCCTCCCTTCACTCATTCATTCCCACACTTAGTATATATTGGTCATCTTCTTCCCAAGCTCCTTCACCCACAATTAATGGAGGTTTGAAGAGCTAATTCTAATTGGTATGTTCCATTCCTATCGTTATTATACTCACTTTAATTCTCTTCTCATGCCATATACCTTTGTGATATCAAGGCTCAAAGAGAAGACCTCAAGACAAGGAAAGCTAGAAGTAGATAGTGATGTTCGTTCGTTGACTGTATGTGACGTGTTAAGATCATTGTATCTCCCTACGAACTCTAAGGTTTGTGCCACAAACTCAAGCCCGATGCATATTACTTAGCATAATCTATGATATCGATTTCCATAGATACATGATAATATAGGTTAGTCATAGGCTTGATTATACGCTGAACTTAACGACCATGAATCGTCAACAACGAACAATGCTTTGAAGCATGCCTAAGTAGACATTATGATGTTCCTAAACAACTTAGTGGTTGAAGGTAGCATATTTATATTCAATATCAACACTTTTGGAATCAATTTGTATTTTGTAGCTTAAAATAGAGTGAAAAATGTGCAGAAACTGGCAGATGATCGATCACCTGAGCTATAATTGATCACCCGATGTCATAACGAAGTCCCATAACATAATTTTAAAGGGTGGTGATCGAAAAAAACTCGATCATCTGGGCTAATGTTTTTCAAAAACACAAATTTTCAAGCTCGGGGGATCGATCACCTTTTCCGAGATTGATCACCCGACACTCCCTACTCGTTTTAAAGTTGTTTTCTGACATCTTAAGGACAGGAAACCTTTGGTATTCATTTGATTGATTTAGAACTATATTTTAAGCTTCTAAATATATTAAGAGTGATTATTTTTGACTACACAAACTGAGTATTAGACAATTGCGATAACAATACTAATAACCAAAATGAAATATCTTGGGATGGTTTGCATGTAATAATTTCCACAACTAGAAGAGTATTTATACCCAGACTGGGAAAGGCTACAGAATAAATTCTGAACCTAAAGAGAAGGGTGTTCGAACCCAAACTCAAATAGGGAAAGTCTTATCGAGTCTATCTCTACGGAGAACGACTCAGGATGGCGTAAGGATAAAATAATAATGGTTGAAAATAAGGGATTTAACTATTATCGCATAGTGGTTGGTTAAATTTAGGATGTTGACTTATTCTGTGTTATGGATTAATTCCTAGTAGAGATATTCTCTTGATAAAACGAAGGAACAATAATGAATTATCAAATCTATAAGTAAAGTATAGTTTGCAATTATACTCTGATTGAATATTGACTATGATCAAACCTTGATGAATATTCTGATTAAACGATAATTATAATGGATAAACCATAATGAAACACCGTTGATAATAATTTCTATTAAATATTGATTATGACGATCAAATGGACGACCCATGTGATTATGATTATATATTGATAAACACCTTATTCTGACAAAATACTAAAATATGGTATGGAATAAATAAATCGTAAGAATAAATTGTGACTAAATATGTTTTTTTGATTATCCTGATTTAAATGGTGATTGCAAATTAATGAACCAGGATTCAAAATAAATATTTTGATGAGTAAGAAAATAATGTACTCTAAGATAGACCTCAGATTAGAATGAGACCTGTATAAATATGTATATTCGGTGATTTGGATAAAAACGTATGAACAGGATTCATAGACCAAATTAGAGGATCACTCATTTTGGTATACCCCCGACCCAACGATGATTAGTTGTTGTTCTTGTTTTACCTTAAGCTAAATTCAGTTTAAGAGTCTGGGAATATTTACCTTAAACTAATTGCAGTTTAAGGGGCTGTTTGTTTCAGCCTCTTAATGGTTTAGATGTCTGAATGGTTCAGCACTTAATGGTTCAGACTGTTTGTTTCAGCCTCTTAATGATTCAGATGCCTGAATGGTTAAGAGATTTGCCTCTGAATGGTTAAGTATTATATAGAGTCTGAATGGTTAAGACCTCTTATCTGAATTGATCAAACATTTGCCTCTGAATAGTTAAGCAATATACTAGCTCTTAATGGTTCAGACCTCTTACTAGTTCAGCACTTACCGATTCAGAAGTTGCCAAACAGCCACTAAGAGTCTGGTTATCAATTGCCTTAAACTCACCACAGTTTAAGAGTCTGATTATTCAAATAAAATAGCTTTAAACTAACCATAGTTTAAGAGTCTGGTTAACAATATGAAATAGCCTTAAATTAGACATAGTTTAAGAGTCTGGTTATGAAAATGTAGATTTGGCCTTAGACTAATAATAATTTAAGTGTGTTGTTATGATTTGCCCTGAGACTGAGAATAGTTTAAGAGCATTGTTATGATCTGGCCTTAGACTAAGAATAACCAAGAGTGTTGTTATCGTTGGATTTAGATTGAGAATAAATTTAAGAGCACTGTTGACATAATGAATAATGAATATCTGAATTTAATAACGTATATTGGTATTAATTGATATGATGCGAACTAAACTATATCAAAATCCTGAATGATGAATATATGAATTGAACATTATGTGCATGATATCAAATGATTTAGTTATGAATTTAGATTCAATTAATATGGATGTTCGACACACTAGATATCCTTACTGCGCATCAACGTTTAGCGTGTAGTATGTTTTATTTGCTACACGCAGGTAAATAGAAATAATGATGTGACGTGATCCTGGAGGTAGACAGAGACGAGATTGTCGGGATGGATGTGATGGTTTGGGATTGAAGGACATAAATTAATTATGTTTTGTATGATTTATTAAGCTTCTACAGCATTGAAAACTTCGTATTGTTTCTGTTATGAAAAATATTATTATAATAAATAAAAGTGTTTGAAATGTTTTAAATTTTTACGATTACCAATTTTATACTATAGTCCAAAATGGGCTGCAGACCTGGATGGATTCGGGTGTTACATGGATTTTCTTAAATAAAAGGATTTAAAAGGGTATTGATTCCCATATGTATGTGAATGTGTTTCATGAATTATTCTATGAATTATACGTTGTGGTACCACTCAGCGATTTCCCTGAGCGTAGAGTTGTCGTGTTGTGTAATTGTGCATAGGTAATAAGTTATGACGTCCATCCGGAAGATGCTGAGGCGGGAGAGTTGGCACAAGGATGCAGGAACTGTTTTTAATAATTTTAATTATTTTGGGACTTGAACCCATATATGTAAATATGTTGAATCTTCTTTAGCTTCTGCAACAATTAAATTAAATTACTCCGAGAATTATTTTTGAAGAATTATTATTTTCTATATTGATCTTGTGGAGTCAAGCCTCGTATATATACAAAATCACAAGTCTCCTAACTATGGTAGGATATAAACAAGGAAAGCCTATACAAAGGAAACCTACCATATATAAAAGATATTAAATATACAATAATATATTTAACATGCTCCCAACTAAGTGACCGGTGAAGGGCGAATGCCAAGACTGTGCCTGAAGTCGGAGAAGAGGAGGGAAGGTAGCCCTTTGGTGAAGACGTCGGCGTACTAGGAGGAAGAGGGAACATGGAGAACACAGACTTGCCCTAGAGAAACTTTGTCCCTGACACAGTGTATGTCAACCTCTACGTGTTTGGTGCGCTGATGCTGAACCGGGTTGGTCGATAGATACACAGCACTGACGTTATCACAGAAAACCAGTGTGGTACGGCGCAGAGGTTGCTGTAACTCGAGAAGGAGATTTCGGACCCAACATGCCTCCGCCACGACATTTGCAATTGCTCGATATTCGGCCTCAGCACTCGAACGGGATGTGGTGGCTTGTCTCTTAGAGGACCAAGAGATGAGGTTGTTGCCAAGGAAAACACAGTAGCCGGAGGTAGACCGACGAGTGTCGGGACACCCTACCCAATCAACATCAGAGTAGGCCTGTAAAGAATCTGTACGTGTGCGGTGGAGGGTGATCCCATGAGTAGTGGTGCCATGTAAGTAGCAGAGGACAGACTTCATGGTAGTGAGATGAGTGTTGCGGGGGGCATGTAGGTGGAGACATAGCTGCTATACGGAATTGGAGAGATTCGGGCGTGTGAAAGTGAGGTACTGCAAAGCTCCAACAATGGACCTGTATAAGGTAGGATTGGAAAGTCGTGTGCCGGAGGAAGGCCCGAGTTTCGACTTTGTATCAACATGAGTGGAGATGGGCTTGCAGTTGAGCATGTCTGCACGTTCCAAGATCTCGTGAAAAAACTGAGTCTGATGAAGAAAGATCCCATCGGTAGTACGCTGAACATTGATCCCGAGAAATAAAGTGAGATCACCCATAACTGTCATGGCAAACTCCCCCCTTGATCTGCTGAGTGAGGCGCTGAAGTAAAGGGGATGAGGAGGCAGTGAGTACAATATGATCCACATAGAGCAACAGATATGCCATGTCATTCCCACGGGTGTAGACAAAGAGGGATGTATCGCTCTGGCAGCCACGAAAACCCAATCTGAGGAGAAAGCCTGCAAATCAATTATACCAAGAGCGGGGAGCTTGCTTAAGGACATATAATGCCTTCTTCAACCTGCACACATAATGGGGCCGTGCGGGATCCTGGAAGCCGGATGGTTGGCTAGCATAGACTTTCTCCTGAAGTGTGCCGTGAAGGAAAGCATTCTTCACATCCAACTGATGAATCGACCATCCTTGTGAAAGTGCAAAGCTGAGGACAATGCGAACTGTGTCCGGTTTGAAAACCAAACTAAAAGTTTCCTCATAGTCAATTCCGGAGTGCTGATTGAATCCACGGACAACCCACCGAGCTTTATACCTGGACAGATCACCTGTAGGGCCAAATTTGTGGTGAAAGAGCCACTTACCAGTGATAACATTTTGTGTGGGGGAGGGGGTAAAAGTTCCCATGTATCATTTTTAATCAAAGCATTAAATTCAACACATATAGTATCATACCAGTTTTGGTCCTTAAGAGCACTACGATAGGTAGGGGTAGTGGGGAGATTTGAGCTGTGGTGCTGAAATCTAGGATGCGTCTGGGATGGGTTATGCCCACTTTGGATCGGGTGACCATGGGGTGGCTGGGTATTGGGCCGTGGGTTGTGGGTTGGGCTTCGATTTCAGGTTGAGCAGGGGTTGGCTGTAGGTCGGGGGGAGTGGGCCGTGGGTGGGGTTGATTGGGGAATGGGTTGGGCCGTGGGTAGGGTGGATGGGGGCTATGTTGGGCCGTGGGTTGGGGCGAATAGGGTTGGGCCATGGATGGAGTGGATTGGGGAATGGGTTGGGCCGTGGGTGGGGTGGAGTAGGAAATGGGTTAGGTCGTGTGTTGGAGGTGGTAGGGGGTGGGGTCGTCCTCCATGGAGTCGAGGAAAGCTAGTTCTGGGGAGTGGAGGGATGACTGTAGGGATAGGTGTGTTCATAAAAAATGACATGACGAGAGACAATGACCTTATGAGTGTGGAGATCAAGGCACAGATAACCACGTTGGTTAGACGGATACCCGAGAAAAACACACTGAGCCGAGCGAGGTGCTAGTTTATGGGGAGCAGTGGCAGAGATGTTTGGGTAGTAGAGGCAACCGAATACGCGAAGGTGCGAATAAGTGGGGGGTGGCCATAGAAAACTTCGTGAGGTGTGTGGAAGTTAAGAGTGGCAGTGGCAAATATGTTGAAAAGGTATACGGCCATGGAGAGGGCCTCGACCCAAAATTTAGGAGGGAGGTTAACTTGAAAAAGAAGAGAGCGGACAGTGTTATTGGTGCGAATGGTGCATTCAGCACGTCCATTTTGTTGGCTGGTGTGGGGGCATGAAAAACGAAAAGTGATGCCAAGACTCTCGAATATTGTTTTGAGGGGGGTGTTTCGGTATTCGGTGCCATTGTCGCACTGTACGGCTTTAATTGTGGTGTTGAATTGATTTTTCACATAAGAAATAAAAGTCGTAAGATGAGAATACACATCAGATTTATGTCTCCTGGGAAGAATCCATAAGTAATGAGAAAACTCATCCAACAGTAACATATAATGTTTAAAGCCTGTAACACTGGGAACGGGGGGTTGCCACAAATCAGTATGTAGTAGTTGAAATGGAAAAATAGAAACACGACTCGATGACATAAATGGGAGGCGAACATGCTTTCCTAATTGACACACATGACACAAGGAATTTTGAAATTATTTATTAAGACACTGTGATAAACTGGGGACTCCACGAAGGACGGATTGGCTTGGGTGGCCCAAACGCCGGTGTCAGAGCTCTGGTTCAGCAGTGACAGCATGGGCTTGGGCCTGGGTAGCTGGTGGGCTCATGGGGTAGAGTGGACCGCCATCATTGGACCGATGAATCACAGACCCTATATACATATCCTTCACAGAAAAACCAGTAGGGTCAAACTCAACCGTACAATTATTGTCGCGGGTGAATTGTCTAACGGAGATAAGGTTATGGATGATATGGGGGGATACAAGGATATTATGTAGGGACAGGGAGGGGGAAGTGATAATTACCGGTAGCTGTAGTGCGAACTTTAGAACCATTGCCAATAGTGATATATGAATATGAATTTAAAGAATGAGAACGAACATGAGAAAGTGTACCTCTGTCAGAGGCTATGTGATGGGATGCTCCCGTGTCCATGTACCATGTAGGGTCACGGAGGCTGAGGGTGTCAAAATTGTGGGCAAGGGAAGTGGGTGTGAGGGGAGGGGGGATGGACGGCTGGGTGTAGGGGGTATGTGGGGGTGTGCGGCTGAGTGTGGGGAGGGTGGTGGCTGGCCGTAGGGATAGGAGGGCTGGCCGCAGGGATCAAACGGGTAGGGGCTTGCGGGTTGGGTAAAATAGGCCAGGGGTGGGGGTGGGTAGGGTAAGTGGGCCTAGGGCCGAGAAGGCCGGGAAAGGGGCTGGGGTTCGGTGTCTGCCAGGGATGTCCGTGGGTGGTGCAGGGATTCAAACCGGAGCTTCGACCACGATCGCTGTTGCGGTGACTGCCACGGCCACGTTGCTGCTGTCCTCGGCCACTGCTGGTGCTATAGGGCCCGCGTCCTCTACTGGCGGGGCTGTGGAAGATGGCACCAGGGCTGCCAGCCGAGAGAAGGGTCGTGCAAGAGGAGTGATCATCGCTGCCTAGATCCAACCGTTGACGCTCGATAAGAAGGAGCGCCGATCGGGTTTGAAGAAACGTCGAGGCCGGTGTTTGAAACTGGAGGAAGGACGTTTGAGTACGTATGTCGTCCGGTAGCCCCCGAAGAACTTGTAGCACCAGTTGTGGTTCTGAGACCGGGGCATCGACATCATCCAACCAATCGGCTAAGTTTCTGAGTGCTTGTGTAACACCCTAATCCGTCCAGGTCTGCAGCCCCTTTCGGACTAAAGTATTAACTTGGTAATCGTAAAAATTTAAAACATTTCAAACACTTTTATTTATCATAATAATATTTTTCATAATATAAACAGTACGAAGTTTTCAATATTGCGGAAGCTTAACAAATCATAATACAAACATAATTTATTTATGTTCTTTAATTCAAAACCATCACATCCATTCCGACAATCTCGCCTCTGTCTGCCTCTAGAATCACGTCACTTCATTAACTTGGGTGTAGCAAATAAAACATACTACACGCTCAGCGTTGAGGCTGAGTAAGCATATCTAACGCATCGAACATCCATATAAACTGAATCTAAATTCATAATCAAATCGTTTGATATCATGCACATAATGTTCAGTTCAGATAATCAATAATTATTAAAAATTATTCATCATTCATTATTCAGCATTTATATTCACATTCAATGTTCATGAGTCATTCATATTAATTGCAATATTCAATTCAATATTCATCATTCAATATTTATTCATATTCAATATTCAACATTCAACAATATCCTTAAACTATTCTTAGTCTAAGACCAATCACTTTAATATTTGTCAACCCTTACACGAATTCTAGTTTAAATAATTAAACTATGTTCCAGTATAAAGTACTCCTAAATAATCCTTAAGCTAGGCCTAGTTTAAGATAAAAGGGTTTTGAGAATCCTAAACTTACCTTCACTTAAGGCCAACCAAAAACCGACAGCGTAGTGTTCACTGTTGGGTGGGTGGTACCCCCAAACGAGTAGGTACTCAAGTTTGGTTCTTGGATCCCGTACGCACGCTTTAACCCTAGCCACCGGGGTTTATACCCGCAAGGCCTAACTTATATAGGTATATCTTAGAGTTCTTCTAGATACCTTTCAAATCAACATTAATATGGGTATATCTTAGAATTCTTCTAGATACCTTTCAAATCAACATTAATATGGGTATATCTTAGAGGTCTTCTAGATGCCTTTCAAATCAACATTAATATGGGTATATCTTAGAGGTCTTCTAGATACTCTTGACAATACATATTATTTTCACAATCATCAATATATTCATTATGATTTAATCATTCACAATTATCATTTTTAATCAGAATATTTATTAAGATTTAATCATCATAATTATCAATCAATAATCATTACCATAATCATCAATCAACATAATAATCAATAACAATTAACGGCCTAGCTTCGGGTGTTAACACCCTAACTTACCGTCATGCATCACATAATATTTTTTTGTTAAAAATATTTCTTTTAATTTGAAAAATCATTTTTATAATGATCATAATCAATTGGTATCAAAAATAGGATTTTAGAGCTCAAAAATAACTTTTTCAAACAAATTCTCGGATCAGAAATTCGGGGGATCGATCCAGCCCTCTGGATCGATCCATGATGTGAAAAATCACTCCCAGGGGATCGATCCAAGCCCCTGGATCGATCCAAACAGTGGTGTTTCAGCCACTGTTCATCTTCTTCTTCGTTCGGGTCTAATTTTGGAAATACCGTTTTTAATTATCGAACTTCAACGAAACTATATAGAGATGTTCTCCAAGGTTCATAGATCATTTTGGTATTATTAATTCATAGTTTTAACATCAATTTCATGGTTTATGATTCTTGGTTCTTCAAGCATGTCAAACACAAAACTCAACCAAATGACCGTTTATGAACGTAGAAACGATCTATACAAACATTCTAGTCATAAGATATATCTATGGGCTTACCTCGAAGCGTAATGGAGGTTTTGAAGATTTTCCGGCAAAACTTCCGGCGACAATATCACTTAACTCCGGCGACCTCACACCAAATTGACAGCACCACTGCGTTCTCCACACTCAAGGCTATCTCTCAGAATGAATTTGATGAGGAATGGTGAAGATATGGTGAAGTTGGGTTTCTTATATAGTAAAAGAATGGAGGAAGAGGCCAAGGTGATGATGTATCCGTTCCTATTTCGGCGTCTCAGTGGAGGGGGCTGCGGTTCCTCAAGATTTTAAACGTAAGTCCCTGATTGGGACTAATTTGGTCCCAGTCGGGGAACACTTTTTGGTCTAACTTTCTCCGAATTGAATCTGTTTGCACTGTTGCGATCGTATAATTAAGCTCTATCGAACAATATAATTTTCATATTTATTTGTAATACTTTTTCCGACATCATATTTTTAGGTGGTTTACTTTGACAGAGTCAAAATTGATTTTGTTGACCTTTATTCAGAAAGGTTTTTACATTTCATTCATATTATTTATTCTCATTATTTATTTCAATAAATCATTTCAAAGTTTACATCACAAACAAATTCTTCATTTATTCTTGATTTGGGTCTGTACTCAGGTTCTCAATCAAGGTCACACAGTAAGTCAACATATTGGATTTATCTCTATGAGATTTATCCGGATTATGATATTGGATATCAAAACATATTTTATTTTGGCCCAAGGCCCAACAACAATTTATTTTTAATCAAAAAAAAATTATTTAATTGAATATTTAATTCAATAAATATTAGGGTATGTTTTGGGGCGTTACAGCTTGGCAATAGGCGGACATGGTGAGTGACCCTTTCGTCGTGGTCCGGAATTGGTGCTCCAATTGCATGGCCCGGGCAGGTTTGTTGTCGTGGAAGAGAGAGTGAATAGATTTCCAGAGTTCCATCGTAGAATTGGTGGAGGAGAGGACAAGATCGAAAACTTCATCATTGATCGTGGAAAGAATCCACCCTTGGATAAGTGCATCAAGTTGGTACCATTCGGTGACATCGGCACTAGAGGGGGCCGATTAGCCAGTGAGGAAATCACCGAGGGAGAACTGGCGAACCAAGAGGAGGAACAAACGGCTCCACTTTTTGTAGTTCGGCTCGGAGAAACTCAAGAGGATCGGGACGTGTAGCTTCACGTTAGAGATGGTTGTAAACGCCAAGTGAGGAGTGGAGGGTGGCGTGGTGGCATATTTCTCCGATGCAGGGTTTTGCTTTGTAAGTGGAAAATTGTAATTCAATTTTGGATATATATAACCAGTACATAACTTCTCTCAAAGAGTATACAAAATTATTTTGAATTTTTTAGAAAAAAAGTAAGAAAATTATTTTCTATGGGAAGGGAAGAGATGTAGTCTCTAAAATATACTTCATCTGTCAGAAAATTATCCTCTTGAAGGTCCTATTTATTATTCTAGCGTTTTGTAACTTTTGTTCGTGCGCTCGTTTTCATTGTTTATTTAACAAAATAAAATAAAGTATCACCAGTTCACCACTTGTTTAATAAAATTTTTGATGTATAGTATGTAGTTTTTAAATATATAAATTATATTTTTTAATTCAATACTAATTAATGAATAAAACTATTTTCAAAAAAATTAAAAAATCATACATTATTCAAAACAAAACAATAATTTTGAGACTGAAGCACTACAATACTATGATGTTGTTGGGCACTTATCAGGCAAGGTAATAGAAGAAAGAAAAAAGGGCATGATAATCATGGCTTTGACGACATGCTAATTCAAAGTTTGTGGGTCAACACTAAAAATAATGCATCTCATACGTATATGCATGACATTATGTGCCTGCCGACACAGAACAATTCAAATTCTTCCGACTTTTTTCTTTTTCTGATTTTTCCCTTTGCGTGTTATCTACATCATTCTTCCCTTTTGCGCAAAAAAAAAAAATCCAGTGACTCAGGTTTTACTTTGTGCTCAATTAGAATCGATATTCAAGCTTTAATTAAATGAAAATGACATACAGGGTACATTAATTGAATAAAATAATGTTTCAAAACTATTTTTTATAAGATAAATCAAATAAATATATTCTTGTATTGACATCTAATATATGCGTCCCCCGTTACTACACTACTACAAAAACGACCAAACAAATCACTTCATTTGCATCGATCGGTCAGCAAGACAAACAATTTAAAAGTTAAAAAAAATTTGCGTACCGCTAATCATTTACATCGGTTATTCTTAATAACCGATGCAAAAGGGTATTTGCATCGGTTATTAGGAATAACCGATTCAAAAACGTTTAACCTTTTGCATCGGTTATTCCTAATAACTGATACAAATACCCTTTTGCATTGGTTATTAGGAATAACCGATTCAAAAGGTTATGTTATAATCATCTTCCAACTTCTTACCCATACGTGATTTTGAAAAAAAAAAGCTCCAAACCCTTCGCCGTGCCACTCCTCCCCGACGCCAGCCTTCGCCGACATCACCTCGCCGACTTCCTCCCTTTGCCGTCGACGCCACCCCGCTCACTTCCTTCCTTTGTCGACGTCATCTCGTCGACATCCTCCCTTCACCGACGCTACCTCGCTGACTACCTCCCTTCGCCAACGCCACCCATTGTCATGTCTTCCCTCGCCGACGTACGCCTCTCTTCGCCGTGCCTCGTCCTAACGCCGACCCTTCGTCACCAACTCGTCGTCGTGGCCTTTGCCGTCTTTTTCCCTTTGCCAACCATTCGCCATCTTCCTCCCTTCGCCGACGCATCCCTTCGCCGTCTTTGAAGTATTTCTTTTCAAATTTCACTTAAAATCTTTAATCATACCATTATTTATTTATATATTTTTGCATTAGGTAAATTTTTGTTTCCAAGGGGTAAAAATAAATTTAAATTTATTTCAATATATTTCCTTGAATTAGTATATATTTGAACTGGTTTTGTGTTTATGTTTAAGTTGAAATGTGACATTGTGATATAGATTGTGTTTGAAATATAGATTGTTTGATTCTACATGATCTGAGATGTTATAATATAGAAATAGCATGAGTAAATTTCATAATTGGTCCGTTATAACATGGGGGTTTCCATATTTAGTTCTCTATTATCAAGTATTACCTCCGTAGTCTTTTTTTAAGGGTGCCTTTCCACAAATGGTCTTTTTTTGATCTTTTGCCATGCTGGTGTTAATTTAAAGGCTAAAGTATAATTTGACATCAACATTGTGTCTAGTGACGTGTTCTGATATTGGTTAAGCGGATAACACAAAAATAATGACTATGATTGTGGGCTAGGATTCCGACGAAAGACCACATTTGTAAACTATAGTTGTAGTAGAAAGCGACTGTAGTTCACAAACGATGCAAACGGAACAACCTTTGGAATTGTGTATGACAAAAAAAATATATTATCATTGTGAAATTAGACTTTTAGCCCTCAAATTTACACCAACATGATTGAAGATCAGAAAAAGGACTATTTGTGGTAAGATATCCATAAAAGAAGGACCATTGGGGTAATATTTGATAGTAGAGGACTAAATAGGGAAATCCCTTGCTATAAAGGACCAATTATGGAATTTACTCAAATAACATATATTAACCGACCTAGATACCCGTTTAAAATTTACTCATTAGGAGTAAATTAGAAATAGCTCCCAATTTGGAGCTGTTCTTGAAATGCTTCTCTCACTTAGGTAGTGAATGCATTTCTTTCTCTTTGCTCTGTCATTTTTTGGTTTGACATTTCCTAAATGTTTTCTTTGGGTGCATGTGTAATTACAGTACATTGTGCACTTGGAGAACCATTGGGAAATGCTACCAAAATTTTGATAGGTCAAAGAAAATGAAATACATTGACTAGTGAGGGTGGCATTTCAAGAATGGGTTAGGATAGTGTAAAGAAGGACCATTTGTATAATGAAGAAGTGCTACCAGATTTTTGTTACATCATAAGAAATAAAATATTCTGTTGTCTGTATGACTTATATATGTGTGTGTGTGTGTATAAAAAATGAGTGTTGATAATTTTGTTGTGCATTGTTTTGCATGTATCAATCATTTGCCGTTCTTTCATTCTTAGCAATTCATAGGATGGATAGAAGTTGGATTCATATGTCGCGTACATCACCTGAGTTTAGTTCTGGTTTGGAAGAGTTTATTCGTTTCATAGAGAAACATTCAAACGAAGGAAAAAAGATATATTGTCCTTGTAACTTATGTCACAACCATTTTATGGTTGATAGCGTTAAAGATATAAGATTACATGTGTATCGAAAGGGTTTTGACCCAACATATCTGCGATGGAATGGCATGGAGAGTTAAAAAATCCTTGCAGCTCTAGCTGTACTCATAATGAACAAGTCGAGGATGATATTCACGACATCCACAATTTTGAGGTTGAAATGGAAGATGAGTTAGGGTCCACTCAAGATGTTCCTCTTGATCAAGTCGTCATTGATGAAGAGCTTAATATGTATGAGAGCTTAGTACGAAGCTCAAAACGCCCGTTATATCCTGGTTGTGCAATGTTTACACGTTTGAAAGGGGTTTTGGAATTGTTCAATTTAAAAGTAGCAAATGGATGGAGTGACAAAAGTTTCACGTCTTTATTAAGTTTGTTGGGTGAACTTCTTCTAGATGGATAGAATTGCCATCATCCACTTATGAGGCGAAGAAAATGATGTCTCCAATGGGTGAGGGCTACAAGAAGATACATGCTTGTGTTAATGATTGCATTTTATATCGAAATAAGTTCAAGGATCTCAATGAATGTCCCAAGTGTTTTGCTCCAAGATACAAGGAGTCAATCAACCAAAATGACTCATAACAAGGACAATATGAAAAAACCCAAAAAGACTCCGGTTAAGGTTTTGTGGTACCTTACAATAATACCAAGGTTCAAGCGTCTGTTTGCTTCGATAAAGGACACTAAGAATCTAGTGTGGCACACAGAGCAACAAAAAGATAATGGCACCATGCGTCATCCTGCCGATGCCCCACAGTGGAAGACGATTGACTACACATTTCCAGAGTTTAAGAACAAGGGGAGAAACCTTCGGTTGGGATTGTGCACTGACGGGATCAATTATTTTGGAATATTGAGTACGCAGCATAGTACTTGGCCGGTACTGCTTGTCATTTACAATCTTCCTCTAGAGTTGTGCATGAAGCGCAAATACATCATGCAATTGTTGTTAATACCTGGGCCTAAACAACCGGGTACTCACATTGTTGTATTATTAGCCCCAATGATTGATGACTTGAAGGAAATGTGGATTCATGGTGTCATAGTATTTGATGCTTTTCGTCAAGAGTGTTTCACGTTATGTCCGATGATTCTTTGGATAATCAATGACTACCCAGCATATGGTAACCTATCTGGTTATAAGATTAAGGGAAAATATGCATGTTTGATATGTGAGGAGAATATTTCTAGTTAGTGGCTAAAGAACGAAAAACAACAGTCTTCCTAGGTCATCGCCGATTTTTAAGACGTCAACATCCTTACCGTCGCATGAGAAAAGCTTTCAATGGTCAAGCAAAAAATGAGGTTACTCCGAAAGTATTGAGTGGAAAAGCATTGCATGAGAAGTTGAAGAACATAAACCATACATTTGTTAAGATACAGAAAGTTGATCCAAACGGTCCTATTTGGAAGAAAAGATCAATATTTTGGGAACTACCTTATTGGGAGTGCGTATCTGTCGGACATTGTCTTGATGTGATGCATATAGAAAAAATGTATGTGATAGTCTTATTGGCACCATCCTAAATGTTCCTGACAAGACTAAAGATGGTGTTAATGCCCGAAAAAACTTAATAGACATGGGCATTCGAACTGAGCTTGGACCGCAAGAAAAAGGACATCGCAAATTTCTACCTCTTGCTTGCTACACACTTTCTAGAAAAGAAAAAATTACTCTTTGTCAATGTCTACGTGATATAAAGGTTCCACAAGGGTATGCATGAAACATTTAGAGTCATGTGTTGATGAAGGATTTGAAACTGAATGGTCTTAAATCTCATGATTGTCATGTTCTAATTCAGCATTTTTTTTCCAGTCGCAATTAGATATATATTGCCAACGAATCTGAGGGGGGCAATAACTAGAATTTGTTATTTTTTTAACGCAATTTGTAGTAAGGTCATTGATGCTGAAATTTTGGATCGGTTACAAGAGGAAGTGGTAGTCACCATATGTGAATTTGAGATGTTCCTTCCTCCTTCATTTTTTGATATCATGGTGCATTTAGTTGTGCATTTGGTGAGAGAAGTTAAACTTTGTGGCTCTGTTTTTCTTCGGTACATGTATCCATTAGAGAGATTTATGGGTATTTTGAAAAGATATGTGAGGAACCGGTATAGACCTGAGGGCAGTATTGTTGAAGGATATTTGGAAGAAGAGATTATTGAATTCTGTAGCGAGTATTTGGATTCGGAGTGCACGGTTGGGGTACTGAAGTCTCGGCATGAAGGTAGAGCTGAGGGGAAAGGAACAAAAGGACATCGCGTCATCCATCTTGACTCTGAAATGTTTAGTGTAGCACAACTCTATATTTTACAACAAACGGATGATGTTCGTTTGTATATAGAGAAACACATGTCTCTTTTAAGACAAGAGAACCCTGGCAAAACTGAGAGGTGGTTGACCAATGAGCACAATCGTATATTTCTAAAATGGTTTCAAGAGCATGTTCGCTGGAAAACAGTACATTCTCCTCATAATGTCACAGAAAATGTGTGATCATTAGCTACAGAACTGTCGGTAAATGTATCTTCTTACGACGGGTACTACATGAATGGCTATTATTTTTACACAAAACGTCGGGATGAGAAGAGTACAGTACAGAATAGAAGTGTGTCCTTGAATGCTTCTTCTTAACACATTTCTAGGGGTAAAGATTCGACACCGATCCAGTCATACAAAACATACTATGGCTTGATCGAGGATATATGGGAACTTGAATATACAAACTTCACAATTCCTGTTTTCTAGTGTAAATGGGTGGATATCAACAAGGGAAATTAAACTAGATGACATGGGGTTTAAATTAGTGAATTTTCAGAAGTTGGGTCATCATGAGGAACCGATTACAATGGCCTCTCAAGCGACGCAAATCTATTACATTGTTGATCCTAAAGATAAAAATTTATCTTTTGTTCAACAAGGGAAGAGGGCATAAGTTGAGTTGGAAGACGGTTTATACGATGAAGCAACTCATATTTCAATGATTTTGCCAAACTCACAAGTAGATGATATAGGAGCAAAATACATTCACGAAGATCACGAAGAAGGATTATGGATAGATGGGGAAAGAAAAAGTTAAAATAATGCTTTAGGTATTTTTTCTGATTATATTGATCATTTTCATTTAATTCATTGTTGTTTCACTTTTATTATACTTATATTATCTAGATTGTTTAGAATTTGTGCAAGTATGGCAGACGAACAGAAGAAGAAAAAGGTTAGAGGTGCAGGGAAGTGCGAGAAGTTGTATAAGAGGAGGAGGGAGGGTCACCCGCCTATAGAGATTGAGTGGGAGGGTGGGGAGCATGTACGTGGACCGTATGTTTCTGAGTTTACTGGGATTGTAGGGTTTGATGCCCGATCAAGAGTGCCGATTACATATAATAATTGGCATGAGGTCCAGAAAGACCTGAAGGTCACGGTACTAGACGGGGTTCGGGTACGTAACATTTTATTTATCCTTATCTGCTACCTTTAATTGTTACATGGTTCTATATATAATAAGTTGTTGCTTCGTTTTCTTGTAGGATATATATGTGATACCGCCCAGTGGGGTTCGACATGTCATGACGGTTGCCGGGTCGAGATTTTGCGCTTTCAGGACATATTTACGATTACAATATTTGACGGAAGGTGGGGATCATTACGGTGAGACTCCCATTCGTCTTTACAGCTTCATAGAGCCATAGCATTGGGAGGAGTCTCAGATCCAGAACGAGACTCCAGAAGCTAAGGTAAAACATAATTACATTCTTTTAATGAAATTAATTGACATATTAATTTATTTTAAACAATTGTTTTTAGGCTTTGAGCAAAAAGAATAGGGATATACAGAAGAAGAATCCTTATCCACACTTTATGGGCCGGGGTGGATATGCCATGCTTCAGCGTGAGATGGCTGCTTCTCAGACCATCAATTCTACCGATATCACTGGTTCGTCTACCGAGATGGGTTCTCAGCTCGGACGGGAAGGGGGCAGAAGTTACGGACCCTGCACTGATGGAGATTTGTGATAGGATATTAAACATATAATCTACAATTACGTCAATTTTTTTTTTATTACTTGTTTATTATTTGCTTATAATTTCTTTACATCTTTTATTTCTTAACTGTACGTCCAGCTGAAGAAAGAGGTCGCTGCTGGTACCTTGGTGCCAGATGGGCACAATGATGCACTAACCAGGGCTTTAGGGAGTGTTGAGCACCCAGGGCGGACGAGGGGTGTTAGGTCATATTCGGGCTTATGTAAAGTTTTCAAAGGCAACATGAAGCCCCGTAAGCCCGAAGGTAACTATATGACTGAGAAAGATTTTTTGCAACGTCTTCCTTCCCTTTTGCAGCAGTATGGACTATCTGTGTCCGGGGGTGCTCTAGACTTTGCATCCATGTCGCAGCATACACCTTCTGTAGCACGTCATTATGGGCAGCGTAGTAGCAAGGCATTTACAGATTTCGTTGACTTCTTCGATCTCACTCATGTTCATATATTTTTTAATTTAGGTTTCAAGTTCATTTTACGTTTACTTGTTTTTGACATTAGTTAACTAATTTTTTTTAGGTTGCTCCTTGTTACTTAAGGATCTCTGATCTAGCCGATTATATAGTGGGACATGGATCGGTTTTCCCACGTGCACCAGGCGATGTGGTGCACGGTGTTCCCCTCCTTCCCCACCAAGTTAAGGTCTCTTTGACCCTTGTGCTTCCTGGAATGGGTGAATAAACCATTCCTTGTCTGACTGAGCATATAAAGACCGTCACCGATTGCGAGGGGAGCTTCATTGCATGGCCAAAGTTGTTGGTGGGCCTGGGAGATGTAAAAAGTAAATATATTTAGTTCTTTTTTATTCAAAATCATTTGGGATGTGTTTCACATATCTTTTTTTAATATTCGTAGCCCCCGGTGCACACGGCTTGACATGGCGACTTCTCATCAAGCAAATCTCGTCCTATTCTCGGCGTACGCCACACTGCTCCTCTTAGCTCTTTCGTTCAGGATGTTGTTGACCAGAGCCCATACATATCTTTCAAGCCGAGGTGCAGAGAGTTGTGTCAGTGACTGACAGGCACATCTGCTTTGCCTACCATCAGCGTCATTCTCGATCCTGAGTGCATGCTCTATCCGGAGGAGACGGAGCTGAGGATGCGTCATGAGAATATACGTGAGTTCATGCGATGGGAGGAGGTCAATCAGACCATCATCATTGTTTTCTTGAGGTATGTCAAGCACTACGTACGAATAAATTACTATTGTAAATTATAATTATTTATTATATTTCTAATTATTATTTACGTGTTAAATTACTATATTGTTACACGATCATGTGATGGAGCATGGTATCACGACTATCGGGTTTTTTTGTCCGGAGAACATGGCGTACGTGGTAGATTTTGGAGATCGCCAGTATCTAGATAGAGCATTCGAGTCCTATCAATCGCGACCATGGATACTTATGCCGTTGTATCTATCGAAATCGTATGTTTTCTAAACCATATCCAATATGTATTTCGGTTTTTTATATTGATAAGTAAGTTAATGACTAATGCTTTTTCAATTGTAGGCATCACTAGGTGTTAGTTGTAATACGTTTGTTTGAAAGCAAAGTGTATTTCCTGAACTCAACCAAGGCGACCGGAGGGCATAAGCAAATGAAAGTGAAGACTTTCGTCAACGAGTAAGTATTAAGAATTTAATTTCTTATTAATGAAATTATTTATTTGTTAAGAAATTTATTTCTTATTTATTTTTTTTTACATGTATTAAAGGTGTTGGCGGTTACTTCGGGAACGCCACATGCCTCAGCTTAAGACTCGACCGGATTGGATTAATGTTCCCGGAGTACCCCAACAATCAGGGGGCGTTGAGTGTGGTTATTATACCATGCGATTTTTATGGCTCATTGTCACTATGTGTGCACAATGTTCTTTACCATTATACGATGTAAGTTTATTTTAGTGTGTTGCGTTTTTGAAAGTAATGAAGTGTTTATCATCATTTTCTTTTTCATAGATTATTAAACTTTATGTTGTATGTTGTTTTCGTATTGCAGGTGTTTCAGTCTACTTCGCCCTATACCAAAGCCGAATTAGAAGAGGTTAGAGAGTTTTGGGCGGAGGGTTTTCTCGATTAACTAGTGTAAGTTTTGTATTGTATAGTATTAGTTGTATGTTAGAAGAGTGTAGTTGTTTGACTCTTAGTTGTGGTGTTAAAAATTAGTTTGTAAATATTGATATTTTTTAAAATGTACAAGTTATGGATGCAAGTGTTTAGTTTTTTGGTTTATTTGTTTGTGGCATTTGGGTTTTGTGAATATATTTGTGTTCGTTGTTGTTGAATCTATAATTTTGCGCAAAATTCTGTGCATAATTGAAAATGTAGTGGATTGTGAGCAAACAAAAAAAAACCTGTTGAAAAAATTTATCATTTAAATCGGTTATTTGGTAATAATCGATGCAAAAGCCCCTTTCCCATTTCTGGGAAAAGGGATTTGCATCGGTTATTATAATAACCGATGCAAAAGCCTATTTCCGAAAATGAGAAAGGGGCTTTTGCATCGGTTATTACCAAATAACTGATGCAAATGGCGCCATTCTGGGAAGAGTTTTTTGCATCGGTTTAACAACCAATGCAAAAGTAATTTGAGCATTTGCATCGCTGGCTTTTACATCGGTTCAGAACTCATTTAAAAGGGTAAAAATAACCGATTTAAAAGGTCCTTTTTGTAGTATTGCTAAAAAAGGTCATATCTCATTTTTGCACATCTCGTAAAATATTTCTATTCCATTTAAAATACATTGTTCGGCCTATATTGGATGTCACACTCCGAAGAACGTGTAAAATCCATCATTTTTTTGAAATAAAATCTCATCATTTTTAAAATCATTTTAATAAAAAATTGATATAGAAATAAAATATATATATTACACCCTTTAAAAGTACATAAAAAATTCTATAAAATAAGAGGTGACAATAATGTTTCATTTTATCAAATTATCAATGAAAATCTAAAAACAAATAAAAGTTATCGAAAAGCCATAATAGTGACTGCTATGATATTCATTTCGTCTAAAATACCTCCAAAACAACTTCTACCTGTAATAACGAAAAAATAAAGTGAATCTTAGACATTATAGACATGGATAGAAGTATATTTAGGAATGCACAAAAAATGAAATAGAAACTTCTTTTGGGGATAGAAGGATTATTTTATTTAATTAATAGTCATATTTTTCAATTTGTCTTGTAAAAATCCAAAATAAGACAAATAGGTTGGGCGAAGGTAGTAATTCCATATTTTCTTTTGTTTGTCTTAAAAATACTCCTCTGTCCAAGTTGATTCTTCCCATTAAGTGTTATGAGGCTTAACCAATTTTATTTCTAATTTAATTTATTTGATTGTAAGAGTACATCATGCTAGAAAATTAACGCACAACACACACAAATAGTCTGTACGAATATAGAGAAACAGAATACAAATAACACTAAAGAATTTCACGTGGTTAGGTTTTCCTAATCCATGACTGCAATTGAAGGAATTTTATTCACTTGTGGTCCGATCCACTGAAGAGATTACAAGTAAATGTCTATTTATAAGGAAATAACAAGGGTTGTTATTTTGTTGCCTAATAAAACATAGATGGGCCTAAATTAATTAAATCTTGGCCGACTACACCTTTAATTAGATCTGCCACAATTTAGTCTTCTAATAAAGAATTAGGCCTGGTCTAAATTGAGCAATCTCTCTTACTTGGAGGCTTAATAATTTTCAAACTACCATCCATATTGAACACTTGTATGTCTAGCAATCTTCCTCTCCTCTCTTGCTACAACCGCATTCTCATCGGTGAACTAAAAAGCCCGTTGAAGTTTCCTAATCCTCGAGCTCTAACATGTCAGTCACGACTAAATTTCCCCCCGGCTCTTCCTCAATCTCTATTGTTAGCCTTGGTTTGCTAAACCTCGTGTTTTGATATTAACAACCAATATAAAAGCTAATGTTTGTTTAAGTGTTTCAAGTACAACAAGAATCCATTAACATTTAGTTCTCAAGAATGAGATTGAAACACTAAACTGGCGTAGAATATAGGTAGAAACCATTGTAAGGATATGATTTTATATACCTATACTCACAAGCTCAAAAGCACTCACAAAATATGTTTAAAACCTTCTTATAACCATTTTCAAACATCCAAAAGATTTTAAACAAAATTAGAAACAATTTGGATAAAAATGAAAAAAATCATCAAAACGGTCACAAGGTACCCTATACTGTAAGGGGTACCGTGAGTCAATCTGAGAAGGTACCCCCTACCGTCACCCACATGTAGCTACCGACCGTAATAATGAAAATCAGCTCGGTTTGCACTATGGCGGTACCCCTTACCGTTACAGGTACCGGATCCGTTAGGTTACTATTCCTATTTGCTAAATTTGAATTTAAACAATCCTTAATCTCCTGATTTTTATACACACATTTTTGAGCTTGTGTTCTAGATATATACTCTCATTTTGTTCTACACCGGCTAAATTTTGTTCTTCATTTTTATTTTCAAGCTGTTGTGTAGAACCTTTGATTGTGTTCATCAGCACACATTTATACGGTCGAGAATAGCCGTTAAATTCTCACATTATAATGGTTAAGGATAGCCATATAAATCCTTGGGTAAAGGTTCTAGGATAGCCTTGTAAATCCTTGGGGGGAACGGTCGAAGATAGTCGTGAAATCTTCATTGTAAACGATTCGAGATAACCATTGTAAAATCTCGGAGTGAGTCCTGTTGGCAAGAGTTGTTTGCCAAAACTAGTGTCATGCTTTGACGGGGTTCAAGAGACCGGGACTTAGTGGATTTAGAAATCCTTAAGGAGGAGTCTTAAGGTACTAGAGTAGGGGTTTCCCAAACAAGTATAAAATTGGTGTGTCTTTTACTTTACACTTTTATTTCTGCGTTTTATTTATTGCTTCTGCATTTGTCAACAATGTTTTTATCAAACTTCAAAAAGTTTTTAAACACCTTATTCACCCCCCTCTAAGGTATCGGCACAACGACTAACATCTACCAGCTCCCACCGCAAACATGCACTGCCAGATCCTGAAACACCTTGAGAACAAACAATATCTTACTGAGCAAGAAAGTTTCTATAGATGTTTCATCAAGTGGAATACCTGGTGATGGTGTAAAACCAACGTGAGAACTATGTAACTAAAAGCGGAAGGTTTGTAGGTGGGAACACTTGTAACCTGGTTTGTTATTAATAATATGGGGATCGATTACAACTTACAAGCCGTGTATATTATTTATTGCTTGTCTTCTTTATGAGGCTTTCACTCCTATTTATAATAATAGAAAATATACAGTTTATGACTACTATTCATCTCAATGTATCCACCTGGCCAGTCTTCAAGCCTTTTATGGATCCAGTGACAACCATACCGGTCAGGCCCCCCCACATCCACCCAGTGGTCAGATTACTAGGGATGGTGAGATCAAGCTGGGTCAGACTTTTGTACCTCCCGAGCGCCTGCGAACCTGCTGGGTGGTACCAGTGGGTTATACCCATCAAGAAATCCTCTGATTCCCGGTTTTGTGGGCACCATCAAGGGTGGGAGTCAAATGTCTAAATAAATGTGAAGATATTACAAACATTTTTTAACCAATGTTTTTTATCTTTGTATTCTTGATGAAAAAACTAGTTAATTTTTTTAACAACAATCTTCATGATTAAGATAACACACATGAGTTTTGTTTTGTATTGTCTTTTTTTGCACATATCTTAATTAACAACCAATCTACTAACTATGAAAACAACTATTTTTACATAAGTACATAATAAGGATTCAGAGTTACCTCTTGGAGCAGTGACGTTGCGAAGCTGTGGATGCCCTTTTTTTCTTTTCTTTTTTTGAAAGTAAACATTTTTCTTAAAAAATAAATATACTTTTTTTCCAAGAATCGTCTTTAAAACCACACGTTCCGATACCAAAATGTAACACCGCAATTCGCGTAACCCAAACTAACGAGTTTACAAATCAGGTTGCTAACAATTTGGTATTCACGTACACCAGATTTTCAAAATACTTAAAAATAAAACATACATTCATATTCATTTAAAAACAATCATAGTTTAATCGGAGTAAACAAAATCAAACGGACACCTTTAAAACAACATACAATCATTCGTATATTTTAAATAAACAAGTTCAATGAAACATTTAAGTTAAAACAAATAGCTTCGGGCCATCCACCAGTGCCACATCTCACCGTCCTCCAGGTTGTTCCTCGTCCAATCCTTGACCCCTACCTGTAAAAAACAATAGAGAGAGTGAAAGTATCTAACACTAGAACTAGCTCATAGACTAGCACCCATTAACATATAATCATACAATATCAGAAGAATCAGTAATTACAATTATCAAATAGTATAATTTGTCGTTTGTTCGTTCGTTCATACGTCTTTTCATTTCAGATCCTTGTGTATTGTCACCATAATTAACATATTCGACTAAAGTCTAACTAAACACAATAGTCATGGACACTCTTGGAAAGGTGTTCAAGAGGCCAAACTTGTAAACCCAATGGAAGGTGTCCACTTGGGAGGGTTGGAGCCCCTACCACGGAGGTGCTAAGGTAGGTCACGAACTCCTGTACGTACGCTTCAACCCTGGAGACCATCAGATGTACGCCAACACCTGCATGACCTTAAGTTTCAAACCTTCAGTCCTATAAACAATTCCGATATTCAGTCTATTTCATAATTTCCTTTCATATAGAATTATTGCCAATCCTAAACAATTCCATTAATATGTTTGATGTTGTGTTTAATTTCCTTTTTGAACTGGTTTGCTGTTCAATTTTATTTATGATTCAGATAATCAGATTTGGATATTGGATTTTTGGATTTTGAATTGTGTAAACGGATAATCGAATCATCGGATTTCAATAAATTCGGATACTTAAACATATATTCGGTCGGATACGGATATATCTAAATCCAAAAAAACCCGACAGTTTCGGATTCGGATTTTAAAGTTAGAACATCCGTCGGATTCGGATGTCGTTTCGGCTAAACGGGTGCGAATACAAATACTGATGTTGTATATCCGAGATGGATTTTTTGTAGACAAATGGCAGACCAAACTCAACAAAGCGTCAGTGCTTCTTCACAATCAACTGCAAACACTAATGCTATTACTTCCGAAGCAGTTATTTCAGATCAAGGTGTAGAAATCAATGCTAAAACAAGAAAGTTGACTTCTCGGGTTTGGGATTACTATGATAGGGAGTGTCTTGGAGGTGGTAAAGTTATTGCAACTTGCTTGGGATGTAAACGAAAATTCGATTGATATTAAACAAGCTTATACTTGAAAATCTATAGATAATGTCAATCCATCTAATATGATTAAAACACACAAGTTTGATCCATCAAGTAAGGCTGGTACTACTCACTTGAAAAATCATAATGATGTTTGCTCTCTTTCTAAGAAATCGATTGATATTAAACAAGCTTATACTTGAAAATCTATAGATAATGTCAATCCATCTAATATGATTAAAACACACAAGTTTGATCCATCGGTTGAAAGAGCTTTGTTGGCTAAAATGATAGCGAAACATGATTTTCCTTTTCTTATGCCCCAGTACGAATACTTTAGACATTGGATTTCATATTGCATGTCATCTTACAAATTTTGCTCAAGGAACACAGTGAAAAATGATTTGATGGAAGTTTACAATGAAAGAAAAGGGATTTTTGGTAAATGTTCTTGGAAAGTTAAATTCATGAATTACTCTTACAACTGATGGCTGGACTTTAGATCTTCAAAACTGTGGATACTTTTGTGTGACTTGCCATTACATTGATTGTGATTAGATATTGCAAATTAAATTACTAGCTTTTCATGTTGTTGCATATCCACATAATGGGTTGCGTTTGTGTGATTGGTTGAAAAATCATATTCTTGAGTGGAATATTGATGAGAAGTTATTTTCTGTTATCATGAATAATGCCTTACAAATTTTTGTCATGTTGGATGGCATTAGGGATTGGTTGAATAGGAAGAGTGCACTTGTTCATCATGGTGAGATGTTTCATATTCGATGTTTTGCTCACATCATAAATTTAATTGTGAAAAAAAGGAATGGATGTGATTCAAGGATTTATTGGAAAAATTCATGATAGTGTAAAATATGTGAATGGGTCAGTACAAAGAAAAGAAAAATTCCATATTGCCTTGGTTCAAACTCGACTAAATCCAAAGAGACAAGTAAGTTTAGAGTGCAATACTAGGTGGAATTCAACATATGATATGGTTATGAATGCCTTTGACCTCAAAGAAGCATTTAACTGTTTGGTTGAATTAGATAGTAATTACATTTACTTGCCATCTAAAGAAGAGTGGGAAATTGGTGCTAAGATTTGTAAGCATTTGAAATTTTTTAAAAATGCAATTGAAGCACTTTCAAAAAGTAAGTATCCAACAGATGTAACTGTAAGTAGACTGCCTTCTATGCATTGAATTGCTAATATATCACCAACCATCTTTGAAAGAATCGGGTACCTACCACCATTATGCTTCCACCAATTCAAAACATCAAATGCATTGTCTTGTTCACACACCAATCCCTACTCAAGATACAAATCAATCTCACTTTTTTTAGTAATGAAAGTAACACTAAACTAAGCAACAACTTCCTTGAACCTAGCTAAAAGAGGGCACTCAATCTCATCATTTAACAAGCTCTCAATGCGACGAGAAGAATCAGACATAGCAATACCCACATCAACAGATGTAACTTAATCATCATACTCCACAAACAAATTATTTCAAAAAGTTTGCACTCTACTTACAAAACTATTTGGATTACCATCATCATTACTCCAAAAAGCAGCTTTAACAAGTGTCAATTTATACCTAGGATCAAGAATTGAAGCAATTGTCAAAACTATACTACACTCATCCCAATATTTATCAAACTTTGCTTGCATAAAAAGTGCCATTGTTAAAATATCAGAATCAATACTCTTACACCACTCTTTCAAGCATTCCCTTATTTGACAATCAAAAGTGAAGCAAAGAGGGGCTGTTGGATACTTACTTCCTGAAAGTGCTTCAATTGTATTTTTAAAAATTTTCAAATGCTTACAAATCTTAGCACCAATTTCCCACTCTTCTTTGGATGGCAAGTAAATGTAATTACTATCTAATTCAGCCAAGCAATTAAATGCTTCTTTGAGGTCAAAGGCATTCATAACCATATCATATGTTGAATTCCACCTAGTATCGCACTCTAAACTTACTTGTCTCTTTGGATTTAGTCAAGTCTGAACCAAGGCAAGATGAAATTTTTCTTCTCTTTGTACTGACCCATTCACATGTTTTACACTATCACGAATTTTTCCAATTAATCCTTGAATCACATCCATTCCTTTTTTTTCACAATTAAATTCATGATGTGAGCAAAACATCGAATATGAAATATCTCACCATGACGACCAAGTGCACTCTTCCTATTCAACCAATTCCTAATGCCATCCAACATGACAAAAATTTGTAAGGCATTATCCACGACAACAGAAAATAACTTCTCATCAATATTCCACTCAAGAATATGATTTTTCAAACAATCACACAAACGCAACCCATTATGTGGATATGCAACAACATGAAAAGCTAGTAATTTACTTTGCAATATCCAATCACAATCAATGTAATGGCAAGTCACAAAAAAGTATCCACAGTTTTGATGATCTAAAGTCCAACCATCAGTTGTAAGAGTAATTCGTGAATTTAACTTTCCAAGAACATTTACCAAAAATCCTTTTTCTTCATTGTAAGCTTCCATCAAATCATTTTTCACTGTGTTCTTTGAGCGAAATTTGTAAGATGGCATGCAATATGAAATCCAATGTCTAAAGTATTCATACTGGGATATAAGAAAATGAAAATCATGTTTCGCTATCATTTTAGCAAACAAAGCTCTTTCAACCGATGGATCAAAGTTGTGTGGTTTAATCTTATTAGATGGATTGACATTATCTATAGATTTTTCCATATAAGCTTGTCTAATATCAACCGATTTCCTAAAAAGAGGCAAACATCATTATGATTTTTCAAGTGAGTAGTACCAACCTTAATTGATCCATCGAATTTTTGTTTACATCCCAAGCAAGTTGCAATAACTTTACCACCTCCAAGACACTCCCTATCATAGTAATCCCAAACCCGAGAAGTAAACTTTCTTTTTTTAGCATTGAGTTCTGCACCTTGATCTGAAATAACTGCTTCGGAAGTAATAGCATTAGTGTTTGCAGTTGATTGTGAAGAAGCACCGACACTTTGTTGAGTTTGGTCTGCCATTTGTCTACAAAAAGTATCAAACACATAAAAAATAATGACAGAAAATCAGCAATCAAAGCAATTTTTTTGTTAATAATTGGGAAAAGGAGAATAAACTCAAAGAGTAAGCCACATAAAAACAGAATTCAGGATCTTATTTCCCTTTAAAATCCCACATAATGTAAACTGACTCACTGCACAAGCCATAAGCACATGATTGTTTATGCCATTTGATGATCCCTAATCAATAACAAAAGTATAAACAGCAAAATAACAATTAAAATAACAGTACCCAGTACCCAATAGAATTTCATGATTCTTCTTAATAACCTACCCTTACAGAAATTCAACTAGATGGTTTTAACGAACTATCAACAAAAATGACACCTTTAAGTTAAGAACAACTTTAAAGTGTTACCTCTATATTTGAATCTGCTTTGGTGTCTATATATAAATAGGGCTGTTTTTTGGCTTCTTTTTATAGTTTTGTTTTGGTTTTTATGGTTGAGAGTTGGTGAGCAAACACTGCTCTCGCTTCTAAATTATGGCTCTATGGCAGTAACATAAACAGTTGAGCTACATCAAATTTATATCACAATGAAGCCAATGTCCATATGGTGTTGGATGAGATGAAAATCCAACAAAAAAGTTGATTTTATTTGGAATGATCCAGTAATTTAAACCCAAACTTAAACATGGGAGTATTACTTTTTTAGTTTATTTTGATAAATGATTTAATTTAAATCTCTAGAAACACAAATTCATGAAACCGATTCACAAGCAACAACCAATAACAGATCACAGCTTTTAAGATAAATGAAATTTATATACAAAAATCAAATGGCTAACAGTAAGTCGTCAGAGCAAAAGTATCGACGATGAAGATGCATCTGCATAATAGAATCGTACCGTCGAGAAGATCGGAGCGACGATCAAGATTCCGTCAAGTAGTAAGATGGCTCCCGAGCTGCGATTCGCCGATTCCTTGGACCGGCGATTCGACTATTCCAGATTTCAGATGGCTGCTTTGCGATTCGCCGATTCATGGGGGACGGGCGGATGGCTCCGTGATTACTTTTTCCCTTAAAGCGTATTGTTGAATTCTTGTGGTATTCTTGCGGTAGGATTAGATTTGGCCAATAGCCCAACTTTATTGGATTGGCAATTGGGGTAAATACATAACAAGATTATATTTATTAAATTTATTTTAATTTGATATTCGGATAAACGGTAACGGACTATTGAAACGGATGTCCATGCGGATCGAATTTTGAACGAATCAGATTCATAAATACCAAATCTGCATCCGTTTAATAATCAGTTATCCCGGATCAGATGCGGATAATATCCGTTTAAAACAAATACAATTTTTTTCTTTTTAAACGGATAGGGATGCAGACGGTAATCGGATTTTCGACTATCTATTTAGAGGCTTAGAGGCTTAGGGATCATTATCAAATTCTAAGGTCATGTATAAAGGAGTCAATTTCAACCAATGGAAAATATGGGGCTCAAATGGCAAGTTTCTTAGACTGTGATTTGATTCCTATTTGGGTGCTTCTCAATTCAAATTTGATAGTTTGATGGATGATTTAAAAATGATGAAGCATTTGCATTCAAATTTGATGGATTCTCACTCAATTCATTCTCTTTAAATCTTGGTGCCTTTTAAAATTCCTTTGCATCCTATACTAAAATTTAAATAATTAAAAACATTATAAACTTAAAAAATAACCTAATTATTTTAACATATCCACAAATCACAATCTTACAACAAAAATAAACAAATTCATTTCTCTATTCACAATGAAAAATTCATAAGAATAAATTAAAATAATCACAATCCACAAATAAAAAAAGAAATATCTACTCTAGATTCAATTATGTCAAGAAAAGACAAAGTGACAATAGAAGATGAAGATCTGATTGAGTAATTGGGGGTGTCAACGTTGCGTCGCCGAATTCAGGCGTGTAGGCGGCAGAGCTCCGACCATCCGAAGTCGGCGGCTGGGGCAAAATTGCATATTGGGTTGAGAGTTTGGGGAAAAATTGGCGCTTGGGGCTGAGAATTGGGGACGTTGACAAAGGTAAAAGAGTAATGCTAGAATCACAAACAAACCATTCACAAAATTAACAAACTTACGTTTTTAATATTTCACTAGAAATAAGATGCACTCAAATAATAAAAGATATTTTAATTTAAAATCTTCAAAAAAATTTGTAAAGTTTGTGAATTATTTTTTTGTGACTAGCATTTTCGAAGGTAAAATTGCAACTCTAGATTCTGGAACTTGGTCGCCGTTTTTCAATTTAAAACAAAAAAAGGAGAAACACTGCCGTTTAAACTTGTCCTCCTTTTAAAAAAAGTTTACCTGCAGCAGGAATCGAACCTAAAAACACTTCTTCAACAAGCCTAAACACCGAGTTCTCCACTCCTTCAGTTTGTCCGAGTTGTTATTGAAAGCGTTTTGTAGATTATATACTAACTATAAGTATAAACCTAAAAATTTATATACATAGGTAAAAAAATTTAAAATTTCCGTGGAGTTGCTTGACCCCGTGTGACTCAATGTGGGTCCGCCCCTGATCCCACCCTAGCAATGGTGGCAGTGTGATGCAGAGGTGGTGGCACTACTGTTCGGCGTAACCATGGATTCCAGCGATGGCAACCTGATACAGAGGAAGGAAGCTACAGGATCGAGCTTCGATGCTCTGTAAACGGCAATGGTGATTAAGAACAGAGATTTTAGAGAGAGGATGAGAAGATGGGGAAGAAGATGAATTCAGATTATTATTCATGCCTTAGCATACAACATACATCGGCTTTATATAGCCATAACAATGTATCACAACTTTTCAACAAACTAACAACCATCTAACAGATTGTAACTAACATAACCTCCTTTCCAAGCTAACAACCATCCACGTGGTCAATATAGCAAAGGACCGTATCATACTATCCCCGTTGGAAAGCAACCTTGCCCTCAAGGTTGAAACGTTGGGAATTTGATCTTCAAGTCTGCTGCCCATTCCCAAGTTGCATCTTCTGCTGCCTGCCCAGTCCACTGAACCAAGAATTGAGTGTGTGCTGCTTGATTGCGCTTGACCATCCTTCTGGCCAGGACTGCTGCTGGTTGAGGACAAGCATCAGCGTTAACACCTTACATCCAAGGGGGAATATGTGGTGTGGCAGAGTTCCCCTGAAAGGCTTTAAGAGGGAAACATGAAATGCATTATGTATTTTAGCTGTCGCTGGTAGTTGCAATTTGTAGGCCACCTTCCCAATGACATCTTGCACTTGGAATGGGCCGGAGTACTTGGCGCTAAGCTTCTCATTGCCCCGGGTCCTGATGGTAGCCTGCCTATAGGGCTGGAATTTCAGCCAAACCCAATCTCCAATCTGATAAGTTCGATCAGTTCTGTGTAAATCCGCCAATTGCTTCATTTGATTTTGAGCCTTCTCCAAATTAAACTTTAGGAGCCTGATCATTTCCTCCCTCTTCTGTTGAGACCTGTCGACCTCTTCTACATTGGATTAGCCAGGAAGATAGGGCAAATGGACTGGAGGGAGTTGGTTATACACCACTTCATAAGCAGTAAGTTGAATGGCTGAATGATAAGTCGTATTATACCACCATTCAGCTAGGGGGAGCCATTTTGACCATTCCTTTGGGGTTTCACAAACCATGCACCTGAGATAGCTTTCAAGGCACCTATTGACCACCTCTGTTTGTCCGTCGGTTTGAGGGTGGTAGGCAGTAGAGAGCTGTACATCCACTCCATGAACTGCGAATAGTCCTTGCCAAAAATTGCTCATGAACATGGGATCCCTGTCACTTACAATGGACTTAGGCATTCCATGAAGTCTAAAAACATGATCTAGATAGGATTGGGCCACTTCCAAAGCAGTATAAGGGTGTGACAAACTCATAAAATGAACATATTTGCTTAGTCTGTCAACCACCACGAAGATTACTTGCTTTCCCTGAGAAGTAGGTAACCCTTCAATGAAATCCATTGAGATGTCAGACCAAACTTCTTGAGGGATGGGCAGAGGCTGTAAAGGGCCTGATGGTGCTATAGTCTCATATTTGCAAGCTTGGCAGATTCTGCAGATTCTAATGAAGTGATTAACATCTTTGTTTAGCCCCTTCCAATAGAACATACTTTTGATCCTTTTAAAAGTGGCATCTCTCCCTGAATGACCTCCCTCAGGGGACGCATGTGCCCAGACCAGGATAGTATGTCTTAGTGTAGAGTCTGGCCCAACTACTAATTTGCCCTTCCTTCTCAACTGCTTGTGTGTCCAAGAGTAATGTGGCATGGATGCTCCTTGCTGTAACTGTTGGAGTATAGCTTCTAAGTTTGCATCCAAGTGCCAGGAGGCTGCTACTCGATCAGCCAGATCTGATTGGATATTGGACAATACCACCTGCATGAGCTGTGCCCCCGTGACCCTAGAGAAAGCATCTGCTACCTTATTCTCCTGCCCCTTCTTATAATGGATTTCATAGGAAAAACCCATAAGTTTGGAGAGCTAGAATTGTTGAAAGGGAGTGGATATCTTCTGCTCTAGTAACCACTTAAGGCTTTTTTGATCCGTCTATATGATGAATGGTTTAGCAACAAGGCATTGCTCCCATTTCTGCACAGAATGCACCACAGCCAGTAACTCCTTTTCATATACCGATAAATGTTGCCACTTGGGTCCCAGCAATCTGCTTATAAAAGCTATAGGATGGTTGTTTTGCATGAGTACTGCCCCAATTCCATATTGAGAGGCATCAGTTTCCACTATAAATGTTTGGTTAAAGTATGGAATGGCCAACACTGGAGCAGTCACCAATGCTTATTTAAGCTGGTTAAAAGCAACAGTAGCCTCAGGGGTCCAGTGGAATGCCCCCTTTTTTAAGAGAATAGTCAAGGGTCTACTCATGGCAGCATAGCCCCTTATAAATCTTCTATAGTACCCGGATAAGCCAAAGAAACTTCTCAGCTCCTTCAATGTTTTAGGGACTGGCCATTCTCAAACCACTTGGATCTTTTTAGGATCAGTTTCCACCCCTCTTCTAGAGATGAAATGTCCCAAGTATTCTACCTTGGTTGCAGCAAAGGTGCACTTACTCCTTTTGGCAAATAAGGAATGCTGCTGCAATACCTCAAACACCCCCTCCAAATGGACCAAGTGATCTTGTAGATTACTGCTATATATGAGAATGTCATCAAAGAAGATGAGGACAAACTTCCTCAGGAAAGGCTAAAAAATATGATTCATCAAGCCTTGGAAGGTAGCCGGGGCATTCATTAGCCCAAAAGGCATCACTAGAAATTCGTAACGTCCCAAATGTGTTTTAAAAGCTGTTTTGTGCACATCATTCTCCTCAACCCGAATTTGATGATATCCAGCCCTTAAATCCAGCTTACTAAAGACCATTGCACCAGCTAGTTCATCAATCAATTCTTCTACTATGGGAATGGGAAACTTATCCTTGATGGTTGCCCTGTTTAACTCCCTATAATCAACACATAGCCGCCATGATCCATCTTTTTTCCCTACTAACACCACTGGGGATGCAAATGGACTATTGCTAAACTGAATGACTCCACTGTCCAGCATTTCTTCTATCAACTTTTCAATAATATCTTTTTGTTTCTGTGGATATCTATAAGGCCTTATACTCACGGGTTGGCTACCACTCTTAAGTGGTATACTATGATCAAAGGGCCTCTTTTAGGTGGGAGGTCAACTGGTGTGCTAAACACCTTGGCATATTTTTCCAATAGCTGGACAATTGCAGGTATCACTTTCTCTTCTCCCTCTCCATGTGCTTTTAGTATTTGCTTGTCCAGCGTTTGATTATTCAATTTCTCCTTCACCTTAACCATACAGATCTGTGTCACCTTGCCCATGTCTTTAGCCCATTGATCACTTTTTGCTATCATCATCCTGTGTTTGGTTCCACGAAGAGTGTGGTGTTTTCCCAAATATTCAAACTCCATGGATAGTTGCTTAAAGTTCCATCTGATTGTGCCCAGTGTACTCAACCATTGGATGCCTAACACCATATCACACCCCCAATAGGCATGATGTAGACATCAGAGGAGAATTCTGTGTTTTGCAACCTCCATTTAAAGTTTTTACAGATTTGAGTGCAAGGTAGTCTGTATCCATCAGCCACCACTATATTTAGTGAGTTGATAGGCTCAACTGGGCATCCTAATTTCTACGCCATTTTACTGTCCAGGAAGTTGTGACTACTTCCTGGATCTATTAATAGTTGGAATGCCTTTCTGCCCACAAAGCCGGTTATTCTCATGGTTTGAAAACCATTTCCCCCTGTTATTGTATGTAATGATATAGAAGGAGCATTGGTCTCAATAGATTCATAAGTGGATAATTCAAACAACTCTTGATCTTCCTTGCCCAACACTTCCACTAAGAATAACTGTGTTTCTTTTCTTTCACACTTGTGCCCCCTCTCATAGGGCTTGTCACAGTAATAACACAGCCCTTTTGCAATCTTCTCAGCTCTCACAGTGGCAGGTATGAACCTTGGATTCTTCTGAGCATTGTTGTGTGACTTTCCATAAGAGTTGGCCACTGGGTTGCTGTTGGGAGTTTTAGCAGAATCAGTCATGCTAATCAGGGGCGGACCTAGAATATTTGAACCATGGGCTCGCATTTTAGAAAATTTGTATCCAACCGTCATGCTTCTAACATTAAGTAAACAGTACTCCATAATACATAATATTAAAGTTTACATATACTATAGAAATTACAAATTAAAAATAGTTTTACATTGCAAATGTGAAATACATCTTATATAATTGATAACGTCTAGTTTTCATATTTTGAAAGTGATTTATTATTTTATCATTTCTAATAGTAGCAAAGACATCTCTCTCAATATATGTTACTAGACAATCATTTAACCATTAGTTACAAATTTTGTTTCAAGCCTCATTCTTCACAAACTTCATGGCCGAAAAAACACGTTCAACACTAATGATTCAAAATCCAAAGATGATGAAATATTTGGATTCAAATTTCATGGTTCTACAAGATGATTTAAAGATGACAAAGCATTTGAATTCAAATTTGATGGTTTGATGGATGATTTAAAGATGATGAAGCATTTGCATTCAAATTTGATGGATTCTCACTCAATTCATTCTCTTTAAATCTTGGTGCCTTTTAAAATTCCTTTGCATCCTATATTAAAATTTAAATAATTAAAAACATTATAAACTTAAAAAATAACCTAATTATTTTAACATATCCACAAATCACAATCTTACAAAAAAAATAAACAAATTCAATTCTCTATTCACAATGAAAAATTCATAAGAATAAATTAAAATAATCACAATCCACAAATAAAAAAAGAAATATCTACTTTAGATTCAATTATGTCAAGAAAAAAAATCTGACAAAGTGACAATAGAAGATGAAGATCTGATTGAGTAATTGGGGGTGTCAACGTTGCGTCGCCGAATCCAGGCGTGTAGGCGGCAGAGCTCCGACCATCCGAAGTCAGCAACAAAGGCGGCTGGGGCAAAATTGCATATTGCGTTGAGAGTTTGGGGCAAAATTGGCGCTTGGGGCTGAAAATTGGGGACGTTGACAAAGGTAAAAGAGTAATGCTAGAATCACAAACAAACATTTCACAAAATTAACAAACTTACGTTTTTAATATTTCACTAGAAATAAGATGCACTCAAATAATAAAAGATATTTTAATTTAAAATCTTCAAAAAAATTTGTAAAGTTTGTGAATTATTTTTTTGTGACTAGCATTTTCGAAGGTAAAATTGCAACTCTAGATTCTGGAACTTGGTCGCCGTTTTTCAATTTAAAACAAAAAAAGGAGAAACACTGCCGTTTAAACTTGTCCTCCTTTTAAAAAAAAGTTTACCTGCAGCAGGAATCGAACCTAAAAACACTGCTTCAACAAGCCTAAACACTGAGTTCTCCACTCCTTCAGTTCGTCCGACAATGAACTCCTCCCACACCACATTGATTTTCGACTGGCTATAGTTACTATACCAAGTCTCATCCTTTCCTTTCAGATGTATAGTCGCCAGATCGACTTTCTGGTGCTCAGGAACATTAAATAGAGTGAAATACTTCCTACATTTCTTAATCCACTCTATCGGATTTGCTCCTTCAAATATAGGAAACTCGATTTTAGGGTTAAACCGGAATGGATTCCTACCTTCTGAGTTTGCAGATGGACTCCCGCCTCCCGATTGATTGCTGGATGAAGTGGTCCGTAATTCATGTAATTGAGCCGTCAGTAGGTGGATTTGTTCCTCCATCAATCGTCTATGTTCCAGAATTTGAGTCGACATCCATGTTTGTTGTTGCTCCATCATTTTCTTAATTAATTCCTCCATTTTGGATCGAGCACGCGTGTTTGCCAGCTCTGAATCAACAAATTATTGGATCTGATTGATAATCCTGGAACGAAATGGCTCAGATACCAATGATACAGAGGAAGGAAGCTACAGGATCGAGCTTCGATGCTCTGTAAACGGCAATGGTGATTAAGAACAGAGATTTTAGAGAGAGAAGGAGAAGATGGGGAAAAAGATGAATTCAGATTATTATTCATGCCTTAGCATGCAACATACATCGGCTTATATAGCCATAACAATGTATCACAACAACTTTTCAACAAACTAACAACCATCTAACAGATTGTAACTAACATAACCTCCTTTCCAAGCTAAGGCAATTATCCACGTGGTCAATATAGCAAAGGACCGTATCACAACCGCAAAGAAGACAGCAGCAGTCCGGCAGCGGCACAACCGTACGGCGACAGAGATAACGTTGCCGGTGACGTCCTCTTAGTCGAACGGTAGCGGCGACCCTTCCCACAGCGAATCAGCAGCAAGAAGGTAGCTGGAGATCGAAGAAAGGAGCAGAGAACAGAAGTACGCAATAGAGCAGAGGAGATAGAAACTGAGAGCAGAATCGTACAGGCAGAAGGACAGGGAAAACAGTAAGAATGGAGTAGAAGGGTCACGGAAAAAGAACAAAAACACAGACCGAAAAACATGCGGCCAATTCCCCGGTTCCAAATCCAATTTCAATTTAAATCCAAACCAGTCACATAATCACGATCCAACATCAATTGAACAAGAATATGTCAACGAACCCTAATCTATGAATCAATTCTAACGAGAGATAAATCACTCACCTCGTTTGACGAATTAACCTCGATTGATCCTTGTAGAACTCCGACGAAGCTTTCTGACTTAGTCTCGTTGCTTCTGGTCAATTCACAAACGGAGAGGAACAGGAAGGTGACGTTCGGCTCTCCATCTAAGTTGTGTATAATACTCCCCTAAATAAACTTCCCTTTTTGACTTTTTGTGAATTTATGGAAGGGATATTTTTGTGTTGACTTTCCAAAAATACCCTTGATATGATGTGTAAAAGTAAGATGTAATATGTACATTCTTAGTAAAAAAAGGTATGATGTAATAGGTAGGGTATGAAAAAGTAAGATGTAAAAGGGGGTTTTTTAAGGGAAAAGAGAAGTTTATTTGGACACAAAGAAAAAAAGAAAGAGGAAGTTTATTTAGGGACGGAAGGAGTATGTAATTATGTATATACAGCCCGAGGAAGATTTGGGCTAAGGGGGGTGTGTATTGAACCGGGAGTCTGTAGGATTTTTTTGGATTTTTAAAATCTGAATGTATTCAATCTGAATTTTCAAGAGTCTTTAAAAATCTTGAGGTATTCAATAGTGATTTTCCAAAGTCTTTAAAAATATTGAAGTATTCAACTTGAATTTTCAAAAATCTTTAAAAATTTTGAGGTATTCAAGAGTTTATGAATTTTAATAATCTATGGATTTTGTTGGATTTTTTATAAAAAATGCTTGCATTTTCACTCATGGAAATCTCTTCTCACAACCCTAGATTTCTATGGACATTAATCTATTCTCCATTCTCTAGTCGTCATCATCGTCAAAGCCTCTTCTTCTTCCTCCACCTCTATTTTTGGGCTTCCATTTCTTCGTCCTCAGCAGAAACACTGCCAAAACTATGATGGTTAGAGTTCCGGCCATGACCGCTGATAATATCAGTTCTAAGTTCGTGTTCCTGCCGGGGTCGGGGATCCTACCAGAGAGTCTGTTCCAAGACAAATCCAAATACTCAAGCTGGGTGAGATTCAAAATCTCACCAGGAATCCCTCCGGCGAAACCATTCCCGTGAAGATCCAAACACGTGAGGTACGACATGTTGCCAAGAGATGGCGGCAGGCTGCAGGAAAAACTGTTACTAGTTAAATTCAAAATCTCAATTCTCCAAATTGTAGAAGCCGCGAAAAGCTCATCTAGGTGCCCTGAGAGTCTGTTTTGCTTAGCGTAAAAGCCAACAATATTCACCATGTTTGTGAGCGATTGGGGAAGATGACCTTCAAGAAGGTTAGAGCTCAAGTCCAAGTGAGTGAGAGAATGGAGATTCCCGAAACTGGATAGGATTTGGCCAGAAAGCTTATTCCCGGTTAGGTAGATGTTTGGATTCTATGTATTTTTTAAACTCTACATAGATTTTACAAATCTTTAAAACTCTACATGGATTCTACAAAAAAATCTACCAAACTCTACATGGATTCTACATATTTTTCAAATCCACTAACTTTTTGAAATCTAAAAAAATCTAATAAAATCATAATTGAATACGCCCCCCTAAATATAATTTGGGTAGGATTAGGAGTAGGAATTTCATTATTATTATTAAATTATATTATATTATATTATAAATTTCTTTATATTTACGTATTTAACTATAACATCTATATTGCGCATACCTTTTTATACGTAAGTCCGAACTTAACACACACTACGTCGTTGAACTCATCTCGTCGAGATCTTCAATTGGAGTGTAAATTGACGTTAAAAAAATTATTAAATTATCATATTTTAATATTTTCGTTTTGACGTTTATTTAATTTAAACAAAAATTAGAATTATGATTTATTAAAAATTCGTTATAAAACTCTAGGGTATATTTCGGGGCGATACAGATCCCGAGGTCGTAATCATCACGGGCGACGAGATCCCAGAGGCGATCCCCCTCGGCCGCGTCCCTAGCCCCACTGCCGGGCAACCCCCCTCACTAGGGAAAAAGGTCACTTCCCTTTTCTTTTCTTATATGTAATTTACCCGGTTTGAGTCTTCTCCCTTTTTACTAACCGTGTTGTTTGGTTTTTTTTTTGCACTCGTGAAGTTCCACTCAAAGTTCCCTATTGTAATACCCCGTATCAAGTTGGGAAAGAAGGGAAGAGCTCAAAAGAATTGAAATTTAAATAAAGAAGAGTGACATATTTTTTAAGGAACGTTTTTTTTCATACTTAAATTTCAAACATTTTTTTTTCATTTTTTTTAAATTTTATTTTGTAGTAAAAAGTTAAAAAAAAATTATAAACCGATTTTCAGGACGTTACACCTATCCCCACGGTCGTGGGGACCTCGGCTGGGCAAACTCAACCTGCCGCTGAGCAGTCAGCCCAGTCTCATCAGGGGACTTATGTGTCAATCCACTCCGGGGATCTCTTTGCCAATTAGGAGACCTTGGAGTTCGAGGGGATCCTCTTTGAGGGGGGCCATGCCTCTGAGGCCGGTCCGGGCTCCAAGAAACCGGAGGTGGCCGGTCAGGAGGTTTCTATAGAGGAGGGTTTGTAGAGGAAGAGGCGAAGAACAAAAGAAGCCAGTCCTTCTTCCCTGTCCTCCGACGGCGGTAAGGGCAAGGGCCCGCCCCAGGACATGGCTGAGATGTCCCGGTCCAACGTTAAGTTGTTTGACCCCTTTTGCACTGACCTGAGTGAGGTAAGCATCAATTCCCTCTTTAATTTCTTCCCATTTTTTTCTCGAACTTATCTGAAAATTTATCTTCTCTTTAAAGCAGGTCGGCCAGATTGGGAAGAAGTGGGCAACCTGGCTCGTCAAGTCCCAGACGGACGAGACACTCCGGATGGAGGCCATGATGGTCACCGCCCAGAAAGATGTAGAGGCAGCTCGGCTGGCGGCTGAAAAGATGAAGGAGAAGCTAGTTGAACAAGCTGAAGCCTACTAGGGTCTCTTCACCAAGCACGAGGGCTTGCTCAAATCCGCCTAGTGGTCAGACGAGCAGGCTCAGCTAGAAGATCGTCGAGTTAGAGGAGAAGGCTGAGCGGACGGCCAGCTGGAAGAGGAGGTTGCCCGGCTAAGGGCTGAGCTGGAGAAGGAGCGCTCTGACCGAGCTGTTCACGTCACTGCTTGGGCTACGCAAGAACCAGAGAAGTTTGCTGCTCAGGCACATCCTGACCGGGAGATCAGCATCCACTTTTTCTAAGGCCTTTACAAACAAGAAGTGTCCTAGAAACTGATTGATGACATTTGGACCTTCGGGTTTGAGACCGGTAAGTACCAGGAGTGCCGCGGGCTGTACGAGATCCTGAGCAGCCAGGTGCAGGATTTTGATCCCAAGGTCATCTCTCTCCCTGAGCTCCATGACAAAGAGCACGTCCTCCCCTTCGAGGGGATCTAGCTTGTAAACATTTTTTGTAAAACTTTGTAGCTCTTGTCGGGCTGTAATGCTTTGTAGAACTTCTTATGCATCTGAATGAAATTTTATTTTTCCAAGTTTTATGTTGAGTTCATTTTTATTTTTCCAACTTCATGAATGTCGCCGAGTACTTATTCCCTTTTTGTACTTTTTTCCTTTATTTTTGACCCGATCGTTAGTTAAGAGAGTTTGAAAAAGAAAAGTGTTTCGCCCGAGAAAAGATGGACCCAACCAATCTTTTTCTAGGTGGTTTGGACCCGAGTGGGGATGTCTTACCATCTTTTCTCGAAAAGTGTGGTGTCCCACCCGAGAATAGATGGACTTGGCCCGACTGATCCATTTGGCTTTCTACCCGAGTAGAAAATAAGCCATGTTATTTTTCTTGTTTAACTTGACCACGCCGGGATTCTCACCTTTTTTGGTCGCGCCATTCGAGACCGTGTCGATATGGTTTATCAGTTTGACCAAGCCGGCTTGTTCTTTTTTTAAATGCTCAATTCAATTGAACACTGACCGGGCGGATAGGTCTGCAACCTTTCGCGACCAGTCTTGCGAGTAGTTTTTTTTAGAAAAAGATCAACTTTTATTTCATGACATGGTACATATTACAATACCCTTTATCTATAAAATTTTCGTAAATGGTGGGAGTTCTAATGCTGGTCGACGCGCCTATTGGCTTGACGCGGTTTTTTTGTCAATCAAGAGCTTAGTCGTTGTCGGCAGTGGCTTGACGCGACGGAATGAGGGATGTCTAGAGCCGGTAATGGGAGTTTGCTCGCTAGCAAAGAGTTTGCTCATCCATTGGGAGAGGCAAGCATAGGAGGCCCAATCCTTGTGCCCCTTCGCAAGTTTGAAGGTGAACAAGAAATGGTCTAGATTTGGGGTGGGGTCAGTCCAGCTTCCTGACACTTGATCAAGTAACCCACTGTGTAGCAGTGGGAATTAGGGACTTGTTGGCAGAGGAGTAGGTCCACCTCATTCAAGAACTTCACAAGCAAAGGGTGTAATGGGAATCGCAGACCCCTCTTCAAGGAAGTGAGGTGTACAGTGAAGAACCCCTTCGGGTGCCAAGGCAGTCTCAGTCATACTAGGTCGCCGGACCTCAATGGGGGCCCAACCATGTTAGTGACGTCGGCGAAGCCCTGATCTAAGATTTGACAATGGCATAGGGCCATGATGTTCTCCTAAAGTTCAACCGTAGGGCCCAATAGCTTCGACTTTGGGGGGAGAACTGTTTTCTTAATCGCCGTCATCCCCTACTAGGTGCAGCCGCCGGTTACGGCCGTGGGGGACTAAAGGGACCCTGAGCCTGTCCGGAGTTAACCGGCTGGTCTATCGGAGTGGGGCTAGAAGACGAGGGCAAGGAATCGGAATCCAAAGAGTACATGTTAGTGAAGGAGGAACTGACCTAGAAACAAAGAAAATGGGACGGGGCGCAATCGCAGTTAGGCTGAAGAACGATGAGGAAAGAGGCATCCAACGACGATTTAATCATGTTTGAAAAAAAAGATGAGAAGTCAGATGATGATTGTTTTTTGGTAATCGAGCTAACTTCCACACGAATAGTAAGAGACGGCTCATATCCGTTGAAGGGAGAGTACGTGGACATCGAAAACTCCACATTTCTCAACGTGGCCCGTCTGATGGAATGAGGAGTTCGGAGGCTTATGATGGGCCGCTACCTACTGGGCAGCCAAACCCGTATGCCCTGGAACATTTTGGAACCCATGAACATCCCAATGTCAGTGTTATGCCGGTCCAAGGGGTTGGGTTCGAATTAACCTGGATCAAGGAGCAATTGGCGATACGCTTGCTAGGAGGAGCCTCAAAAATCGGATCGCGTGATTCACGGAATTAGCTTCTATAATTAACAATCGACTTATTTTTGTAAAGGGATATGTATAAATAGAAGGGACCCTCGCACAGATCCTCAAGAAAAAACCTAGCGTAAAACTTTGTAATTATTGAGTTTTTTGATTAATAATATTCTTGTGATCCGCCCATCTAGTCGGATCATTTGGTGGAGTTCTTGTCCATCACAATTATAATATTCATTTACGAATAACGCAGTGTTCATTCTAAAACAAAGTAGTACTCATTTTAAGAAAAAGCAGTGTTCATTCTCAACTAAATTACCATTCGTTCCACCTTTGCTAGGACTCTGAAATCAGAATAAATTTACAATTCTTCTTCATCCTCTTGTCTGAATCACTGAAGTGCTGACCAAGGGTTTTGATATCAACAGTTCTCAGATCTATAAAGCCGCTGCCATCACCTTCACCTCCGCCACCATCGCCTTCACCTTTGCCACCATCATCTTCACCATCGCCTTCACCTTCGCTGATCTGGGGTTCGCTGCTCTTCGCGACCTTCGTTGATCTCTACTCCTTGCGATCTGTGCCTCCTTTGATTCATAGCCGGCAGTACCGAGAGATAGGTACAAGCGGCTATACCATATAATTTGCGATGTAGTTGGGGGCATATGCGTCCTACTAAGTTTTTGTAAAAAGGTAATTTTTTTGAAATTTTATGTATACATGCCCCCAACAAAAATCAATGTGACCCCATATAATTAGGTTAAATTTAGATTTTTTGTTTTATTTTTTTAGTAAAATGTATTTTATTGCACATAATTAATAATTTATACAATAAAATGATACATTACCTATTAATAAGTATTTTACACTCAATAAATTTTTGAAATAAAATTTGATATTTTTTTCTAGTTTCACATAGTTCAATTAAAAAAATTGGGGGCGCTGTCCCCAGACCCTCGACCAATCATGCCCCCATTTACCTAAATTTTTGGATCCACCACTAGTTAGATGTGTTATTTTTGTTGGCAATAAGAATTGAATATTACTTACTTTTGCGGCCCGGTATAGATATGGAATTTGATCATTTCACCCATGCACTTTTTTACTTATCTACTTTCGAGTAGGGGCAATGTTAGCGTACACACACACCCCCACCCTACTCTCGTGGGATCGAACAAGTTTGTAGTTGTGGACATGCCATTTCAATGTATATTACTAATTTCTCAGGTAATAATTTTAAAGCTATAAATCGTAAAAAGAACTCAAAATTTGAATTTTATATTAGAATACAAATATGACCAGATTATTTGAATTTAGTATCAAATGGAATTTGAATTGTAATAATTATTCGAATAAAAAACGAATATGAACATGAATAATGGTATTATATTTCAAATACGGATAAAATTTCATAATATTCGATTCAATTTGTTCGTTTTACAACCCTATGAATATTGGAGGTGAAAAGGAATACTTAAGTTGTGATTTTTCATGCAAAGATAATTAAGATGTAGGTGTTGAAGACGATTCAAGAACAGTTGAATTTTTTTTATGAAATCAAATGTTCCGGGGTCCCAAACCACAAAATAGTTTTAAAAAGGGGTACTGATTATGTTATTGAAGAACATTGATCAAACATCTGGATTGTGTAATAGTAGAAGATTAATCATTCAAGAGGTGTCAAAGAACATTATTAATGCAATTGTGGTTTAGGGAAATCGAGTCGGGAAAAAAGTTTACATACCCAAAATGAATTTAATATCATCTGATTCAAGACTACCCCTGAAGTTCAAAAGAAGATAATTCTCAATAATCTTATGTTTTGCTATGACTATTAACAAAAGGCAAGATCAAACATTGTTTTTGTTGTATTAATTTTAGGAATATGGTATTTACTCATGGTCAGCTTAATGTTAATGTTTCACGAGTCAAGACAAAGACATGATTAAAAAGATTTGTTCTAAATGACAATAGAAGCCCATTAAACCATACCAAAAATATTGTGTATCTTGAAGTATTTCGGAAAATTTGAAATTAAAAAGAATTTTTTACGTACACTTTCAGTTCCGATCCTAAAATATTATTTATTCTTTAGCATTGTTGTCCATTGATTAAAAGTCATGATAGAAATATATTCACTTGATTCCGGATAATACATTGCATTGAAAAAAATTAAGGTTCGACAAATATTTGTCAGATCCCGTGCATCGCACAGGTCAAAAGACTAGTATAAATAAATAATACTCCCTCCATCTCAATTTATTTCTCGTATTTCTGTTAATGACGTTTGACTAAGGTTTTTCTCAATATAAGTTATTTAAGAATTAGAGCAAAATTAAACAAAATTAACATATCAAAAGCCTACATCAAAAGCTCTACAAAACAAAATGTGACATGACTATGTTATTTTATCAAATGAGTAACGAAAAATAGGGAAAGAAAATGAATGAGGGAGTGCCAAAATATCCATCACATACATTAAGAAATCCCCCCGTCCCTAAAACACATTCTCATTTTATCTTTTTCTGATAAAATTTTGATAATATTTTACCACAAATTATAAAAAATTTGATATAGTTCCAAAATATATTTTAATATGAATCCTATTATATAGAAAAATTTACCTAAATAGGACTAAAATATAATGACTTTTCCAATATAGGACCATATGTTTTTATTTCCCAATGTAGGACTTTTGGTCATTATCATGTAGTCATTATTCAAGTAAATGTCCATCATTACTGGACATTATTCTTCCCACTAGGTCATTATTAAGTCCTATTTAGGGAATAAAAACGTTTAAGTCCTGCATTGGGAAAGACATTATGTTTTAGTCCTATTTAGTGCAAATTTTACTATATTAAATTTACATTACAATTAAATATACTTTTTTCACAATTTGAAGTCAAAGAAGGTTAGAGTTTAGCAAAAAAAATTTAAAACAAAAAATAGTTTTAGGAATGGAGGCACTATGGGTACCTTGTAGTATTAGTATGAAATGTTGATATACCAAATTTTATATTAAATTGAATTTAATTTGTGACCTCTCATATGAGAGAGCTACCATCATGTTGGAGGACCAGAAGGTCTTTGGCATAAATCTAAGAGGCCGGTTCTAGAGCCACTGGAATCCAGTGGCTACGAAAGCCACTGCCCCCCTACGGAGCTCCGTTCATGAAATTGACGATCCCTACCCCCCAACCCCCCCCCCCCGCCAAGTCTCGACCCAAACTACTCGCCCCACGTACATCAATTGCACCTCGCAAGTATAAAGTCAAAAATTTTGACTTTAAATTCAATTATACTTGTGAGGTGCAGTTGACGTAGGTGGGGGGAGTAGTTTGAGTTGAGAATTGGCGGGGGTTTACCCGGAGGGGGGGGTTAGGGGGGGGGTAGGAATCATTAATTTCTTGAACGGAGCTTCGTAGGGGGCAGTGGCTTCCGTAGCCACTGGATTCCAGTGGCTCTAGAACCGGCCTCTAAATCTAATACTATTAAATTTAATTGATAACTATATATTCCCTTTGTCTATTTTGATTATTTTTATTTGATTTTTAAGGTCCTCAATACAACACTATGATTATCATGTTTTTTTATTTGTATATAGATATATACTGCGTAGTCAGTATGTCATAAAAACTGATGGTGTAAATATAGCGGGGTGGGTTGACCGGGTTTGACCTGAACACACTCGACCCGTAATATAAAACACACAACAAGATTACAAAGTATGACTTAGACCGGGTAAATCTCCGCCGTCCGAATTATATTTCTTACTCTATCTCAAGAGTGAACTTTAGTGAGAGAAAAATTGGATCCCCTCCTCTATCCACAATCATCATATTTATAGAGGAGGATTTGTGACCTTCCCCTGTTCATCCATAAACAAAATAGGAAGCTCGTGGGAAGGTCACTGTAGTTAATTGAAGCACTGTACAATCATAGATTTTAATAGTTACAAGCCAAGACACTGTTCAATCAAAGACTAAAATGGATATTCTCAATATAATCAACCCTGCAAAATGACAAACATCCCTTTCACTGTGTGCCTCGTGATGGATGAGCGGCGGGGTGTTCCCTTGACCTTTGACGTGGTTCGCCCTGCCTAAGAGACTGGACCAATGTTAGGCAAGTCAAGTTACGTGACCGGTCACCTTTCCTCAAAGGCTTCCCGGTCATCTTTTGAGTTCAGCCCATCTCTTTGGTCCTCTAGAATATCCTTCGTAACATTAGGTGACATTTTTGGCTATCGCCCAAAATATGACCGGTCACTTTTTGATGAAAGTGACTGGTCAACTTTTGACCCGTCCCAATCGAAGAGTTAACCTATTTGGTGATTGATGAAGGTGACCGGTCATATTTTGACCTGTCCCTTTCGGTTATCCGGGTCGGGTATAGGGATATACCCATCAAAAACATAATAGTTTAAAATTATATATATATATATATATATATATATATATATATATATATATATATATATATATATATATATATATATATATATATATATATATATATATATATATATATATATATATATATATATATATATATATAAAATTAAATATTACTCCCTCCGTCCCCAATTAGATTACAATTTTTTTCACTCCTCTCGATAACTTTTGTTTGTTTATGCGATTTCATTAAGTACTTGATTAAATAAAATATTCTTGTGACCTCTTGTTTTGTAAAATTTTTGACGTAAATTTTTAATATGTAATTTTTATTTCTTATTGAGATACCATATTTGTAAATAAAATGATTTTAAAAAAGTGGGATATTTTCTCCTCATAAACCCCAATTTATAATCAAATTCAGGACGAAGGGAGTATAAAAATTTGATTTCAAAACTATATTTTGAAGTAAATTTATATTATAACTAAATATGCTTTTTTCATAATTAATAATCAAGGAATACCATAATTTGATCAAAAAAATTAAAGTGAGCAATCTTTTATAAGAGTATAATTTATACTCTGTAATTAAAGTTTAAAAACGGTTGAGGAACTCCCTAATAATCCTCACATTAGTCTTCAATCATGCGCCAAGCTTTCTTTGCATTCCTCAATTTACTCATGTTTTCCATTTCACATATTTGGTGCTCCCAACTGCCTTTCTCTCGGCCATAATTTTCGCTCCCCTCCGGCCGTGAAAATCACAACGGCAATGGCGGCCGTGTCCACGGAAGGGATCAAGGCGGCCGTCATAGGCATTATCACCGGCACCTTCCTCCTCCTCATCACCACCGTTCAATCCGACGCCTCCGATCATCGTTACAAAGCCGGGGACCCCGTCCCTCTGTACGCTAACAAGGTGGGCCCCTTCCATAACCCCAGGTACGCCCAATTCTCTTCTGCGGATTCGACATGGCTCTACCAGATTTTAATTGGTTGTACCTTAATGGATGTCCGATTCCGAACCGGAGAAATTCATGCATGCAGCCTTAGATTGCATTAGTTACAGGATCAAATTGGAAAAATAAACAATGATAGAAGTTTGTTTGAAGATATTGAAATCTCAGTTTTACCACAACTTGGTTAATTACACAGCTTAATTACCTATTCAACACATGTTCATGGAATTAGAACTTAGTTGAGCAATTCTAGAATTAATTAGGGAGCATATATTTTTACCATTTACATTGTGTATTTAGATTGCTAGTAAGTGTTATTGCCTTACTAGTTCATATTAAAAGTTATTTAATTATGTTTTTTTTTTGTTTTTTTTTGTTTTACAGTGAGACCTACAGATATTTTGACCTTCCCTTTTGTGCTCCAGGTTTTTTGTTCTATTACTTTTAATTTCTTAAACTCATTCTACGTCTACTACTATGGGTTCCATTTAAAAAGTCAAATTGATAGAACATGCAATTAAGGTGTCATTTGGTTTGCATTCTTGGAATTGAAGGTGCTCCTGTCAACTCTCCCAATTTTCATTCCAGAATCAGCGGAAATGTTGCATGTGTTTTACCTTCTAGTGAGATCTGTTTCTGATTCATAAAAGTCAGTTGGACACTTTTCAAAACAATCAACAGATTCTATTCAATTAACCTTTCAGCATTGCCCGAGTAAATGACTAACCAAATGCACAATCACTCTCATTCTAAATTCGGAAATCATAATCACCTATTTCTTTTTATTGAAACATCATAATCACCTATTTCTTTTTTTACATCATAATCACCTATATTTCAAAAAACACACTCTTTTCTAAACTTCAGAAGTAATCAGAACCCGTTTTCCAAGTATTCAAACCAGATGCATCCTAAATGTTTTACATTTTGTTGGATTATGGAGTATTACATGTAATTTCTGTCTTATGATGTTTGCTATATTACATTATTCTCGTGTACCCATATTTTAGAGAACCTTATGTGTCAAAACTCCTCATTGATCAATCGTGTATGACAATTTGAATCAAAATGCAGAAAATGTGCAAGAGAAGAAGGAAGACCTAGGGGAGGTGTTGAATGGAGATAGACTTGTGAGTGGTCCTTATGAGCTTAATTTCTTGGTGGACAAAGAATCTGAAGTTGTGTGTAGAAAGCGGATGACGCGAAGGGAAGTAGCGATTTTCCGAAGGGCTGTGGATAAAGATTATTACTTCCAAATGTATTATGACGACTTGCCGATATGGGGTCTTATAGGCAGAGTGGATAGGGAAGGCATAGAAGATCCCAAAGACTACAAGTATTATCTCTACAAACACATTCATTTCAATATCCATTACAATGAGGATCGTGTTATAGAGATCAATGCAAGTACAGATCCTAATGCAGTGATAGACTTGAGTGAATCCAAGGACGTCGATGCTGAGTTCACATACACCGTGAAATGGAAGAAAAGTAATATCCCTTTTGAGAACAGGATGGATAAGTTCTCACAATCATCCTCTCAGCCTCATCACCTCGAAATTCACTGGTTCTCAATCATAAACTCTTGTGTCACGGTTCTTCTTTTAACCGGTTTCCTCACCACGATTTTGATGCGAGTACTTAAGAATGACTTTATCAAGTAAGAGTTTTTTAATAAAAAAAGGAAATACCATCAGTACTACGACTTGAAATTATATCCTAAAAGGTCAACATCATACGGGGACCATATACTTGTCTTTAAGTTGTGTGCTGAACTCACCATCTATTGAAAGGTATGCACATGATGAAGAGGCGGTTGATGACCAAGACGAGACCGGGTGGAAGTACATACACGGCGATGTATTTCGCTTCCCAAAGCATAAGTCTTTTTTTGCCGCAGCTCTTGGATGTGGCACTCAGCTGTTTACACTGTCAGTATGAACAACTTTTTCCCCAGTTTTACCATAGACTCTCTTAGGCTCCCACCCCCATTTGTGTAAGAAAAATAAGTTAGCTTGGGCTTTTCACACGTGTTTGCAGGGCTATTTTTATCTTTCTACTTGCAATTGTCGGCGTTTTCTATCCATATAACCGAGGAGCCCTTTTTACTGCCTTGCTGGTTATATATGCACTCACTTCAGGTGTTGCTGGATACACTGCAACTTCTTTCTATTGCATGCTTGAAGGAACCAACTGGGTAACTGTTCTACTATTTGCTTTTGGGAAAATCATTTGTTTGCTGGGTAAATTATATAAATGGTACCAAGATGATAGGTATTGTAAAGTTTAAGTATTTCTACTCATGAATGTACGCTGTGACCTTTTTGGTACCATAAATCTCTAGAACTAATGCAACGAAAGTACCTCATACACTTCTTCGTTGACATTCATCCTACGTGACAACACGAAACACTCAAAAAAGTCACATTTATCCTACTTGACAGCACCAAACACTCAATAAGTCACATTTATTTTACGTGATCACACAAAACACTCAAAAGATTCACATTTATCCTAGGTGACAACAGGCAACACTCAAATAAGTTATTCCATCCTAGCACACGTTCAAATGGTGTACTGTTTGTCTTATAATGACAATATACACTCCTAGCTCTAATTCTTTCCATTATGCTCTATCCGTTTGATGTTTTTTTGGCATCGTGTGTGGATATTTGGGCTGAAAAAGTATGAGATACCTTCCTAGTTGTCATTTTCTAAAGTTTAATTACCTTAAATAGTTGTTTATGCCCATTTTCTGTCTCTTTAATATTATAATGTGGCAACTTAGAACATTCTATACTCTGATGCCACCAAATTAAAATTCATCTTAACAACAGGTGAGAAATTTGGTGTTCACTGGATGCCTTTTCTCTGGCCCTTTGGTGATCACCTTCTGCTTCCTCAATTCCGTGGCAATCGCGTACAACTCAACCGCGGCTCTACCATTCGGAACAATTGTGGTAATAATCCTAATATGGACGCTAGTGACATCTCCTTTACTGGTTTTTGGTGGAATTGCAGGAAAGAATAGAAAAAAGGGGTTTCAAGCCCCTTGCCGCACTACTAAGTATCCAAGAGAAATTCCACATCTTCCTTGGTACAGATGGGTTGTCCCTCAGATGGCAATGGCTGGCTTCTTGCCATTCAGTGCTATATATATCGAACTATATTATATATTTGCTAGTGTCTGGGGTCACAAGATCTACACCATTTATAGCATCTTGTTCGTGGTCTTCATTATTCTTCTCATTGTTACGGCTTTCATCACAATCGCCTTGACCTACTTCCAGTTAGCAGCAGAAGATCATGAATGGTGGTGGAGGTAATTAACCTTCCGTAGTTTATTTCTTTCTTGACCATGAATGGGGATGGAGGTAATTAACCTTCTGTCATTCTATGCAAAAAACAGTTTGGAGTTTATTTCTTTCGTCTTTTTAGTAATAAAAAATTCAAACATATGGTTCGAGGCACATACAAAGTTTATACTTTAACACGCCTCCTAATATAAACCAACTAAACCAAATGTTTCAAGGAGGTCCACGAAAGGTTTACTAAATGACTAAGCGTGAAATCGTAATTAACATTGATACGAACTTGGCGTTCAATAGTACGTAGTATTATGTTTTATCCAATTATTAAACAATTTTGGGATGCCACCGAAATCATTTTAATTAGGTGTTATCACAATTTGTATTTCTATTTTAATTTGAAAGTCACTTCTTGTAGCTCCAACATTCCAACACTTTGTACTCTAACAGTTTTTCGTTTATTCCTTTGAATGAATTAATAGTTAATACCTTTTACACTGAACAGGTCGTTCATATGCGGTGGGTCTACTGGGATTTTTATCTACGGCTACTGCGTGTACTACTACTATGCGAGATCAGACATGTCTGGTTTCATGCAAACCTCGTTTTTCTTCGGATACATGGCTTGCATCTGCTATGGTTTCTTTCTCATGCTTGGCACTGTTGGATTTCGTGCTGCCCTCGTCTTCGTTCGCCATATTTATAAATCCATTAAGTGCGAGTGAAAATCCTTGGGAGTCTTAGCATTTTTTTTAATGTTATTTTTTGTTAGAGTAATATTATCCTGCACATTGTACATTTGGAGAAACTATTTTACCATTATGCATCATGTTATTGTTTCTAGATGCAGGTTTTTGTCTTACACACAATCTTGATGTCATAATATGACGTCAATTCAATTGAGGGTCTTACGATGTTACTTTCGACCTTGAAGCTTTTAACCTAGCTACGTATGTGTTTAATTCATTCATGTATATGTATATTCAAAGTGTTAGATATTTCCACCCAGTTTCACTGCTGAGCGTTTAGTGTGTTTATTAACTACACACAGGTAACAAGAGTAAAGATGAACCTAAAGCCGGATTAGAGGGTGATGAAGATGAAGAGATGTATGGATGGGTAGCTGATGACCTTAGTTTAAAAAATACTTCCAAAGTTGCTTAAACTTATATACGTAATCCCTACTATATTTATGTATGGATCCCATAGTAACGAATTGGAAGTATTATATTTATGCTTAAACGTATTACATTTTCAAGTATGATGAATTCAATGTTCTGTTTTAGATAATTTACTTGAGATTTTGCGCTGCTTTACATTACTCTAGTAAATGCTTTAAAATAATTTTTTAAGCTTAAACGGTTTTAAATTTCTTGGAAAATATTGTGTGTATGGCCTGGTAAAATTTGATTTGCCGAATCACGTAATCCGGTTCAGCGAATTAGAGAAGGCCCAACTCTGAGAAAGTTTAAGATGAAAAAGAAGATATCCAACACATTGCGCTTCTGGTGTTGGATCCACAAATAAAAAAAATGGATGATTAAGAGCCCGTTTCTTCAATTTATTTTTTTTACATATTACTTACTCTTATAAAATTCAGATCCGATCAAATTGGAAACAGCTTTAAATATAACTACAATCAAATCAAATTAGATCATCATATCAGATCGGAACATATTTTATTCAGATCAAGGCCAATAATAAGATGTGGTGAAGAGAACAAGTCCTAAGAATGATGAGTTACACAATCTGGAATTGTAGCACTTCCAGCTCAAGGGATCTTCCATTAGGAACAATATTATATCAATAGATTGAGTTTTGCTAAAAAAAATATTAAAAATTTGACAATTATTTATTTTAAACACCGTTATATTAACGGTTATGCTTCCTTTGATATACAAAATTCAAGCTATGAAATTGGAATTAAGAACTTCAATTCCAAGCTTGCTATTTGATAGCATAAAAATATGTGAATTTATAATTGGTAGTGCAAAAAGTGAATTGAATTGAAGAATTCAATTTTATTCAGTTCAATTATATAGAATTTCAATTTTAACTCAGTTCTAATTTTCTTAATTCTGTGTACGAAACGAAGGCTTAGAGTATTTCGTTACACAAACTTTATAAGAAATGTGTTTAATAAAAAAAGAAGAAGAGTTGTGTTTAGAGATGAAATGAGAATTTTAAACCTCTTCTTTTTTATTGGTCATCTCCCAATGAGAATATGAGATTATTCCATCTCATCCTCAAACACGGCTCTATTGACTGTGATTAGTAAAACCTAAAAAGCTGGATCTTACTTTGATATATTATTCAAATTTTAGCCTTGTACATAACTATGCATTTTCACACTTTTAATCCTTTTTTTCAGGAAATTTAATCTGGACACCTTTGCTTTAAATGTAAAACTTGCCAAAAACTATCACGTGCAGATCCGCAAATAAATGACACTAAAATTGAATTTTTTAAAAAAACTTGACCCTAAAATTTTGCAAAAATAAAAGTTGGAATGAAAATTTGCCCATTTTCATGATTACATCCACTTATAGAATTCGATGCTTCGTTCGCTATCCCAGGATTCACATCACCATGCTTCTTTTCGTTCCAGTGAAATTGTTGACAATCACCAAATAGAGAGGCGGTTGGGGTGGGAGCAACTTATGTCCCTCTTTGGTACGAGCGTTAGCGCTTTGAAAAGGCTATCTGACGATAATCTTTAACATTAGTATTTTCAGAATAAGTCTATACTATTAAAATTTTATCCAAAATGCTAACGTTAATAGAAAACACTATTCCCAAACAAGGCCCATGGGCTAGGAGGTAGTCGAACCACTCTCCAACCGAACAAAGCATTGTAGGGATCCGATCTATGACATTAAAGCTTAATGTCAATAACACAATAAATTAAATTAATTCATCCATCCCACAATGATTTACACTATTCACTATTCAAAACGTCTTGAAAACTTTTGTTTATTTGTGTATTTTTATTGATTATTTGATGAAATAAAATATTATTGTTATATCTTTTTTTTTACCCTCTCCGTCCCATAAAATTTTTCAAAAATGAAAAAAGGCGCGCCCTAAAAATGAACTATTTTGATATTATTTTCTAATTATGACTCATCTATTTTACACATCATATCCTACTTTATTATAAAGTAAAGACAAAATTTGAAATTAATATAAAAAATGTATATTTTTGTGGTGTGCTATTCTTCTTTTTTCAAAAGTTTTATGGCACGGAGGTAGTACAATTTTTGATATATTTTTTAAATATGCAAGTTTTATTTTATATTTCTTTAACAATCTTTAAAACCAAAATGAAATGAAAAACTTGGGATTTCACTTTGTTTTGCGTAAAATGTAATTCACTTAGGGACATATGAAATATTAATTAATTAATAATTAAAGTTTTATTTTCAAAATGCAAATTTTATGTACTCCCTCCTTCCAGTTTAAATTGCTTATTAAAGTTTACAATTTTAATAGAAATTATTCTCAATTTATTTTAAAATTGGTTTTAATTTAAAAATACAAATTATTACGGCACAAATTTTAAAAGTACATAAAGCAACGAATCAGAAGATCAAATGATTATATTATTTTATGAAATGAGAGACAAAGTAGTATAAAAAGTAAGTAGAATTTGACTATATGAGTATTGCTCAAACATCTAGTAATTTAAATTAGGACAGAGAGAGTACTACTTATTGAAAAAAGATGAAGTTTTAGTAATCCCTTTGACCCTAATTTTTTTTCTATTTTGACTTTTATAAAATTTAAGGGAGATATATTTTTGTATTGAATTTTTTATATAATGTGATAGATAAAAATAGAATGTAATGGGTAAATTATTAGTGGTTTATATTTAATAAGAATGAGATGGTATTTTGAGACAAAACAAAAATAAAAAAAGGCTTTTGAAGAAGGAGAGAATATTTTACACAACAAATTTCACAATCAAATGAGGAGTGACTCCGAGTTTGAAATGTGAAAAGTAAGTAGAACAAACAAGGTAAATTCTATTGTCGACTTAAGATCCACCATCACTACAAGAAAGTTGGTATTTCGTAGCACTTAAAATTTTTGTTCGCCACACTTATAAATGTGGAAAAAAGAATTGCCACACATGCACTAAGTGCGGCTAAGTAAATGTGGGGAAAGTTTTGCTGCACTTTTTGTCAAGTGCGGCTAATAAACACATTAGCCACACTTATAAATGTGGTTAATATTTGTTTTGCCACATTTATATGTGCTTTTAAAAAAAATACACATATAAAAATACTAGAATTTTTAAATATTTTTAATTCATAAAAAGTCTATGTGGGACTCGAACCAACATCTTCGTGAACTTTTGCACACGACACTCTACCATTGAGTTAATAGGCTAAGACATTACTATTATTTTTACAAAGCATGTCAAAGAAACTTGAAAAGGTTTATAGATATGACTATCTTTTATGAAATGAGTAATGATAATAATAAAGAAAGTTTAAAAACTTTGACCACGTGAATAGTGATCGGAAACTTCACTTTGAAACAGAGAGAGTAGTGAATTTGTGAATGAATTCAAGATGGGAATATACTTGAAAACAATAGTACAGGTAACTTGACTGACCTGGAATTCATTTGCTTAGATAGTTGGTCTCTATGAATACAGGCTAGATAGAAGCAAACCCGTTGGCATATAAATAATCATTCCACATTTCAGATGCAATAGAGTCACGCAAATGGGAAACCTATTCCTTTGGTAGCAATCCCACTTAAAAATAAAGTCGTAGATAGACCACCTTAGCTCATGCAGTGCCAAAAATGTAAATGTCAATAGTGATTTCAAGTGTCTTTTTACTAACAAAATTTCAAAACCACCTGAAAACATCATGGGACAAGGGAGGATAACATTAGCATATGCATAGGTAATAATAATTGATATTTTATTATTAAAGAATTAAGGTGTATTAATATTAAAAATAGGAGTATTTTACCTTCATGTAAAGGGGTTCATATATCTTTTGATATTCAGCTTCAAGTGTTGCCCTCTTAAAAAACTTAGCCTAGTTCATTATGGTTGTTCTGCAAACTTACAACTATGATTTAGACATGATATATACAACCGTGCTTAAATACGCAGCAACATCTGTGTGAAGTTAACAACTCAAAACATCTCAAAGCCACATATCAAAAACATCACAACCATCAATATCTAACTAAAAGAGAACCCTATGGAACCTCCAAAGTAGAAGTAGAACTCACTGCCATCCTAAAGTAGTCTATGCTTTTAGGCAGTCTTGAGGCTAGCCAAAGTTACATATCAACCTATTACCCATGTTTCATGTTGTCTCTGAACTTGTACTCATCAAAACTTCAAAGAAAAAGGTAAAAAACTAGAAAGAACATGCTCACCTCTGATCAAAAGACCAAATCAAGTGGTCGTCATCACGGTTGACCGTTTGATCGTCTCCCAAAAGCCCGTCATTCTGCCTCTCGGACGGTCGACCGTGGACATCAAGACGGTCCACCGAGTCGACCGCCTGTACCTTGTCTGCTTCTCCATTTTTCTCCGGTCGACCGTTCCTTATGTAACGGTCCAGCTGCTCTTCCGCAGGCATCTCTTCATCGTCTTCAAAGTAATCGATCGAGGGGGAACTACTCGATCCACCTTCATCTGAGGTTTCACTTTCGGAAATCTAGTGAGGAAAAATGTTTCCTCAGAATACAAGATCCCGTGACACACTGATCTTCCTAGTGTCCGGGAAATACACACGCCATCCCTTCTTTTCTTGTGGGTAACCCAAAAATATTCCAGGAATACTTCTAGGTGCAAATTTATCTCCATCCCTCTTCAAAGTGTGAACATAACACCTGCAACCAAAAACACGAATGTGAGACAGTGCAGGGGCCCTTCCATAAAGCTTTTCATACGGTGTAACCCCCCTAACAATGAAGAGGTTGTGCGATTGATCAAATGTGCCGCAGCTTGTACACAATCTCTTCAAAATTTAATCAGAAGCCCCGCCTGAAATCATAGAGCTCGACCCACATTCAGAATATGACGATGTTTGCGTTCCACTCTTTCATTCTGCTGCGGTGTAGACACACAAGATGTCTCACGAACAATTCCTTTTTCCTAGAAATATTCATTCAAGCATTTGAATTCTGTGCCATTGTCACTACGAACACACTTTATTTTCTTCCCAAAATGATATTCAACCATGGCACAAAATTGCTTAAAAACACTTCCTACAGTGCACTTAGAATCAAGCAAATATACCCACACACCACGAGAAAAGTCATCCACAATAGTTAAAAACATTGTAGAACCATCCAAACTTGGTGTCCGATAAGGATCCCATAAATCACAGTGCACCATATCAAATTTGTATATAGATTGATGAAAACTGATAGAAAAACTAGCACGAGTTTGTTTAGCATGCAAACAGACATCACAATGACTATGACTACTTTTATTTGATCCAACTACAGAAACTAAAGACAAAACATGCGAAGAAGGATGTCCTAGACGCTTGTGCCAAAGATCAAACAAATTCTCCTTCGTAGCACTGTACGCCATGCTTCTTTCCTCCAACTTCATATAGTATAGTCCTCCTTCATGTTTACCCACACCAATCATTGTCCTCAAACTTTGATCCTGTATTATGCACAAATTATTGGTAAACTTTGCCTCACAGTTCAAATCCCTTGTCAGCTGTGAGACAGATATTAAATGGAAATTCAAAGTTGGAACAAATAACACATTCTGCAATGTCATAGTCATTGTTAGATCAACCTTTGCAGATTGAACAGATACTACTCGTTTTCCATCAGGTAACCCAATTTCACATGGGGTCACACCCACCACATCATACAATAATGAAAGATCACCTATCATATGATTTGATGCACCAGTATCAATTATCCAACGTGGTGACACAGGAATACATGTAAGTTTCTGATTGGTGTCGGTAGGGGATAGTGAAAGGGCGTGACGAATAGCGTTCCACTGCTCCGAAGTTTGATCCTCAAAATTAGGCAGCGGTGAAGGTCCTTTTTCCTCTCTTTGAACAACATGAACTTCACCTCGTCCACCAGGAATGGTCAACCATCCAGTCCCTGTAGGTCGACCGCCCGCCACCTCGTCTGGTACCACGGCCTCTCCCTCGGCCATTTCCTCTTCCTCTTCCGGCCAGATCGTGGAACACCCACCCCTCGGGGTATCCAATCAGCTTGTAGCATGCATCAATCTCATGCCCAGATTTGCCACAATGAGAACAAAAAAGTTCCCTCGTGTCACCCTTATTCTTCACTGCGAACACGGAAGCACCTGCATCACTACCCTCTCCTTTGTGTATGTCGTTCCGTGCTGTTTCATGAGAAATAAGAATATTGTAAATTCTTCCCACAGGTGGTACAGGTTCATGTGCCAGTAGATTCGACCGCAGAACCCCATACCACGCATCATTCAAGCCCATCAAAAACTGATGGGAGCGTTCCGTCTCTCGCATCTCTGTGAACTTCTCGTGTAGACCACACATGCAGTTCTTGCACATACATACTGGGAATCGTTTAAGATCCGAAAGATCATCCCACAACTTCTTTATCTTTCCATAATATTCCACTATGGGAAGATTCTATTGTTTACAGTCTGCCAATGCCCGCTTCAGCTGTTGAACCCTTGGTCCATTCACCATAGAGAAGCGGGCTTTCAGATCATTCCATAGATCTAAGGCTCTCTCCACGAACGATATGCTGGATCTCAAGGTTGGATCAATAGTATTCTAAATCCAAGAGACCAGCAAGGAGTGATTTGTCCACCAATCATCATAATCATCCGACTCAGGATCAGGCATCTCAATCGTTCCATTAACAAATCCAAACTTCTTGCGTGCTCGAAGAGCCAAATGTAGAGATTTAGACCATTCATCATAATTATCTCCCTTCAAGACAACCTGGGTCAAAAGCATACCCGGATTGTCACTAGAAGATAGATCGTACGGAGAGATATGACGATGTCGCACCCCAACTTCCTCTTCCTCTCGTTCCTCATTCTTCTTGTTGGAAATAATCTTCATGGATGACTCTTCAGACATACTGAATGACACAGGTCAACGATGGAGCGAACAGCAGCGGCGGCCAGACAATCTGCCAACGAGACGGTCGACGCACTCGACTGTTCTGTAGCAACGGTCGACCGTTCCGGATCTTCGGCAGCAGCAACGAGCGACGATTGATGGATGCGATGCCGGTCGATCGTGAACTGTTTCCACAGAAATTCTCTAGGGTTTTGGCTCTGATACCATGAAAGAATTTAGAACTAGGGAGAAATTCTCTTGTATTTCTTATGATTTACAATATACAGAGATGTCATGTATATAGGTTCTCACAACCTGAGACATAATATGGAAACTATCAACAATAGGAAACAAATCACTATACAAGGAAACTACCGAAAAGTAATATATACGAAAATATATGGGATTATATTCAAATAATCCCTTTCCTTCTTTAACAGGGACCAACTGCTGAGGAGAAAAAGCATAGACGTGGAGGTCGTGCCGATAAAAGAAATCTGCTTTAATTTTTAATAATGTATAAATTCTTAAACTTATTCTATGTTGGTTTGGGCTTGAACTCTAAGTTGTTTTTTTGCTCTCCAATGTTCTCATTTTAAGTTTTTTTCAAATATTAAATATTGAACTCTTTAATTATTAAAATGATAACTTATTCTAATCAAATAAATGTTTTACTAAGTAAACCCGATTTTGCTAGCCCTCTGGCCTGGGTGACTTGGGTCACCCCGGGTGGGGTGTTACACTGTGAGTGTGTCTCATGTCTTTTCTGAAGACTAGGTTGCCGATTTGTTGACTAAGTCGTTGCCAAAACCACGCTTCCAGACTCTTTTTTTCGAAATTTTCGTTTGAGGTACGATGTTCAACCTGAAGAGGGATGTTAGACAATTAATTATGGTGAATATTAATTGTGGTAGACATTGTGTTTTAGTCAGCTTCTATTATTATTTTCTTAGTTCTAGTTGGGTTTGTATTTCTTTTATAAATACTTTGTTTGTATTCATTATTTTATGAGTGATACAATTGTCTCATTATTCATTAATAGTAACCACACTCTTTTATTTGATTTATTTTGTAATTTTTTAATTGTGTGGGTTTGCAAACAATGTTCATTATATTTCATTGAAGATTGTTGATTTATGAATTCACTCTTAAGGAATAATTGTGTACATGGATGTTTATATAGGTGAGGATCCCTACATGGACTAGGATTCACCAAATAAGTAAACTAACATAAATAACAATTCTACTATAACTAGACTTCTTTCCATATATGTCTAACATCCCCCTCAAGCTGAACGCCGTGAAACGAGAGGAAGCTTGGCAACCAATGCAGTGTAGCGTGGCGAGGCAAGAGCTTTTGTGAGAAGGTCTGCCAGCTGCTCATTAGAAGGAACATAAGAGACTGTCATTTTCTTTGCAATTACTTGTTCTCGAACTAAGTGGCAATCCGTTCCGAAATGTTTCATGCGCTTATGGAAGACTGGATTCTTAGTCAGACAGATGGTGGCCTGGTTGTCGCATAGAAGATGTGGAGGAGGGAGCTTGATCTGTAAAATGTCAAACAAGTAGGTGAGCCACATCACTTCAGCTGCTGCGGCCGAGAGGGCTGTGTACTCGGCCTCGGTGGACGAGCGTGAGACACGACTTTGTTTCTCCGTACTCCAAGAAAGTAAATTAGAGCCAAGATATATCAAGTAACCTGTAATGGACCGTCCATCTGTCATATCGTTGGCCCAATCAGAATCAGAATATGCGTAGATGGTCTGTGGGCCTCGCCGAAAGACCAAACCATGATCAATGGTTCCTTTGACATATCGCAGGATCCGTGTCAAGGACTGAAAATCTTGCTCCGTAGGTGCATGCATCCTTTGACAAACATAATTCACAACAAACTGAATGTCCGGACGCGTGTTTGTCAAGTATTGAAGAGAGCCAACCAAACTCCGGAAAAAGGTGGGGTTGTCGAACGGACGGCTCACCCCCTCCTCAGGCTGCCGTACGGGTAGGGGCGTGGGGGCCGGCTTGCAATCCTCGACTCCTGCTTTATGGAGAAGTTCACGGGCATATTTTTCCTGGGATAGAATGAGATGGTCCTTTGTGCGTGTGACTTCAAGGCCAAGAAAGTAGTGAAGAGGGCCAAGATTCTTCATTTGAAATTCCTTTTGCATAGCCTCGATGAATGAAGAGATAAGAGCTGAGGCACTACCAGTGACAATAATATCATCAACATAGAGAAGGACAATGAGAATGCCAGAGGGAGAGTGCTTGACAAAGAAGCTGGTGTCATGTTCATTTTTCCCAAAGCCATAATCAACAAGGAACCCTGACAAACGCTGGTACCAAGCTCGTGGTGCCTGTTTCAGCCCATAAAGAGATTTCTTTAGTTTGCACACATAATGAGGATACTGCTGATCTACATATCCTGGAGGCTGCTTCATATAAATCTCATCAGGAATGACACCGTGAAGGAAAGCATTGGAAACATCCAATTGATGAAGGGGCCAGTTGTGATTGACTGCTAGAGAAAGAACCACCCGAATAGTCTGCTGTTTGACCACGGGGCTAAAGGTCTCAGAGTAGTCCAAACCATATTCCTGTGTGTAGCCCTTGGCCACAAGACGGGCCTTGTACCTGGAAACAGAACCATCAGAATTATGCTTAATTTTATAAATCCACTTACATCCAATAGGAACCCGATCTGAAGGTTCCGGAACAATCTCCCATGTTTGCTGAGCAATCAAGGCTTTATACTCATCATCCATAGCTTGACACCAATAACAGTTTTGGGAGGCATCCTTATAGGTAACAGGCTCTGTGGTGGGTGGGGAAGAGGTAGAGGAGGTGGAGTAGAGTTTAGGTTTGAAGATACCACTTCGTGCACGATTGGTCATGGGGTGCCGGTTAGGTAATGGTGGGGGAGATGGGATTGGTGATGATTCGTGACTTGTCATTGTGGGGGAGAGGCTGCCAAATTGGATAGGTGTGGGAGTGGAGTGGGGTTGGGTTGTGGGGCTGACTGTTTCGGGGTGGGGGGTTGTCCTCGGTGTGGGTTGAGGGGCGAGGCTGGGAGGGGATGGGTGGCGGGAACTGGGCGGGCTGGGTTTGTTTTGGGTGCTGGGCGGGATGGTTGGGTTGCGGGCAGTGAGGGGGTTGGGGACTGGGTGGTTAGGGTTCGGGTTAAGTTTCGGGTTTGGGACAGTGGGTAGGACCGAGAGAGGGTTGGGCGGGTTGGGTGTTGTATCCTTGTGAGCATGGAGTGGAGTACACGGCGACTCAACCGGAAAGATGGGAAGAACACCAAGAAATGACGGAGGTGGGACGGAAGACCCTTTGTGTGTGGAGGCGTTGGAGTATGGAAACTGACTCTCGTGAAACTGGACATGACGAGAGATGTATACACGACCCGTGGAGAGATCAAAACAGCGATATCCTTTTGACAAGGAGTCGTACCCAAGGAAGACACAGGGTTTGGACCGTGGTTGAAATTTATTTGTGATTTCATGACGTAGACACGGATAAGCCAAACACCCAAAAAACCCGTAAAATCCTTAGAGGTAAAAAGAAGAGAACAATTGTTATCTTTAGTAAATTGATGGACGGAAAGAAGATGGGAGTTAATGTGAGGGGAATGGAGAAGGTTGGTTAAGGTAAAAGTGTGGAGAGGGGTGGTGAGTATACCTGAGCCTGTATGGTCAATGGGATAGGTGTTACCTCCTGCAGTTGTGATGGAATTGGTGCCATGGTACGGAGTCAAAGTATGCAGCCGAGACAAATCAGGCGTGACATGGGTGTTTGCGCCAGTGTCCAGATGCCAGTTCGAACTAGATTCAGCATATTGATTTGCATAAAACGCCTGCGGGAGACCAGCATAGGATTCGTCGTAGCGGTGCCAACAGTTCCAGACCGCATGGCCGGGCTTCCCACATAGTTGGCATATGACAGACGCCCCTCGTCCGCCACCTCTGCCGCGCGGATCATCACGGCTCAGCGGCTACCGGCCACCCCTGCCGCCGGGGTTACCGCCGCGATACGGCCCTCCTCGACCTCGTGACGGCCCACGGCCACGGCCTCGTCCAGTGCCCCGTCCGGAATTGGTGTAAAGAGCATTATGGATGTCAACAGACGAGGTAGAGCCAGAGTCCCCCAGAGACAATCTCTTCTCAAAGGATAAGTTCAATTCTTCAGAGAGAAGCCACGAAGAGACTTGATTAAAATTGACTGTGGCAATATTGGTGCGAATGTTTTGCTTGAGAGAGGCGTAGTCGGCCGGTAGACCGCGAAGAACACATAAAATAATATCTTGTTCAGAGATATCTTCATGTGCCAATTTGAGAGACGACACAATGGTGAGAACAGTATCCAAGTACGTTTGCATTGAATTAGTGCCCTTAGTAACACTGTACAAGCGCTCCTTCAGTTGAAAAATATGAGTGCGTGAAAGAGAATTGTACCGTTGTTCGAGATGATTCCAGATTGCAGCAGAAGTGGGAAGAGCATGAATATGAGTCTGAACAGTGGGGGAAACAATCGCAAGGAGACATGCCCGAATCTGAGCATCAACAATAAGCCATGATTCATACGCTGGATTTGGTTTCATAACCGGGGGTGCATCCTTGCTTGGTGCCATAGCCTTCTCATCAAGAATAAGAGCCGGTGGTGATGGTTCAGATCCATCAACATAACTGAGTAAGCGATGAGCAAGAAGATTTGCATGAACAGTAGCACACCAAGAGGGATAATTGGTGTCATCAAGCTTGACCGGAGTTAGGGATTGAAGATTTCGGACAAACAATTTGAGACCCGTAGGAAGATGATCCATAGGATCAGGTGATAAGACAGCCATGACTGGTCACGGCGGAAGCTGGTGCGAGGGAGAAGCAGATCGGCAACGCCGATTTTTTTTTTCTTCGGTTAACGCAGCGACGGAGTAGGTCGAGACGGATCTCCGTGCTCTGATACCATGTTGATTTATGAATTCACTCTTAAGGAATAATTGTGTACATGGATGTTTATATAGGTGAGGATCCCTACATGGACTAGGATTCACCAAATAAGTAAACTAACATAAATAACAATTCTACTATAACTAGACTTCTTTCCATATATGTCTAACATCCCCCAATGCTTATATAGTTGGACTAGAAAAATGTCAAATTGAATAGATACGTTAAGATAAGAAAAGTTACATATATCATATCATTATGCATCAATACAAACATACATTCAAAATTTGACGAACACAAACTCATATATAGTGAATTAATACGCACAACTCTGGTAGAAATCTGTTATTTGGCCGTCGAGCTTATTGGATCAAATTTTATTATTGATGTATCGTCAATCTGGTAGATCATATTTGTTGGTGAAGGGGGCAGTAACAATTATTGGGGCCAAGATCATCTGCAAGGCAAGGAGGTTGATCCCTTCCATCTTTGTACCACATTGCCCTTTCTTGTACCAAATCTTTGAAGAAGTTGTCCAGCGCATCACTTGTGACGCCCGGCATGACGATAACGTGCGCCATGTTGCGCACGCAAGAGAGTTGCCAACGACGAACGAACTCTTTGTCACGCGGTCGCTCAAACACGACCGTAATGCTGTTGTCGTTGTGCATGGTGCTGATCCCCGTCCCACGGAAGCGGTCTCTCAGTCGTGCCGCGTTCTCTATGCACCTCTGAGCATCCTTCTGGAGCCCGGCCCGGCCCTTGGTGCTCAGGCTGTACCATAGGAAAATTGGGGCCAGCCCGTTTCGGCTGCCTGAAATCGTGGCATCCACGGAGGCAATGTACTCCACGTTCCGCGAGAGATTGTGGATGAGACATTTTCTCGTGATTTGGACGCCACATGGCATCGGGCAACCGAGGAACTTGTGCCCTGAAATCGTGACGCTCCCGATCGGCTTCTTAAACGTGATTTTCGGGATGTTTTTTACAAATGGGACAACGAGGCCCGAGAGGGCCGCGTCACAGTGGATGTAGAATTGTTCGTGCGAATATCCGCACTCTCCGAGCGCGTGGATAATCGCATCCAAGTCATCCATGGCTCCTTTGAAGGTTGTTCCAATGGTGACATTTATAATGGCTGGCTTGCCCTTGTTTCTAAGCAATTTGGACTTCAAATCATTGTAGTCCATTTCCCCATTGATCATTGTCTCGATTCCTTCAAACTCCATTCTATACATGTGTGCAGCCTTGAAGACCGAGTAGTGTGATTCTCTTGATGCATACAATATTCCATTTGGAAGTACCTCTCTCCTATATATTTATAAATAATAATTAGCCACATTTAAATTAATTTATTATTAAATTAATAATAATGTTCTATATATATGTATGGAAAATATATTAGAAGAAAAATGAGACGAACTCTGAGACGAACTCACCATGCACTGGTGACAATCAAAGATGATTTATATTACATACAGAGACGATAACCGTCTATAAACACACATGATTATCGTCTGCGTATGTACAAACCATTTTTTATTGTCATCCGTGGAGGCACCCTACACGTAATGAAATATTCACATTTAAAAAGGGGTAATAAATCAAGTACCCAAGGAGAATGCCATGGAGATTGCCCTCAGTGCCACCATTGGTGACATACCCCCAATACTCATCCTTTTCAATTTCCCAAAGTTGAGCGAACCAATCCAAAACCCCAACTTCAAAATCTTTGGAATGGAAATCAACAGTGTTCTCAATGAATGGATCCCCACAATTGTTCAAGTGGTAACGAATCAACGGCGCTAAAGTTGCATAGTGTTCATACACTATGTTCACTGGATAACCTGCACGTTAAATTCAAATCACACCCAACCAAAGTTGGTTTATGTTATTCATTAAATTCTTAACCATGCAATACTTGTATAAAGTAAGTTAATGGAATTTACGTAAATAGTACTAAAACATATTGACGTTTTCTAAATAACATCACATGTATTTTTTTCCCAATGTAGCACTTTTAGTCATTATCCATTACTCATTATTTAAGTAAATGTTCGCAATCACTGGATATTATTAAGTGCTATTTAGAAAATAAAACAATTTAAGTGATATTTAGGGAAATAACTTAAATTTTATTGCTATTTAGTGCAAATATTTCTATAAAGTATCACAATAAATTTACTCCCTACGTCTCTAAAAAAATCTTCCCTTTCATTTTTTTGTTATCACCAAAAGATTTTCCTTATCGATTAAAAAACTAGTTTTACTTCTAACTTTTGCATACTCTACCTATTACATCAAGAGTATTTTTGGATAATCAATACAAAAATATCTCTTCCTTAAATTTTCAAAAAGTCAATAAGGGAAGATGTTTCATGGACGAAGAAAGTAAGTTTTATGATTTTCAATATAAAACAGTTTGACCGTCAACATATTGAAGTATTGACAAATACAGTAGTCTTTATGTTCGTAATTTTTTTAATTGTGACAAAATAAGTAAAGTATTGTAGGGAGTGTAAGTCTTTAATTTTTGTTGGAGTTCCTATATCAAAAATAATACTCCCTCCGTCCCTAAATAAACTTCCCCTTTCGTTTTTTTTGTCTCCAAATAAACTTCTCTTTTCCCCTAAAAAACCTCTTTTACTCCTTACTTTATCATATCCTACCTATCTACACATCACATCAAGGATATTTTTGGAAAGTCAACACAAAAATATCTATTCCTTAAATCCTCAAAAAGTCAAAAAAAGAAGTTTAATTAGGGAAGGATGGAATATAAAAATAATAACTTGCATATAAAGTCAATATCCATTTCTTCTTTCTAAAAATGGAATATGCAATCCAAAAAATTACTTTATGCCCTTTATACTTTTAAACATAAAGTTGGATTTGTCCTGTCACTTCATGTGCCCGATTGATATTAATTAAAAGAAAAAATATGGAACCTTTCATAATACTCCATCCGTCCCAAAAAGTTATTCACATTTCAGAATTGTGTTTCTAAAAGTCCGTCCCATTTTTATTAAAAAACCATTTTTATCCCTTACTTTTTCATACTCTAGCTATTACATCATACCTTTTTTCTAATAATATACATACAAATCTTACTTTTACATCAAATCAAGAGTATTTTTGAAAAATCAATACAAAATTATCTCTCCATTATTTTACTACTTTAGTCCAAATGTTCCCATCTTTATGGGACGGAGGGAGTATTTTTTAGTATCCTAAATTAGCATATATGATTGAACTTGTATACGGATACTCTTATTTTGAGAATAAAAACATGAAATTTTTATTTTGGTATATTTTCTATGTTGTACTCCAACTTTAGTCTTTTTTCTCTCTCATCTAATATGAGATATTTCTTAGATAAAATAATTTCTTGAAAGTTTATCAACAAATAAATCTATTAAAATTTTTATATTAATCTTATTAACTTATAATAAAAAAATTATTAATTTTAAATACAAAAAGTCAAAACTTGACATATACTCCGTATATCTTACGTACCTATGTGGTAATTGACTCGTTGGGCAATTGTGTCAAGATACTTTGCAAGCGTGCATTTCAGGCGAGCCTCGTCGTCTTTGGACCGCGGCTCCACCACCGTGATGTGCATGTTCCTCCGTGCCGGAGGCGGCGCCGTTTTGATCATCCTCTTGTTTTCACCTAATTCTCCATTGGTGAAGCTCCCATTTTGGACAAAGAATGGGAGGAAGGCGTTCCGTGGGCTGAGAGTGATTGGCTTGAAATCCTATACAAAGTCAAACATATGTAGATTTAATTTCAACTTGTATATATATACTCGCTCCCTTCATAACTTTTGTTTCATTTGACTTTTCACAGTCTCCAATATAATACTTTGACTATTTATATATCCTTATTTATATATTAACATAGATTATAAGAGTACAATACTACAAAAAGGAATTTACTTAAATAGCACTAAAACATAATGACTTTCCCTAAATAGCACCACATGTATTTTTCTTCCCAATGTAGTACTTTTAGTCATTATGCATTAATAATTATTTAAGTAAATTTTGCCATCACAGGACATTATGGACATTATTAAGTGTTATTTAGAGAATAAAACAACTTAAGTGCTATTTAGGGAAATGACTTAAGTTCTAATGTTATTTAGTGCAAATATTTCTACTACAAAACTAGATTACAAAATTAATCTAATGATGTTAGATACAGTATATATCAAAATTTAATACTCCCTCCGTCCCTAAATAAAGTTCTATTTTTGACTTTTTGAGGATTTAAGGGAGGGATATTTTGGTGTTGACTTTCCAAAAATACCCTTGATGTGATGTGTTAAAGTAAGATGAGATAGGTAGATTATTAGTAAAAAGGTATGATGTGATAGGTAGGGTATGAAAAAGTAAGGGGTAAAAGGAGTTTTTTAATATAAAAGAGAAGTTTATTTAGGGACAAAGAAAAAACGAAAGAGAAACTTTATTTAGGAACGGAGGGAGTATATTTTTCTGTAAATTCTAGTCAAAATCTTAAAATATTGACAAAAAAAAAAATTAAAATGAGAAGAAAGATATGAGGCAGATGAAGTGTGTAATATTTCTCTCGCTAGGAAAAATTCAGAATGTTACTTCACAAAGTACGGAGTATTAAAAAAGTACTCCCTACTTAAAAAAAGGTTTATAATTGAGTGTTTTTTTATTAAAAGCGAGAAAAATCTTATGATTAACATGAACAAGAGGTATGTGAATATATTTTGAAACGAAAAATGCAGGGATTTATAATACGACTAATAGTAATTGGAAGGTGGCAAAGATAATTCGACATATATAGGAAGTGTTCAATGTTTTTACAGAGTTAAAGTTTCAATTTTTTTAAAAAATAAATCACACAAAAGAAAGTGGGTAGCAAACTATTTTAATTTGCTCCCTCAAGTCCTGCTGAAATTTTCAAGTTTAAACTCCGCTCGCCAAAAATGTTAGATTTTGAGTAATACATAAAAGTAATATTTTTATCAATCTCAAATCAATATTCTTAGTTACTATTATGGTCTCATAACATATATTTGTATGCATGTTTTAATTATTCATCAGATACAATAAAATATTCTTTTCGTTTTTTAATTTACTTGTTGAACTTTTGATGTTATTTTGAAAAATATAATTTGTAACCAATTGTAACCAAAATTGTAATTAAAATGGTTTTAGAAAAGAGAAGATTTTACATGTCGTACCTCTTCGAATGCAAGAATACCCATGTTGTATCCTTAAAGCTTGCTAGGTAGAAATTAAGATTGGTAGCTAGCCGTCCTTGGGGTGAGGTTATGTCATTTGGACCAAGCACTTATATAGCTATATATAGTATATAAAGTTCCCAACCAGCTATCACGGTTTGGCCAACAACCACATTAATCATTGCATTTCTTTTGTCTCGTTTTTTCTGTAAGGGCCAAGGCCTTTTAGTTTATTCTTTTTCTTGTGCCCCCTCTTTGGCCGGCGCGGTGCAGGCCGGAGTCCACTTGATTGCGAGACCGGCCGAGCTTTATTTCTCTGGCGTCTAAATACCCAATTTGCACTTAATCCCAGGCAGTGGCGGATCCAGAAATTCTGGTAGATGGGGGCACAATTGATCGGGGTAGCGCCCTTGATTTTTTTTATTAAAAAAAGACAATTTGAAATGACAAAAATAAGTAATTTTATTTTAAACATTTATTGAAGGTAAAATTTTATTTAATCAGTAATGTAAAATTTTATTTTAAAAAATAAATTAAATGCAATAAAATACACTTTAATTCAATAAGATTAAACAAAAAATTAAAAGTTAGCTTAATTAAATAAGGTTCCATTCATTTTTGTAGGGAGTAAATAATGTGAGATGGGGTCAATCCCTATTTTAGATGGGGGCATGCAGCCTAAAATATAATGATTTTTTATTTTTAAAAAAATTATTAGTTTAACACCAAAATTTAGTTGGGGGCATTTGCCCCCAATTGTTTGGGAGTAGATCCGCCCCTGATCCCAGGGAATAGGGACGATGGAAAATTTCACTTGTATTTCTCATCCTTAACAAAGGCTTCATATATATAGGATTTCACTAAATAAAAAATGAAAGAGAATCAATATACATCGAGAAACTACCTAAAAAAATATATACAGGTATATGGGAATATATTCCTTTTTTTAACACCCCCCTCAAGTTGGAGCATATGCAAAAGCGATACGCCCAACTTGGGAATTAAAAACTCCACATGAGATTTCTTGTACGCCTTCGTGTGAATATTGGAAAGCTGCTGCTTAGTAGGAGCATGATGCGTATGAACCACACCATGAAGAAGCTCATCACGAACAAAATGACAGTCGATTTTAATGTTTTTTGTAGGCTCGTGGAAAACTGGGTTACCTGCAATATGAACTGCAGCTATGCTGTCACAGTGATTAATCATAGGATGATCGTGCAAGATGCCTAGACAGCACAAGAGACTCTTCAACAACTTCAACACACAAGTAATAGCAGCAAAGGCCCGATATTTAGCTTCAGTAGATGAACGACCAACTATCGTTTGCTTCTTCGTTTTCCATGAAACAGGCAAATTTCCGAGTTTAACGAACCACCTAGACAAAGATCGTCTTGTCAAGGGGCATGTAGCTCAATCAGAATCACACCAACCTGTAAGTTGGAGATTATTATCTCCCGTCCTGGACACCCGTTTAAGTACCGAACAACATCAAGGGCAGAAGTCCACTAATCTTCTCTAGTTTCCTTCAAAAATTGTGCTAAAGTGTGCATAACATAAGAGAGCTTCAGCCGCCGAGTGTCAGATAAATAAACAAAACGCCCCATCAGACATCGATAAGGTTCGGGATCCGCAAGAACTAAAGCTTGGAACAAGCCAAACGATAATTTGGCTCCATCTTGTGTGCCCAATGGTCTAGCACCCGGCCAGAAGACTAACCACAGTGATTACGTCTAAGGCATACTTTTGTTGGTAAGGGAAAATCCGAGACGTGCTTTGAGGCACCTCAATCCCAAGGAAAAACTTCAAAGTCCCCAAGCCTTTTATATGGAAGCAATCAGCCAAGTATAATTTGCATTTAGTTGTCATGTCTGCATTATCTCCAGCAATGATCAAATCATCAACATATATCAAAACACGAATCACTCCCTTTTTTCATAAAAAAAGATCAAGGAGCAGTCAGAAATGGACTGAACAAACCCATAGCGTCTCAACGCTCCTGACAACTTAGCAAACTAGCATCGTGATGCTTATTTCAATCTATACATATATTTCTTGAGTTTGCACACCATATTAGAAGAGTTTTAGAAACCTGGTGGCAAGCACATATAAACCTCCTCTTGAAGATCTCTCTACAAAAATATATTGTGAACGTCCATTTGATGTAACTCCCACCCCTTAGCAGCTACAACAGCTAAAAGTGTCCGGAGTATAGTGAACTTGACCACCGGAGTAAACGTCTCGTTGTAATCAAGTCCTTCTACTTGATGATTGCCAAGTATGAGCAGCCTTGCTATGTATCGCTCCACACTTTCATCAGATTCACTCTTGATTGTATACACCCATTTGTGACCAACAGGCTTTTTATGACGAGGAGAAGGAATAAGAGACCACGTGCCATTAGCCTCTAACGCATAGATCTCCTCCCAGCTTTCCTCCATTGCTCATCTTGGAATGCCTTCTTGAAACTCTTAGGCTCAACTTCTGTATCAAGTGCTGTGAGAAAACACTGGTGTTTGTCGGACAATCTCCCGTAGGCAATGTACGACAAGAGTGGATACTTGTAATTTTCTCCCACAAACATATCAGCAACGTGCATAACATAATCTGCAAGTCGCACGTTCTGGTGTTTCTCACGTTAGCCACACCCCAATACTTCTTCAGTGGCCTGTGAAGATGACGGTCGACCGCCATTCATGGAATGATCCATGGGGTCGGCTGTCCGTAGATCTGCTGGTTATTCTTCATTCTGCCTCGTCAACGGTCAACCACCTTCCATGTCACGGTCAACTGTTTGAATCTCTTCTGGAACCTCTTTATTCTGCCTTGTGCATGGTCGACCATTGTCTACAGGACGGTCCTATGATTTGACTATTGGACAATGTGCTATCATGAATATATATATTTTCAATGTCCTTTGCGCATTGTCTTTTAGGTTTTGATAATGAAAAAAAGGTGACAAAAGATCACTATCATATTGTGCATCAAAGCTAAGAATCAAAGCTACAACAAGTTCATATTCGTGGAAAGGTCAAGAAGGATCGAGACCGAAGACATTGTTCCTGTAACGCCCCGAAATTAGCCCTATCAGAACTAATTAATTGATAATTAATTAATTATTGAGAAGGACCCAAAAATAAGTAATTTATAAAGTTTGTCAATAAATAATGAAAATTATATCATTATGTAGAGTTTGACTGTTTGACCCCAACGGTTCAATCGGATTTCAATTTGGAGAAAGTTGGACTAAAAAGTGTACCCCAACTAGGACCAAAATTAGTCCGAATCAAAGACTACACACCAAACGGCGCCCTGTTCAGTTACGTCGATTCCAAATTTGTCGCTCAATCACGGAAGCTGCAAACCATGTCTTCTTCCTTCCACACTTGGCAATTTAAGGAAAGCCAACTCCTTCATTTCTTCACCAAAACAAATCATTCTTCCTTCTATCTTGTTCTTTGCTGAGAGTAGTGTAACACTCCGGCCCCCACCCTAGCCGTAAGTGTCCGCTCATAGGATTGTAGACTGGCCCCACAAACCAACACAAGTCTTTCCCGCACACTTTGTCCTTACTCGTGCACGCCCAAGGAAAACTTCTCAGGGGGTCACCCATCCTAAAATTGCTCCAAGCCAAGCACACTTAACTTTGGGGTTTTTTAGGTGATGAGCTCTCGAAAAGAAGATGCACCTTGTTGGTATGAGTAGTACTATCAATCCTTTTGAGCTCTTCCCATTCCCATCTTGATACGGGGTATTACATTCACCCCCACTTAGGAATGCAACGTCCTCGTTGCATCCTTTTTTTGAACCCATAGATCTCCCCCGCTAGGTGAACTAAGCTGTTTTGGCCTGTCACGGTCGCAGGGTTGCTCAGATACCATTTGTAACACCCCGGCCCCCACCCTAGCCGTAAGTGTCCGCTCATAGGATTGTAGACTGGCCCCACAAACCAACACAAGTCTTTCCCGCACACTTTGTCCTCACTCGTGCACGCCCAAGGAAAACTTCTCAGGGGGTCACCCATCCTAAAATTGCTCCAAGCCAAACACGCTTAACTTTGGGGTTTTTTAGGTTATGAGCTCTCGAAAAGAAGATGCACCTTGTTGGTATGAGTAGTACTATCAATCCTTTTGAACTATTCCCATTCCCATCTTGATACGAGGTATTACAAGTAGAGTGCGGTGGTGCTGTCATCTTTGTGTGAGGTTGCCGGAGCAAAGAGATATAGTCGCCAGAAGTTTCACCAGAAAATCTTCAAAAACTCCATTACGCTTCGAGCTAAGCCCGTAGATATATCTAATGACTAGAATGTTCATATAGGTTGTTTCTACGTTCATAAATGGTCATTTGGTTGAGTTTTGTGTTTGACATGTTTGAAGAACCAAAAATCATAAACCTTGAAATTGATGTTAAAAATATGATTTAATGATTCCGAAATGATCTATAAACTTTGGAGAACATTTCTACATAATTTATTTGAACTTCGGTAACTAAAAATGGTATTTCTGAAAAATGGACCGATGGTTGAAGAAGATGAACAGTGACCTGAAACTACTCTGTTTGGATCGATCATATGCTCTAGATCGATCCTCTTGGAGTGTTTCTTCTAGTTTGGATCGATCCAGCCCTCTGGATCGATCCCCCGAAATTATGATCCGAAAATTTATTTGAAAATGCTATTTTGAGCTCTAAAATCTTATTTTTGATACCAATTGATTATGATCATTATAAAAAATATTTTTCACAATAAAAATGATGTTTTTAACAACTTAAAACATGATGTTATGCATGACGGTAAGTTCGGGTGTTAACATTCGAGACTAGGCCGTTATTTGTTATTAAAGGTTATGTTGAATGATCATTATGGTGAATAATTATTATGGATAATTGTGAATGATAAACTTACTGATTAGAATGATTATTGATGATTAAATCATGATTAAAAATGAATATAATGGTGATCATGAAAACGGTGTATATTGTTAAGGATATCTAGAAGAACTCTAAGATATACCCACTTGTATATTGATGATGATTATTAAGAATATCTAGAAGAAATCTAAGATATACCTACTTAACCAACCCATAATTCGGGGTTAAAACGTACATACGGGATCCTGAACGGATATCACCCACTCGACAAATCACTGTTCGGTTGGTACGTAATCCACATGAGTCAAAGGGTGGATTATCGATTCTTGTGTTCTGCCTTAGACTAATTATAGTTTAAGAGCCTGGTTAGAAATATTGACTTAGACTAAGAATAGCTAAGAGTTTATTATAAACTGATTTGGGTTTAGATTAAGAATAATTTAAGAGCATGGTTGAGATGTTGATTATCAAAATGATTTGGAATAAAATATTGAGAATATCGTGAAATCTTGAATGTATTTGTGTGCAAAATATCAAATGGTTAATTATGAATTGAGATTCAATTTATGTGGATGTTCGACGCTTTAGATATGCTTACTCAGCTTCACCGCTGAGCTTGTAGTGTGTTTTATATGCTACACGCAGGTAGGCAGAATGAATGATTGGCATATTCCTGGAAGCGGAAGAGGCGAGACAGTCGTGGTGGATTTAATGACAAAATAAATAATTATGTTTGCTATGAGATATGTTTAAAAGTCACTTCCGCATTTTTATTAAACACTCCATATTTCTCTACATTTATGTATGGAATATTATTTATAATGAATAAAACTTTTTGAAATGTTTTGAATTATTACGATTACCAAATTAATACTTTAGTCCGAAAAGGGCTGCAGACCTAGACAGATTGGGGTGTTGCATTTCCCTTGGTTTCTTTAAGGTCTTATAATGTGTGTTAAAGAGTATTGAATCTCTAAGGTTCATTCCTTGATAATCCTACCTTCAAACCACCTTTTAGACCAGCATTTGTGTCAAGAAGTTGCTCTTCTGTTCGAATAATCTTTGGTTTATTCAAATAAGTCTGAAACTTCTGAGTTTGGGTAGAAATACTGATTTATTCGAATAACTCTTGATTTATTTGAATAAGCACTGTTTTTTCTCGCTTAGGATTTGTTCAGAACTATTCGAATAATTCTTGATTTATTCGAAAGAGTCTGACAGTTTCAACCTCCAAATGGCTAGTTTTTGAATGCTTTTCATCGAAAGAGTCTTGTTATATATTTTCATAAGAAGAACATAAAAAACACTTTGAAGAACACATCTTTTGAAAATCCAAAGAGATTCTACTCGATCCCCTTCCAATATCCAAGCAAGGCAGTTGTTTTAATTGCTTAATCCTTTCACTACTACAAAAAAAGGCAAAAAGAATACCTCAATTGCATCGCATACAAAAATAACCGATGCAAAAGAGAAAAGGCATCGGGTTTTTTTCCAAAAGCGATGCAATTGATTTTTTTAAAATAAAATTTGGAAAAAATAGGTATTAGCTCTGGTTATTTTGCAATACCTGATGCAATAGATCCATGGCATCGGTTATACAAAACAACCGAAACATAGATGAGAACTATGACGTTCTGATTATGAGGTTGTTACAAAGATAGAGGCTACATCTAAAATATCCTTAGTCAAATATTATGACAATATGGAAATCATAATATATCAAGACTAATACGTATGAGATGAAATAGCTGTGTCTCATAGGCTATAGATAAAAGTGTTTTTTGAATCTATACGTAGGCAAACATATTGGGTTGCTGGATTGACCCGCTATGAGAATAATATAAGGGTTTAAGTTAAAGTGTTAATATTATTTTCATACGACCACTAGTATAACTATCCTTTTACTTGAAGTCATTATGATCTTCGGTAAGTTGAGTTGCATACTTTGAAGCATAATTTATGCCATCTGAAATATTTGTGGATGTACAATTATGTTTTGGGTATGCAGTGAAATTTAAGTGAAGATGTGAATGTCGTAGATACAATTTATCCCTTCTTTAATGAAGTATTAATATCTGAGGGCCCACTAATTGATGTGACTTGAGAAGTGCATAGCCATGCCCAAATAAATATGTTATTTGAATCACACAAGTCAATCGAAGAATGAGTAAACCATTGATTTAACTCTAACAAGCTGACACACCCCATACGTTGTGTTAAATCAAGATATTAGTTATAAAGGGATAAGGGTTGTACAAATGAGATGTGTCGTTGAAGGAATTTTTCCAAGGGCTTTATATCTATAATTTGGTGGTGATAATGTGTTGCTAAATACCGCTTATCACTTGTAGTATTTAATAAATACTATGGCCAATTTTATAGATACCTAAAATAGGGTCACACACATAAAATATATGAAAAGTGTAGAATATTTAAGTAGAGTAAAGTTGCATTATATATATATATAGGGGAGGGATCAAGTGAGAATGAGTTGCTGTGAAAGAAATGAGAATGATCTAGATCCATTAGATTTACTCCATCGTGCGGTCTCCAATATGCAACATAAATTATTTTATAAAAGGAAAGGGGAATTGTTATTGGGTATGTTAAATGAGGCAGACATGTGGAAGGGCATTTCTGGAAATGGAGAAGTACATTAATAAGCGTAAAAAAGGTGCAGATCTTTAATATCCCGCCACTTACGCATTTTGCCTTGAATATAAGTCTTTTTGCTTTCTTCCATAACCCTTTTCTTCCGCCGGCGCTGCATTCTTCCGAGCTTCGTTCAGAGTGAAATTGGTAAGTGAGAGAAAGTTGCAGTGCACGCCTTAAGAAGAAGGAGATCTCGTGAAGGAGGAGGCTCTTAGAAATTGCATTCTCAGGCATGACTACTGCGGGGAAATCAGCGGTGGTGGTGGAAGGTATGCGTTTTTAATTTCGAAAGGGTCTATTTGATTTGCTTTTTTGTTTGTATTGCATGTCGTTGATTAATGCATCTGTAGTTTTAATTTCGAAAGGGTCTTCGACATTCTTCTCTGTGAGTTCTGGGTGCATCTGTAATTACTTTTTCCGATTTGCATGATGGATTGGTTTTTGACATATTAAGAGCAGTGATAATGTGCTTCATTTTATAAAAAAAAGTGTAATAGTCTTGACTTTATGAAACAGATTTTGGAATTTGGGTGTAGGGATTTAGTCTGTGAAAAAAATGTTTTTGGGTATGAGTATATTTGTGTTCTAGCATTAAACTATTTTGTGTGCATGTGTGAAGAATTGATTTTTAAATGTAATGAATATACAAGGAATATGTGTTGTTGGGTCCTCTTCATTGCAAATTAGGTCATAGTTGTTTGAATTTGATTATTTAATGGGGGTGGAAATTGTAGTTGTATTGCATAGAAAAATGATTTCAGAATGGTTGTTAGTTGAAGTAGGTTTGTTGGTTGGTGCATGATGTGTTTTTTATTGTATGGTATCACATTGCAGTTGTAATTCTGTAGTGTGTTGTTATGAATTGGTGCCTCTGTGTGTGTGTAAGGAATATATGGTAAATATTCTGTTTATATTTCTGGTCTCAATATTTTTTTAGCATATTGGTTTTAGGAATTGTTATTTTGATACTATGCAGCTTGATATGTTGGTAGATGTGTTAGTTGGTTTTGAAGAATGCAATGTTGTCATACGATTGTTGTTTCTCTTTTGAAGAGTAAAGAATAATGCTGGTGTTTTTCATTAGCAGATATGGCACATTTCAGTGAAATGTTATTGCATATTTTGTAGTTAGTAGACAAACATCATAATGTTCTGGATTTGCATGTTTTGTAGTTGGGGTAGTTCTATTCTGTAGTATGCATACTGACCAGGGATTATTTCTTTTCTTTGAAATGAAAAAGTAACAGAGAGATGTACATGGGAGAACTATGACAGTGCATTAGATTTCTTGTACTGATGCATTTCTTCCAAGAATCATATGCATTTTAAGTCTTCTCAACTGCTTCTTTAACTTTATGGTTATGGCACATTGTAGTGTACCATAAGTTGCATGTTAAGCAGAAAGTATAGCATTATCTTATTTTGCTATTTTGTGTTTAATGTGGTATCATATTGTGTTGAATTTCACCAAAAAAAAAATAACATTGTCATGTATCCTTTAGTGGATGGGGTGATTTGATGAATATGTATACCATGTTTAGTTGTTGCTTACTTTGTTGGAAATTTTAAGAGATAGGTGTGTAATACTTAATCTCTCACGTGAAATGTAGGCTCACCACAGTCAAATGCGCGTGCTGGTGGGGTGTTTGCCTTGAAAAGGAAAGCAGAATTTATTAAAAGTGCATCTCCCGTGCGTAGAAGTGGTAGGCTGATGCTGGTACTGCTTAAGAAGAGACCAAAGCGAGATGCTGAACATGTGGATTTAGGTGAAGAAAACGATGATGGGTCCAAAGATGCTGATGATGTAGACAAAGAGGATAAGGATGACAATGAGGTTATGGGTTGTGCTGGAAATGATGTTGAAGATCCTGAGCATGAGGGTGATAGTTCTGATAGTGACGATGATTTTGAGGAACAACCAAAGAAGAATATCAGTGTGGATATCCCCCAACCTGTGAAATCAAAAGTTGCAGCAGTGGTGAAGAAAAGGAAGGACGGGGTTCGGAAGATGAAGGAAAAGTACATGAGGATAAGGACGAGATCTTCACCACATGTGTTGCAGGGAGTGTTGGATGCTCTGAATAACATCCAAAAGCAGGAGATAGAAAAGATTGGTTTCGGTTCTATTCTGAGGTTACAGTTGACAGAGCTGCCTGCCAAATTGGGGTATTGGGTGGTAAAGAATTTTAATCCAAGGAGCAGCACGCTTGAGCTTCCAAAGCATGTCAGATTGCATATCAGCATAGAAGATGTTGAGCATGTGTTGGGCTTGCCGAGGGGAAATATTAAGATAAGTAACAAAGCAAGGAGTGAGAAATGTAGCGTGGTTGAGGAGTGGAGAGCAGAATTTGGCAAGAAGGATAATAGGATAACGCCGTTGGAGTTGGGTCAAAAGCTGTTGACATACGAGGAGGGTGGGGTGTGGTTTGTTCGCCATTTTGTGTTGTTGGTAGTGGCACTTCTCGTAGATACTCCAAGCCATGGTTACGTTCACCCTGCTGTGTTGAAGAACATAGCTAACATTGATTCAGTAGTGAGATTGAATTGGTGTGAATATGTGCACAGGACATTGATAGACAGTGCAATCAGATGGGAGGATGGAAAGAGTAAATACTTCACAGGACCATTGATGTTTCTGATGGTATGGTTCACATGCACTATACTAAATTTGTATATATATTTTATTGAATTTGTTTTGCATGTAGCTAATTTTTTCTCTACGTTGTAGGTTTTCTATGTCGATAGGGTGGTTCTTTACAATAAGGATGTGGAGAGGACAACACCTGCTTTTGTTGGCTGGACCTCAAAGATACTTAGGGATAGAGAGAATAAAGAAGTGAAGGCTGGTGGATTTGGTTTGGGTTTTGACGATGGAAGGTATGTGTGTGAGAAATCTGTAGCTGAGGAAAACAACGTGGATGACAATGCAAAGGGGGCAGAAGGCGTTAAGGTTCAAGGAGAAAAAGATTCTATTATGAGAGAAGGCATTCAGCAGACTGAGATGCGAGATGATGATGGTGATGTGTTGAAGGTAGAAAGTTAGATGTTATAGTGAAAATGCACTGAACATGCCCTTTATTTTTATTGATAATGCGCATACTTTCTTATATTATGATTCATTATGCATCAGGTTTTTCTTAAAAAGTTTGCAGAAAAGGGTAAGATGCTGGCAAGGACAGTCGTGGAGTTAGTGTCGTTAATGGAGGGTGCACCAGCTGAGGCGATGAAGAACGATGTTTATGTGGAATTGCAGATTGCTGCTGGAAGGTTACTGGGATTAGTGAATAATAAACCAAAAGATGGTGTGCAGCCTGCGGAATGTGCATTTTCTGAAGTGTGTTATGATGAGTACATCTGGAGCGATCCTTCAAATATCTCTAAGTTGGTTGCACCAGAGGAGGCAGAGTTGGCGAGGAGGAAGTTCAAGCAGATGGTGGCTGATATACCCTCCTTTAGCCTTGGCATCACACAGGATGGTGCCTTGCAAGGAAGTGGTGATCAGCATGTGGTTGATGTTGGTAATTGCAGCAACAGTCCATTTACCCCTGTGCTTGGAGTTAGTAATGTGAATCAGGAACTCACCAATGCTTCGAATGAACGGAGAGGGTGTGGTGAACCTGGAACTAACTTGCATACGGTGTGTAATGTGTTAATTAATGTTTTCGTGTATGCATGACTTTTCTATTATGAATGAGTGTACATGAATTGGTTTTGATCACTTTTTCTTTGCATTTTAGGAAGATGGGGAAGCATGTGGCCAAGGGTATGCCAGTGCTGCCATAAGAAGACATGATCCATCAGTAGTATGTGTATTATTTGAATTTTAATTTGATTATTAAATTAGATGAATGGGTGTGATGGTAGTTGGTATATGCACAGGTCAACGAAAATGAAGAGGGCATGATGGATATTGTTTTGGGAGAGGCACTGCCTTTCAAAAGTGTGAGTGTAATAGTTAATTGGTTCAATTTTTTTGAGCATTCTGACTAATGTTTATTGTTTTAAAATGGTCATTTAATATTGGAGTCATAGTGAATATGTAATGAAAGTGCTATATTAATGATGTCTAGGGGGTGGAAAAGCGAAATGAACAGCTGAAACCCGCTCGGGTAATTAAACCAGCAGAATCTCTACGGTCTCCGTACGTCACAAGAGCAGTGGATTTGAATGATGGTTTGAGTACTGTGGAAAAGAGAGTGGGGAGATGGATCTTTAAAAACAGTAGTGCTCCAAGGTATGATGTAAACAACAGTGCGAATGATGTTTTTTGTGATTAAATATGTAATAGCTAGATGTTTATTTGTTCAATGTTCTCTACATTCGCAGGGAGGAAGTTGTTTTTAAAAAGGGTAAGTTTTGGTTAAGTAGAGAAGATATTTGTAGTCTCGACATATCGAAACACATTTCAAAGAAGGTGTTGGATGCATGGTGTGTGATTTTAAATCTTCGTGAGAAGTACCGGAGCAATACCTCACCACTACGATTGTTTGCAAAAACACTTGATTGTGTAAGTGTTATGACAGTTTTTAAATCTTACCACTTGGAAGTTTTTGTTTTCAATGAATTTACTAACTTTGAGATGTATAATATGAAGGTCGTGAACGGTGGTCATGAAGATAAATCGTTGGAAACAACGAGATTGATGTTTATTGATGCAATGAAAGCTGCTTGGGATGATGTAGAGGATAGATTTAATTGGGGGAAACCAGAATTGGTAGGAGACATTGATGCAATTTGAAAAACTAGTAACAACTAACTATAATTAAGCATGGTTAATAAAATGTTTTATGGATCTGTGGCCTCGTTTTAGCATGGCTATATTGTTTAGGAAACTGATAATAATTGGTTTCAATGAAATGCAGTTCTTTTTTCCGATAATGCAAAAAAACTGGAGTTATGTGTTGTGTGTGGATGTGAAAGGCAGAAGGTGTGACATTCTGGACAGTTCATCTGCGAAAGCCAAGAAAGAAGAGCGATATGGAGAAATGCCATCACTAGTGGTAAGTATGTAGTGCCCAGATTTATTTATGCGCTGAAATGGATTATTTCCTGAAGTTAATTTTATTCGTTTTGTTTTGTGAAAGCTGAATATGTTGGCCGATTTCTTGGAGCATCATGGATTTAGGAGCAAGGCAGCCTGTATACGTGAACTTCAACCTAAAAGAATTGGGCTACCTTGGAGGGATGCAAAGCAAGTGTATGACTACGGGGTGGCAACAATGCGTCACATGGAGACATACATGGGAGAGGGAACGAAGGGATGGGATTGTGGTCTGTCGAAGCTAAATCACAAGCCAGTTTTTGTCCTACGTATGAAGTACTGTGCAGCAATTTTACTCCACGAGGTGAACAAGTTGATGGAGATGGTAGAAAACGAGTCTTCTAAAAACGATAAGATGCTTAAGGGGAAGAATGTTGAGTGAAAAGCAATTCTGATCCTCTGACTTTGTGTTGTTGACGGGGAGTTTTTTTTTTATGTTTTGAGAACTAAGGGTTTTTGTGTTTTTTGTTTGATTTGTTTTTTGGGGGAGGAGCCATTCCTTCACATGACATGGGTATGATGTTTTGGACGCATGCATGCGTTACTAGTGGTAGGATGATCTTGTTTACATGACAGATGTGTTTAATTCTCTCAATTATGCACTACCCTTGGTAATTCTTTAATTGCCGTTTATTTTATTTAGAAATCAACAGTGGAGTTCATCCTAGTAGAAATTGGTGATATGTTTACTGGGGTATTCTAAGAAGCAGATGATTTTGTTAGATGAAACATTTATACAGGCCGATTACATTATGCAATATATATTTGGTAAATATGTGATCACATAATGTGTATATACATAAAGCAGTGGCCTAATACACAATTATAGTTGAATTTGTTGTGTGTCATTATCATTTCAAAAGGTTGTAGGGGGAGTGATTGCAAAGCCTGGTGTATGTATTGAGAATGGCGAATTGTGATATAGTAATGATGGGTTAATGCGCTAATAACTGTGAGAAATGTAAAATGTAGTGAGATGTGCATGAAGATGAAAGAGTACATAGAGATTTATAGAAAAAAATAAAGTGGTACAATGTTGCATCCAGAAAGAAGATTATCATAGCCCCTTATTCATTGGGCAGTTTCGACTGTCGTGGTAACCAACTTCTTTGCATGTTCGGCATACTCTCTTTTGTTTTTTGGACTGCTCCATGCTTATTTCTACGGCACTTTTGATGCGTTTTCCACTGCCCTTGTTATGCACCTTCTCGGGAGGTAAAACACGAATCTCAGATGGTGCCGGTGTGCCATAGTGAGCTTCAAAAATCTTGTTCTTTTCTAGATCTGAATCTCCGGAATAGGCCGATCTCTCGAGGTTTTGTTTTTGTGTTTTAATAAACTTGGTAAATGCATCTAACAACTCAGAATCATTCTCCGCAAGTTCAACACACGCATGGATGTTAGCCCACAAATGGTTTATCTTCCATCTAGTATTCTCTTGATTTGAATCCCCTTCAATTCCACACGAGACAGATCCAAGATAACGTTTTGCTATGTCAATCTTACACCATCGCTTTGTAACGTAATTGTCAGGAATAGTGGGACATCCCATTACTATAAGAACAACAAATATATGCCTACAGAGGAGCCCAACGCGCTGATAATGCTTGCATGAACATGATGCGTATGAATTATCTGCAGAGTACATAACTGAGAACGTCATACCTCTATTGTCCTTAATCGTGTAGTGCAGTTTATCATCGATGTTCTCAACATGTGTGCTAAAACACGAGAAACATGCAGCACAAATCTCTTTTTGCACATCATAAAATACTGACAACGTATATATGGCAGCGGCATGCCTCTCAATTGGCAACGGAGTCTTGAACACAGGAATGCACGATTCAGAATCTGCATTTAACTTAGCATTCCTGTGGCGTTGTGCATCCATGGCAATTTCAAACTGCATCGAGAATTCTACGAGACTGAAATGGGGGTTAGAGAACTCCCCGAAGAAGCTGTTCTCACTTTCAGATCGTGACGTTGTTCGTAGTAAACCAGCCATGAATTGGTCTCTAAAATATGCTGGGATCCATGTTTGGCGAATGTTAAACAACTTAACAAACCATTTGTGTTTCACCAGATTGTAATTATGCATTACCTCATCCCATTTGTGCTCAAAATCGCGTGGGTCTAGATAATGGCTCCAAATAACTTCATTCAATTGTGTGAGAAAGACAGAATCCTTGTTTAGCGGTTCCCCCACTTTTTTCCCTACTTTTTTAGTAATATGCCACATGCAATACCTATGTGTTGTCTGTGGGAAAACTTCGCTGATAGCAGTCGTCAATGAGGGATCTTGGTCTGTTATGATGCACTGTGGATCATGGTCCATTGCATCCTGAAATTGGCGAAAGATCCAAGTATAGGATTCTATGTCTTCGTTGCATAGTAAACCAGCTCCAAATGTAACACACTTCTGGTGATTATCCACGCCTGTGAATGGAGTGAACACCATGTTGTACCTATCATTTTAAAGAACAAAGTGTGATTGGATTAAAATGGTATTCAAATTGGCATTGTCATAAAATGATTGGTGTTAGCGATAAATACAAACATTCAATGAATTCATTACAATGACAATTTGCTGATATATATATATATATATATATATATATATATATATATATATATATATATATATATATGCATATACATACACACATACATACATACATACATACATACATACATACATATATATATATATATATATATATATATATATATATATATATATATATATATATATATATATATATATATATATATATATATATATATATATATATATATAAGCAAATGCATAGACACACACACACATACATACATACATACATATGCATATACATATACATATACATATATATATATATATATATGTATATATATATATATATGTATGTATGTATGTATGTATGTATGTATGTATGTATGTATGTATGTATGTATTGGTTCTGGTGAGAATACGATCTAATGAAAGAAATAAGAATGAATCTCACACGTTGGATGGAGCAAGTCAAATCTCTCTTTCGCTTCGCTGCCTTATCTTTTTAAACTCAAGGGCACTAATGTATTTTCATATATGATCTAGTTACTCTCTCTCATCCCTTCCTATTATTCAGCATCAACAATATTCAGTTTCTTTTCATGCTATAGACTCTTCGTTTAGAATGGACTCCGATCCGTCTTTATTCAAGCAGCTTCAGGGTTCTTGTTCCACACTTTCAAACTCGACGCTCATCGAAGCATATAAGAACACATGTGTGTTCTTAAAATTTGATTTTATTTTGATTTAGTTTCTTATTTTTACTTGAGTTCTTTATCGGAAAGGTTATTTGATGTCAAGGCTAATTAGTTTTTTATATAAAATTGACTTTTTATACTTCATCCTTTTCCACGTTTTTTAGTTGAGGATGGATTCTAATACCATTTTAAGATTCCTTCTGCTTTGATGGGCTTTGAATTTTTCCCAGGTCACAATACACAAGCAACTTGTTTGATAAAATGCCCCAAAGATGTCTCTGGTATGTACGAACTACTTCCGACCTTTTTACTTTGAATGTTTTATTGAAGATGTAATACATTAGGAATAGGAACCCACCTTTGACGTTAGATATTGGTGCATTACTATTTCAGCTTCAAAGTACATATTGATTAATGTGTGTTGCACTTTTGTTCTTAGAACATAATTATTTTGCACAAATGCTCTTTTGCTTGTAAATCATGCTCACAATTAATGTTCCCTATGAAAGTGCATGTTGAGATATTTGCATTGCATATTTAGTGGAATGTGTTTTGAATATTCACTGCAATAGGTTTGTATCTTTTAGATGCAACACTTTGTTTTCATGAGTTGTCTCTCTCCATAATTCATTAACCATTATTCTTACATTTCAATTTTTGGGTGGTGTGTGAATATAAGTTTCAATACTTTTAATGTTATGGCTATTTGTGAAATGGATGCCAATTTTTTTGGGTGTAGGATTTTAATTATTTTAGGGTCAATGAGAAGTTTTTTTTCGTGAAAATATGTGAATGGATTTTTGGATGTATTTTTGAGGGATTGAATTTTGTATATAAGTTTATAGTAATCAAGTTCATGATGCACTATAAATTTAAAATGTAATGCTGTGAAAGTTCTTTTATTATAATAATGCATTATGACTGCTTTGATATGACACAATCATAGTCTAAGATGTACTATGACTATTTTTAGAGAGGTTATGCATGTGGTCATGTGCTTCATTTTTTCTTTATGATTAGGTTTATTATTAATATGGTATCTATTATTGCACACTCTCTACGAGATGCTAATCTAACATGTAGTTGGAACTTCTACACGTGAATATGAAATATATGTAGACATATGCTTTTAGTTTTTTAAAGTGTGCACTTGGCTTGTTGAAATGTGTACTCTTCCACTCTATCCTTCATCATAGTTTTCACAAAGTTACAAGTTATATGAGAATGCTCACATTATGAGAAATTTATAATTCATGTATTTTTTTAACCTATACCTTGTGTATACTATTGGAATCCATTGTATAATTTTATATATTTTATTTTTTCACAATATTACATTTTGATCTAGATGGCAGTGCATCTTGCAAATACTACAGCCTTATTAGTCTTTTGTGCGGGATCAATTTTACAGTTTTCAAGGATTTGAAGATTCAATATTGGATCTAGAAAGTCAGAAGTCATAAACGAAATGAGGAAACTTTCTTAAGAAACATATCAAAATTTACCTTTCTAGTAGAGCCAATAATGAATGGAGATATTATTGTGTGGTGTACTGTTGAAGACTTGTCGTGCAGTCTAAAACAAATTAAAAATTTATAAAATATCCTTATCTAACCCCCAATATATAATCAAATAAAAACTATAGCTAGGGAAAGTAAGGGTCGATCCACGAAGAAAGTTTGTACTTTTGAAATCAAATTAGCATGCAAACACGTTGTCACTAAAAAAAACTACTACACATATGATTAAACTTATACCTAAATAAATATAAAAACTTATAAATATAACTTATATAAACAGAGAACTTATAATATAACTTATAAACATAAAACACATACTTAGAATATATTAAAAAACGTATAAAAACTTATATTTATAACTTATTAAAAAACACTTACTAAAACTTAAACATAACAAAGTAAATATTTTTTGTTTTTATATTTTTCTTATTTTTTTGGTTTTTTTTGATAAAATGGGGGAAAACAAGCTCAAAAGATAATCAACTTCTTCAATCGAGGTAACTCGAAAAACACCGCCAAGAACCCAAAACAAAATTAAAAAAACGAACACAAATCGAACATTACACGTATAATAGGCACGTAGACAATATATTACGTAACTTACGCACTTAAGAATAGGAAAAACAATCAAAGGTCGAGTCGATTCATTTCCTTAACCACGATATGGAGGATTATCAACTCTCCACACGGCCCGGAGTCATGTAATTCAAGAATTTCATAATGAGACAAATCAAGAACCACAACTCACCAATCAAGCATGAAAACATACTTCCACTATAGAAAAAGTTTATAAAAGAGGGAATTTTTTTTCATTCTAACTCTCATGCATAATCTATTCACAAACCGCCAATACCTTATGCATTTTAATAAATTTTTTCTCCTAATGAAGAGCACATTTCACAGATTTCCATGAACGTCTCAAACGAATGACGTTTTTTCTATTCATATAGATAAACACAACATATTTTCAATAAATCAAGAATTGTTTATTGCACTTAAACAATCTCAATTTAAAGAAAATGGAAAACTAACACATAACATAACAAAATAACTCCATAACGAATTCTAAGGAAAATGATTCGACTTATGGGGCTAAGAAGTCCAAATTCCTTAAAATCAACGAACACATAGCACGAAAAAGATTCACATATGAATTCGGAATTCATTTAACTACAATATGGAGCTAAAATAGCTTCAACAAAAATCGAATTCCACATACCAACCTACTTATGAATTCGAATTAACAATCCAACCAATTCAACAACAACTTGTGCAATAATTGAAGAAAACTAGTGTGAGTCAATGCTCATTCATAAGGGAATATATATAAACATTAAAGAAAAAACCCATGAAAGAACACCAACCATTTTTGGAATTTTCAAAATTAACACAAACAAGGAAAAAAAGTGTAAAAATTAAACTAAAAAACAACACTTAACAAAGATTTGGAGAACAAAATTGGAGAAACAAGCTAGGGTTACCACTTTGTTGAAGAAGATGAAGAAATTAAGGGATTAGAGCTTGAAGAAAAGTTGCTGCCCACCATCGTCGTCCGCCGACGAGCAGTGGTCCGCCGCCGTCTGCTTCCTACTCTGGTGCGCGGCTTCAATTTCAGTTGTCGCGGCCTAGGGCCGCGGATCTCTCGGTGATATTCTCCCCCCCCCCCCCCTGTTCAGGTGTGATTTGTCTTCAATTTATAGCCGAAGGATTGTTCCGTTGATTTCTTCCCGTTGGCAATTGATTCTAGCGATAAATGTAGGGGAGCGTTGGAGCGTTGAAGGAATTTGGCGGAGAGACGTTGAAGATCGGAGCTCTGGTCCGTCTATTGTGCGGCTTGCGTTATTGAGCAAGAAGCTGCTGGATTTCTTTTTCCTTTCTTGCTGGACGTGAAATGAATTTGGGGGAGTGGGCTGATTTTCTATTGTGTTGGGTTTGGGCTCCGGTCCAAAAGCAATCTCTTCTTTCCAAACTTGAACTACATTTTGGTCTTTTTGCTACATTTTTATCCAAAAAATAAGATATCTGATAATTTGGGTTAGGAAAAATAAAATATAAATAATAAAATGTAAAAAGTGTTAAAAAACTACTAATTTTGAAAGAAAATAAAAAGAATGTAAAACTAGAAATTAAAATAAAACTAAGCTAAAAAACTAAAAATTAAACTCTAAAAATATTAAAAATGCCTAAAAAAAATTAAAAGAACTAACCCAAAACCAACTTATCATGTACTTTATATTTTGATTACTTTCTAGTGATACATTTTGAATATTATTAAGAAACAAGATGAATGATACAAATTTTGAAAGGATGTATGTTCACATTTTCTGTTCTTGTGCATCATTAGATTAAAAGTAATACATTTTAAAATAGAACGTAATGCATTCTCACAATCAAAATAAATTATAATGCATTTTATTACTTTGCATTCTCAGAATTAAAGTTGTTGATTCAATTTAATGGTAAAATTCTTCTTGACACAAATATGATATATTTCTATATTCTTTTATAATTAAAAATCTGTAAATGATGATACATTTAAAATGTCCAGGGATACATTTTGAATATTATTAATTAAGAAATACGATGAATGATACAAACTTTGGAAGGATATATGTTCAGATCCCCCATTTCCATGTTTTCTCATAACATACAAAATCACATATGAAGTCATTATTAATTAGCCAATCCATGAATTGATAGACTAGCATCTGAATAAAATCTAAAATACAAATTACAGTGCATGTATCGGTACTCACAGTGCAAATATTGGCAATCACAATGCATCTCTTAGATGAATTTGGAAAAGTGAGATATTGAAAATCATTTCTTAAATTAAATATAATTTCAACTATATACTTCAAAAAAAATCTTAGAAGCTTGATATTTTATTCATGCAATGAGTGGAGTACTGAATGACGGATTTTTAGGCGTAACCCATTAGCTACTTTAATGCATTATTGTTTTTACAAATTTCGCACCAGATATTAATTGTCCCCTATTTTAGTGCGCATGTGTTTGTTCTTTACCATAAACAACACGAAAGTCAAAGATCAAGGCTTTTAAAATCATAGTCGTTCTATGCATTAGATCCACTGGTCAAAATCTATTCTTATTTCTTTCACCAAGAGTTATTCTCACCTGAACCAACCTATATATATATATATATATATATATATATATATATATATATATATATATATATATGGGGGTCGATTCAAGTGAGAATGCACCTTGGTGAAAGAAAATAAGAATTAAATCTAGCCTTTGGATCTGATGCATCATGCGGTTCAGATTGCATCCTGCATTCATATTTTGAGATGGTGCATTTTCAAATGATTTTGGTGCATTTCGACATGACGCATTTTCAAACCATTTTGGTGCACCTAATTTTGATGCAATCCCGATCCTTAGATCTCGGAATCTAAAGTACCAAATTCATTCCTATTTCTTTCATAAGATCGCATTATCACTAGAACCAATATATATATATATATATATATATATATATATATATATATATATATATATATATATATATATATATATATATATATATATATATATATATATATATATATATATATATATATATATATATATATATATATATATATATATATATATATATATATGAGGATGGCGTTTTTAGAGAGAAGGAGGTGCGGCGATTAGCTCTCCCGTCGATCAGATCGCCATCGCCATTTTAGTTACGAGGATCTTGATTTTATCAATCTCCAACGCTCCAAGCGACCTATTGCCAACAGGCGGAACAGAAGAAGCCGTTGGCCATTCCGCAACCAAGATCTAGAAGATAAGAAAGATTCTTATGTCTTCAGTGGCTCAAGACACAATATGAGGTTTTTGAATTTTTTCACTCGTTTTACAACAAATTCTTCTGCATCTCTGATTATGGAAGTAGAAGATATAGCTTATGGTTTGATTTGGACACTATCAAATGGATCTTGGATTCACTGTCCCTAATTTCCAATTGGAGAGGCAGTGAGATTTCTTTGACTGATGCAAACAGAAAATTGCATCTTTGTTTGTGCTCAAATAGAAATGGTTACTTTATCCAAAGGGCTACTTCCGTTTGTGCTTCACTGCCAGTGGCGGAGGATAATGTTATCGTTCCAACAGAGCTGAAGGACTTAGAGCCGGATACCCAATATCCTTTCTCGGTAAAACATTCAGAGGAGGAAGAAGAACCGGAAGAGAATAACCACACAGCCCCTACAACGGATGAAGATAGAGAACTATAATCAAATTCAGTTGTTCCTTTGTCAGAATGCAACTTTACAGATGGGTAGATTGTTATTTACAAGGGGGAAGCAAAACTTAAATTTAATAGAGACTTGCTTCCACCTTTATCAAGAAAGATCTTATCTCCTAATGCTCCTCCATTTATACCACTATCAAATAATATTTTTGCTACTCTCTACAACCAAGATTCATAGGAGTTAAATGTTGAATGTAACGCCCCGAAAATAGGCCTATCAGAATTAATTAATTGATAATTAATTAATTACTAAGAAGGATCCAAAAATAAGTAAACCCTAAAGTTTGTCAATAATTAATAAAAATTATATCGTTGTGTAGAGTTTGACTGTCTGACCCCAATTGTTCAATCGGATTTCAATTTGGAGAAAGTTGAACAAAAAAGTGTACCCCAACTGGGACCAAAATTAGTCCCTAATGTAGCCCTGTTCAATTACGCCGATTCCAAAATGTAAATCGCCGCACAATCACGGAAGCAACCAAGCGCCTGTGTCTTCTTCTTCTCCACTGGCCTATTTAAGCACAACTCAACTCCCTCAATTCCTCACCAAAAACATTCATTCTTCCTCCTATATTGTTCCTTGTTGAGAGTAGAGTGCAGTGGTGCTGTCATCTTTGTGTGAGGTCGTCGGAGCAGTAAGATAGAGTCGCCGGAAGTTTCGCCGGAAAATCGTCAAAACCTCCCTTACGCTTTGAGGTAAGCCCCTAGATATATCTAATGACTAGAATGTTCATATAGGTCGTAGCTACGTTCATAAATGGTCATTTGGTTGAGTTTTGTGTTTGACATGTTTGAAGAACCAAGAATCATAAACCTTTAATTTGATGTTAAAAATATGTTTTAATAATTCTAATATGATCTATGAACCTTGGAGAACATCTCTATATAGTTTAATTGAAGTTCGGTGACTAAAAATGGTTTTCCCGAGAAATGGACCGAGGTTGAAGACGAATGAACAATGGCTGAAAATCCACAGAGTGGATCGATCCCCTTCATTGGATCGATCCTCTAGGAGTTTTTCTTCTAGTTAGATCGATCCAGAGGGCTGGATCGATCCTCCGAAACTATGGTCCGAAAATTTGTCTGAAATTGCTATTTTTGAGCTCCAAAATCCTACTTTTGATACCAATTGATTATGATTATTATAAAAATGATTTTTCACAAAAAGAATGATGTTTTTAAACAAATTAAAGCATTATGTGATGCATGACAGTAAGTTCAGGTGTTAACACTCGAGACTAGGCCGCTATTTGTTGTTAAATGTCTTGTTGAATGATCATTATGATGAATAATTGTTATGAATGATTATGAATTATAAACCTACTGATTAGAATGATTATTCATGACTTAATCATGATTAAAAATGGACATATTGATAATCATAACGAGAATGTATTGTTAAGAGTATCTAGAACAACTCTAGGGTTAAAACGTACGTACGGGATCCAAGAACCAAACTTGAGTACCTACTCGTTTGGGGTACCACCCAACCCAACAGTGAACACTACGCTGTCGGTTTTTGGTTGACCTTAAGCAAAGGTAAGTTTAAGATTTGAAAACTTTTTTTTAAAAATATATCTTAAACTAGGCCTAGCTTAAGCATTAGGATATCTTGAACTAGAATCAGTTTAAGAATGAAATTAGCCTTAGACTAAGTATAGTTTAAGGATATTGTTGAATATTGAATATTGAATATGAAATATTGAGATATTGAAATAAAAATATTAAGAATATCATGAATGGATTATATATTGTGTGCATGATATCAAATGGTTATTTGTGAATTGAGATTCAATTTATGTGGATGTTCGACGCTTTAGATATGCTTACTCAGCTTCATCGCTGAGCGTGTAGTATGTTTTATTTGCTACACACAGGTAGGCAGAATGATTGATTGGCATGTTCCTGGCAGCAGACGGGGCGAGACTATCGTGGTGGAATTTGTGATTTTAAAATAAATAATTTTGTTGTTATTAAACATGGTTTAAATTGCTTCCGCACTATTGTTAAACACTCTGTATTTTGCTACATTTATGTATTAAATAATATTTATGATAAATAAAAGTATTTTGAAATGTTTAAAATTTTACGATTACCAAGTTAATACTTTAGTTCGAAAGGGGCTGCAGACCTGGACGGATTAGGGTGTTACAATTTGGTATCGGAGCAAATGGTTTTAAACCCGATCTTCGGATCAAAACTTGGATATAAAAAAAATATTTTACATATTATATATGTATTTCGGCCTTAAAAAAAAATCAATCAAAACCACGACTCTCGCATCCCTCTGCTCCAGGAAGGTAATAAAAAAAATGAGTATTGAAATTGACTGTATCAAATTTTATAGATGTCAACTGTTAATTCGGAAATGATATCAAGTGTTGATTCAAGTCGCACTTTCGTACTTGGTAAAAGACGAAAGAACAAACGAAATGTCTATGACTCGTTGATACGTTACCAACGTGCACATCGATTCGCAAGAACAATGAAACGAAGGATATATCGGCGCCGCAAGGCTGCATGGGAACGAGATGACCCAGAAGAGACGTTCAGCGTAGACTCTGCCAGTAGCGTATGTGGGTCGGGCAAGGAAGAACCGTCTGTAGATTCGTCACGATCCAACTAATCGAACGCAAACGGTTAGAAAATTATCTTATTGTTGGTTTCAAATCCATTGATTGTATCAACTGTTGTAATCCTTTGCAATTCCTGTCCTAAACTCAACTACTGAATAAAAGAATCCTAATAAAGGAATTTCTGTTATTATAGAATGAGTCAAGAATCTGCCCACGGACAAGGCAACAATAATGAACACGTCAGTGTTCATACGGAAGCATCTAGCTTTACCCCTCCCATCCAAAATGAACCCGTCAATCAACAAAATGTTGGGAATAACCCGAATGCTGGAGGTCAACCCGACCTTGTGATTCCAGCATTTCTCGCTAATGTGTTGCAACAAATAGCCAATGCGCCAATGTTTCAACCACCTCCACCACCGCCACCTCGAGTGATAACCTACAAAACGCTAAGGGATAATGGTGCAGAATTATTCCTTGGGGATCGCATCGGTGAACCCCAAATTGCGTGGGACTGGATCGAGCAGACTGCTCGAGTGTTGGAGGATCTCAACGTAACCATGGACAATGACCCCAGACTGGCTTCTCAATTACTTCGAAAGGAAGCCTACGAGTGGTGGAAAAGGAATGATGAGAGTGCGGGAACCCCTAAGCCGTGGACATGGGCACATTTCGAATGGGCATTCAAGCAAGAGTATATTCCGAAACGCTTTAGCGAGGAAAGACGTAAGGAATTTGTTGAACTAGAACAGGGAGACATGACACTCCCTGAATATCGTCAGAAGTTTACCAAACTTGCAAAGTTTGCGCCAACCTTGGTGAGTACCCCAGCTGATCGCATTGAGGAGTTCAGGAGGAAACTTCGACCTGACCTCAGGTCGCGAGTGTCCGTCCTAACCACTCTGGATTTCGAGGAGGCCTATAATATTATAGCCAGGGCAGACATCGACTTGAGTGCTTGCATTGAGTATCTGAAGACAAACAATGCTAGCTCAAGCACTCACCGTCCCATCAACTCTGTTTCAAAAGGAAAAAGGCCCCTCCAGGAATCTAGTAGTTCACATTTCTCTAAAAAGGGAAAATCTGCACAAACTCAGTCAATGACATCCGGTAATAGAACCAAGGGGTGGAAAAATCCACAGTGTGACAAATGCGGAAGGCACCACCCTGGGGAATGTTGGCTTACACAAGGGTTATGTCTCGGTTGTGGAAAACCAGGACATTTCCAAAAGGAGTGCCCTACAAATCCTGGAGAACCATTCCCACCTACCCCCGTTGCTAGCCAGTCTGCATCAGCACGACCTGCACCAAGTCAGCGGTCAACTACGGGATCTAATCCTGCCAAAAGTCAAAACAAACAGCAAGGACGAGCTCCTGCCCGTACCTACGCAATGAAAGCTCGAGCTGAGGAAAACCCCGTCATTCAAGGTATGTTTTCTTTATTTGATACTGTCATGCATGTGTTGATAGACCCTGGATCAACGTTGTATTATATCTGTGTACATATGCCTGAAAAAGCTGACATAATGAAAGAGCGATTGGAACAACCTATACTAGTGTCTAACCCGTTAGGACATAGTATGAGGTTAGATCATGTGTATCAAGACTGTCCATTGATTGTTGAAGGACATCAGTTCTCTTCCAATCTTGTCGAATTACCGTACAAAGAATTTGACATCATCCTCGGAATGGATTGGCTCACCGAACACCAAGCAATTATCGATTGCCGACGACGAACGATTCAACTAAAGTCTGGAGAGGGAAAGTCTATAGAGGTGAAAGAGAATCTAACACCTAGATCCACTGAATTCATCTCGTACATACACGCTAGGCATCTCATTCGAAAGAAATGTGAGGCTTATCTGTGTAACGTACGTGACACACGAAAGGAAACTCCTGAGGTGAAAGACATACCGACAGTATGTGGTTTTCCTGACGTATTTCCTGACGAACTTCTTGGTATACCATCTTCCAAAGAAGTAGAATTTTCCATCGATCTTGTTCCTAGAACAGGACCGATATCTGCAACTCCCTATCGCATGGCTCCTGCCGAAATGAAAGAGTTGAAGGCTCAACTACAAGAACTACTCGATAAAGGATTCATACGTCCGAGTGTTTCCCCTTGGGGAGCACCCGTCTTGTTTGTCAAAAAGAAAGACGGCTCGATGAGACTCTACATCGATTACCGTCAATTGAACAAAGTCACAATCAAAAATCGATATCCTTTACCTCGTATCGATGACTTATTTGATCAGCTTAGAGGATCTACTGTATTCTCTAAGATTGACTTACGGTCAGGATACCATCAAATCCCTGTAAAGAAAGAGGACATCCCAAAGACTGTGTTCCGTACTCGTTATGGTCATTATGAGTTTACGGTAATGCCCTTTGGTTTGACCAATGCTCCAGCAGTATTCATGGATCTCATGAATAGTGTATTCCGACCTTATCTTGATCAATTCGTGGTTGTATTCATGAATGATATTCTTGTCTATTCGAAGAATCGAGAAGACCATGCGAAACATTTGGAGATAGTACTCAGCGTACTACGGGAACATAAACTATATGCCAAACTGTCAAAATGTGAATTTTAGCTTGATGAAGTTACGTTTTTGGGACATGTGATTTCTCAAGAAGGTGTTAAGGTAGACCCCAGTAAAATATCTTCCATCACCGAGTGGAAGGTTCCAAGGAATGTTTGTGAAGTGAGAAGCTTTCTTGGATTAGCGGGATACTATCGACGATTCGTTGAAGGCTTTTCCTCGATCGCAACTCCACTTAACAAACTTCTGAGAAAAGATGTGAAATTTGTATGGACCGATGCATGTCAGCAAAGCTTTGAAAAACTAAAGAAATGTCTGACAGAAGCACCTGTGCTGACCCAACCAGTACCAGGTGTAGACTACATGATCTTTAGTGACGCATCTCATAATGGCTTGGGATGTGTACTCATGCAAGACGGAAAAGTCGTGGCATACGCATCAAGGCAGTTGAAGCCTCACGAATGTAACTATCCTACTCACGATCTTGAGTTAGCAGCAGTCATATTTGCTCTGAAGATATGGCGTCATTATCTTTTTGGAGAGACGACATATATTCACACAGACCACAAAAGTCTAAAATACCTGCTAACTCAAAAAGAATTGAACCTGAGACAGAGAAGATGGTTGGAATTGATCAAAGACTACGACTGCTATATTGACTATCACCCTGGCAAGGCTAACGTAGTTGCTGACGCATTGAGCCGAAAGATGATAGCCGAACTCCGAGTTGAACCTACTCTTAAGAACGAAATTCATGCTGCACAAAAACGTGAAGATTACTGTTTGAAGACTTGTGAACTTGTCTCTAAGGGGGAGAGACAAGATTTCACGGTGAATGATGGAATTTTATTCTACAAGGATCGTTTGGTAGTTCCTAGTGGCGAAGTGAGGGAACGTTTAATGCGTGAATCTCACGAAACCACTTATACCATGCATCCTGGTAGTAATAAAATGTTTCAAGATCTGAAGAAGACTTATTAGTGGCCCACAATGAAGCGAGAAATTTCTGAATTTACAACACGATGTCTGACGTGTCAACAAGTTAAGGCTGAAAACCAAGTGCCAAGTGGGTTATTACATCCACCTACTATCCCTGAATGGAAGTGGGAACGAATTACGATGGACTTCGTAATCAGACTTCCATTATCAGCCAAGAACAATGACGCTCTTTGGGTAATAGTTGACCGATTAACCAAGTCATCTCATTTTATCCCTATTCGACGTGATATGTCTTTGAAGAAATTGGCAGAATTGTACATCCTTGAGATCGTAAAATTACATGGTATACCTTTTTCTATCATTTCTGATCGTGACCTGCGATTCACATCGCAATTCTGGAAGAGTTTGCAGAAAGCGGTAGGTACTAAACTTAACTTTAGTACGGCATTTCATGCTCAAACTGACGGACAATCTGAAAGGACAATTCAAATTCTTGAAGATATGATGAGAGCATGTGTAATTAATTTTGGAAGCAACTGGGAACAATACTTACCGCTAATGGAATTCGCGTATAACAACAGTTATCAAGCGAGTATCCAAATGGCCCCGTACGAAGCCTTGTATGGGAGATGCTGTAGAACCCCAGTATGCTGGACAGAATTAAGCGAGCAAAAGCTTGAAGGACCTGATCTCGTTTGCGAAACTGAAGAGAAGGTTCGTCTAATCAGAGAAAGACTGCAGGTGGCTTCCGACCGACAGAAATCTTATGCCGACTTAAAACGTCGGGAGATCGAATATAATGTTGATGACAAGGTGTTTCTGAAAGTCTCACCGTGGAAGAAAGTGTTACGATTCGGTAGAAAGGGAAAACTAAGTCCGAGATATATTGGACCCTATCGAATCACTAAACGTGTGGGTCCAGTAGCGTATCAGTTAGAACTTCCACCAGAACTGAACAAGATCCATGATGTATTCCATGTATCGATGTTGAAAAGATACCGTTCCGATCCATCGCATATCTTGACTGAGGGAATTGTAACTCTAGACGAACAATTGACTTATGAGAAGGAACCTGTACAAATTTTAGCACGAGAAGTCAAACAATTGAGAAACAAATCTGTACCCTTAGTCAAAGTATTATGGAGGAATCACTCGACTGAAGAGGCAACATGGAAAACTGAAGAGTCAATGAGGGTGCAATATCCGAATCTCTTCAACCAATGACTCAGGTAATATCGAGGACGAAATTATTTTTAAGGGGGAGAGAAATGTAACGCCCCGAAAATAGGCCTGTCAGAATTAATTAATTTATAATTAATTAATCACTGAGAAGGATCCAAAAATAAGTAAATCCTAAAGTTTGTCAATAATTAATAAAAATTATATCGTTGTGTAGAGTTTGACTGTCTGACCCCAACGGTTCAATCAGATTTCAATTTGGAGAAAGTTGGACCAAAAAGTGTACCCCAACTGGGACCAAAATTACTCCCAATTAGGGATTACACACCAAATGGCGCCCTGTTCAATTACGCCGATTCCAAAATGTAAATCGCCGCACAATCAAGGAAGCAACCAAGCCTGTGTCTTCTTCTTCTCCACTGGCCTATTTAAGCACAACTCAACTCCCTCAATTCCTCACCAAAAACATTGATTCTTTCTCCTATATTGTTCCTTGCTGAGAGTAGAGTGCAGTGGTGTTGTCATCTTTGTGTGAGGTCGCCGGAGCAGTAAGATAGAGTCGCCGGAAGTTTCGCCGGAAAATCGTCAAAACCTCCCTTACGCTTTGAGGTAAGCCCCTAGATATATATCTAATGACTAGAATGTTCATATAGGTCGTTTCTACGTTCATAAATGGTCATTTGGTTGAGTTTTGTGTTTGACATGTTTGAAGAACCAAGAATCATAAACCTTCAATTTGATGTTAAAAATATGTTTTAATAATTCTAATATGATCTATGAACCTTGGAGAACATCTCTATATAGTTTAGTTGAAGTTCGGTGACTAAAAATGGTTTTCCCGAAAAATTGACCGAGGTTGAAGACGAATGAACAATGGCTGAAAATCCACAGAGTGGATCGATCCCCTTCATTGGATCGATCCTCTGGGAGTTTTTCTTCTAGTTGGATCGATCCAGAGGGCTGGATCGATCCTCCAAAACTATGGTCCGAAAATTTGTCTGAAATTGCTATTTTTGAGCTCCAAAATCCTACTTTTGATACCAATTGATTATGATTATTATAAAAATGATTTTTCACAAAAAGAATGATGTTTTTAAACAAATTAAAGCATTATGTGATGCATGACGGTAAGTTCGGGTGTTAACACTCGAGACTAGGCCGCTATTTGTTGTTAAACGTCTTGTTGAATGATCATTATGATGAATAATTGTTATGAATGATTATGAATTATAAACCTACTGATTAGAATGATTATTCATGACTTAATCATGATTAAAAATGGACATATTGATAATCATAACGAGAATGTATTGTTAAGGGTATCTAGAACAACTCTAAGATATACCCATAATGAAATTGATGTTGAAAGGTATCTAGAAGAAATCTAAGATATACCTATTTAAGTTAGGCCTTGCGGGTATGATGCCCGGTGGCTAGGGTTAAAACGTACGTACGGGATCCAAGAACCAAACTTGAGTACCTACTCGTTTGGGGGTACCACCCAACCCAACAGTGAACACTACGCTGTCGATTTTTGGTTGACCTTAAGCGAAGGTAAGTTTAAGATTTGAAAACTTTTTTTAAAAAATATATCTTAAACTAGGCCTAGCTTAAGGATTAGGATATCTTGAACTAGAATCAGTTTAAGAATGGAATTGGCCTTAGACTAAGTATAGTTTAAGGATATTGTTGAATATTGAATATGAAATATTGAGATATTGAAATAAAAATATTAAGAATATCATGAATGGATTATATATTGTGTGCATGATATCAAATGGTTATTTGTGAATTGAGATTCAATTTATGTGGATGTTCGACGCTTTAGATATGCTTACTCAGCTTCATCGCTGAGCGTGTAGTATGTTTTATTTGCTACACACAGGTAGGCAGAATGATTGATTGGCATGTTCCTGGCAGCAGACGGGGCGAGACTATCGTGGTGGGATTTGTGATTTTAAAATAAATAATTTTGTTGTTATTAAACATGGTTTAAATTGCTTCCGCACTATTGTTAAACACTCTGTATTTTGCTACATTTATGTATTAAATAATATTTATGATAAATAAAAGTATTTTGAAATGTTTAAAATTTTACGATTACCAAGTTAATACTTTAGTTCGAAAGGGGCTGCAGACCTGGACGGATTAGGGTGTTACATTGAAAGCTTGGATGAAGAGGATCCTTTCTCAAAAATGAATGATCATGGCCTGGTTCTAAGCTTTAATGCATTGGAGGATCACTCTAAGGAAAGGGATGGGCCCATTCTATACACACATTCAGAGGGAGAGGAATTAGTATTCATAGATTCAACGCTTAAACCGCTTCAAATAGATCCCTCAAGATGTCCCATGAATTCCTTATATCTGCGCAAGGAACAAAAGAGAAGAAAAACTTATTCCCCTTCACAAATTGTAACGAGAAGTCGGGCTAAACTTCTAGCCCAAGGCAGGAGGATCACACCTATTGGGTGGGAAGAGGAACAGGAACTGATCGATCCTCAGGAATCACATGAAGAAGAGGTAATTAATTTTTTCAAACTTTGTTGCCCTAACAAAAAAGATGAACCTAAACCTCCTACAAAGCCAATGAGCAAAACTCAGAAAAAGAAGTTGAAAAAGAAAAAGAAACGCAACCATGTTTCTATTTTGGGGTACGAGGAAGAGGATTTCTATGTATAAACAGCATTGCTTGACAGTTTCCATTAGTTTTTTTTGGTTCCTTTTCGAATGGTTTTTGCTCGCTTGGTCTCTCCAATTTAGTCTACTTATCATGTTCCCTTAGTTTAGTGAGGATTCTCTGTTGGGAGAAAAGTATGTCAAGTTGCAGGAACTTAATTATAGCAGGGAGGTTTGGAGTGGTTTTGAAAACTTTTGGATTTGATCATATGATTGCTACTGGATGTTCACCAAAAAGTTGAGATATATGCATTCTGGTATATCTCACACATGGAAGTATGGTCACTTGGTCATAACTGCTAAGGTGTTTATGCATGCTGGATCATTTTCACTCTAGGTAGGGCTCTTTTTCTGGTTTAGCTTTTTGCAGAACTTCACTTGGATGCATTTAGAAATGGTTTAGCCAGGTAGATTGGCCGGATGTTGTTCTTATCCCCTTGGACTCTGGTGTCAAGTTGGAAGCAGCTTAATAACATCGCCTTCAAGCAAGATAAATAGTGGTCTGTAATTATCCAGGTTTTGTTGGATTGCACTTGGCTAACAAATGGATTTGATATGTGGAGCCATCAGCAGACCCCCAATGTCAATTGCCCTTGTATTGTTAGTGCTTGCATTCTAGCTTTTGTTTAATATGTAATTTGGGCTTTCCGTGTAATATATATATATATATATATATATATATATATATATATATATATAGTGGTTCCCCTGTAGAGATGGTCACAGGGTTGATTGACGAACCACACCACCCGGGTTCGATCCTCAGAAGGGGCAACTTTGGGGGAATTTTAAGGGAGTTAAGCGTGCTGGCCATGGAGCATCAGAAATGATGGGTGACCCCCTGGGAAGTGTTTGCAGATTTATGGGGTTGGTCTTTAGATTGGGCTTTCATTGGGCTTCTTATAGTGGGCTATCTGCCTCAGGTGTTTAACGGGCCCCGGAGCGGTCACGAGGTTAACGGACCTCGGGCCCCCTGCTTGTAACCGACCGTTCCAATAATATTAATAAAAAAAATTTTAATATATATATATATATATATATATATATATATATATTGAAAAATTATTTTATTAGAAAAAATACAAAAGGAGGGGTTGCCCAAACCCCTATAAGATGGGCAAGGAATCAAAGCCAAAAGAGGACATACGAAGGGAAAAGAAACAAATTACCAAGATGGAAAATGCAATGGATCCAAGAATATGGATAGGAAAAAAAAAGATCACCTCGCCCAGCCTGTTATTGGCTTCTACTATTTGTACTAGATTCTTTGGATATTTGCAAAATACAACTGCAATGTCCCGTTAGTTTGAATGATTTCTGTGGGTGGAGTCCATCATTCCAAAGTACTAGTGATCTTCACGCCATCCATGAATACCAAGCCCTTAATGAAAATGCTAGGTCGAAACTGAAGTTGGGCCAAATTGCTGCTTCCAAATCCCAGCTGTAGGTTCCCATTCCAAGAAACCCAAGGTTGAGTCAAATAATCTGAAGTATAGGAGATGGAGCCAAAACAAATGGCCTTAACAAATGCATACTAGCTTCACCAAACTTTGAAGAAATTTCTAGAGATAACAACCAAGCAAACAAATAAGGAACTCCAAAAACTTCTAATCAGCAATTGAGTAAAATAAGAAAAATCATAGTAATTGTAGCACTCCACTCAAACCAACTCAATATAGGTTCACTACAAAAAAACTGCTGAAATCGCGACAGAATTATTCCGTCGCTAAAGCTTGATTTCCGTAGGGAATCGGCCTAGCGACGGAAACAACGACGGTTTGTATTCCGTCGTTATTTTTTCGTTAGTAATAAGTTTAACGACGGATTATTTAATCCGTCGCTAGGCTACGACGGAATTCGCGACGGAATTCGCGACGGAATGAGGCGACAGAATTAACGACGGAAAATTTCCGTCGCTAAGATTAACGATGGTTTTAGCTACCCTTTCTGCATTTTGACCATACAGCGACGGAAATGATATTCCATCGCCAAATCCGTCGCCAATTTTACAGCACGAATACAGAAAGCTGCCATTTTTTCAATTTCACAGAACATCCATAGCAACCTACTCTAGCCCAGGAATCCACAGCATCAAACAACAACAAATACTAGAAATGAAGAATACCAAACAACCAAGAATATTCAAATCACCAAACTACAATTAAAATTCAAATAATATTTATAAAAATTCAACTTAACAATCAAATCTAACTCCACTTACATAACCATCAAACTTAAGTTTAATATAATGTTCTTCAATTCTAATAAAATATTCAACAAGCGCGTGCAAACCCCGTATCTCATCAGGTCATCTCTTCTATAATCGACAATAGTTCACGCACTTGGGAAGCTCTAATTTCGTCTAGCTCTTCTCTCAACCTCCGTATCTCATCATCTCGAGGGTCTCACATAGAGATGGTGCTAGCACGTCTTGCCTCACTTGCATGCATTCGTGGTAGGCTTCGTGCGAGATCTCCAACACCATGAACACGATTTTTGGCATCATGTCTTCCGACTGTAGATATAAAAATCTGGTCACGTGTCACATTTAAGCATTATTCTCGAACTGCCTCCTGCGTGACTACGTAGTTTTGCTGCAATACAATATATATTCATTGTCACTTACTGATACTTTTTATGTCTTCATATTGGCGTAGATCTTCCCATCATGTTTCTTCGTATGTGTGTGTACGAAGAGTACAAGTCACAAGCTTGTCTACTTTTACCCTAAAACAATAAAATATATAAATAAGTGTAAACATGTCAGTTAAAACATTTAAATGAAAATAATGTTACTAATAATACTTACAAGGCGTGCTTGAGACTCGCGAAAAGACAACAGACCACCAGTGTGCGTGGCGCTAGCAGGGGCATTCTCGTCACCACCACGACGATTTTTCTTGTTTTGCTTGGAGGATGCCAAGAACTTTGTTGTCTTCTAATACTGTTTAACAACAATTAATACAAATGTACAAATAGAAATTCAATAGAAATTTTTACATGTGAAAATTTCACATTCCAGACTTGAATCTAAGTTTGGCGCAACTCAATCTGTATTTATAAAATCCAATCTGTATTTATAAAACAAGAACTACCAAGTCTTTTATACATCCAATTCCGATTTTTGTGAAAGTCACTATTCTTAGAGATTCATAAACATAAAATTAACATACTATTAAGTTATAGAATTAAAAAAACATTAAAAATATAAATGGAACAACCACAATATTCAATAACATACATAATACATATACAATCTTCATATAACATTAATAATATCCAAAATATGCTATTAAACAATTAATTAGCATAAATTCATTCCTCATATAAAAATTACAATATATAAATGATTAATAAGCACGATATTCATTCACTATAACTTTCAAGAAAATAATTAATTTTTTTAAAAACAAATGACTAAATTTTGAAACGCAAACCCTAATCTAAAATAATTATAAAATTAAAATTAATTTTGTAATAATAAACAAAATATGTTAACTTTAAAACCCCTAATGTAAGCAATACAATTATAATTAAAAACAAACTAATTCAGAAATTGAAATTGAATAAAAGATGAAAAAATGAAAAACAAAACCTGAGATTTCAGGTGGACAGTGACGGAAGATGGGTAGACGACCGGCGGTTGATGGTGGCGGACGGAGAAGATGATCGGACAGCGACCGGCGGATGATGGTGGCGGAAGGTGTCGCGGAGGAGACGAAACTACACAACAATGCTTTGTGGTTTCTGTCTGCGAAATCGGAGAAACTGAGAGGAGTTCCCGTTTTTAGATCTGTTTTTGGCGACAGATTTAGCGACGGAATTTTTCCGTCGCCAGCTCAAAACGCAGCGTTTCAATTATATTCTTTTACCGACGGAATTTTTCCGTCACCAAACTAACGACGGAATTTTTCCGTCGTTATTTCCGTCGTCTAATATGCCGCGCACTACCTCCCGCCAATACGGAGCGATGGAATGCTGATTCCGTCGTAAAGTTTGGTAGGTGTAAAATTCCGTCGCTGAATCCGTCGTCGTTAGCGTCGAATTGCATTCCGTCGCTATAATCCGTTGTTTTTTTCGTGTTTTCTCTTAGTGGTTATTGCGGGCTTTCAAGTCTGAGAGGCGTTTGCTCCTTCTTCTTTGATGTGAAGTATCCTCGATTTGCAAGCAAATTTGGTTGAATTTTTTTATTATTTCTCTTTATGTTTGCCTCATTTTTGGCATGCCAATCTTCATCTTCAGAACCTCTGTCTGACTCCCATTCCTCCTCGAAGGAAGTAGGTTTAAGAGTTTTGCCAGAATGTTTGATCTCAGGCCCAGAGTTATAACACACATTGTAACCTCATTGTGAAGATTCCACGTCATTGTCTTAATTTGAGCATCCTAAGAAATGAGGGGGGTTGGCTAGTGTGGTAGGATCAGAAGTTCTAGGTGTGAATTCTTGAGCAATGGCTGAGAGTGAGTTGGCACAGTGTTGGGGCAAGAAAGGGGGAGGGGAAGAAGCGTCAAGGGCTGTTAGCAAGCCTGATGATTGAAAGGTTGCAGTCTATAAAGGCTTGTGGGAATCAACACAACGTAATTCAAACGAGAGAAGAGTGGCAGAGATGGAAAGATGTGGTTGACATGCTAGTTCAAAAACCGAGGCACACACCACAGCCATATCCAAAAAAGGAGGGGGAGGGGGAACGAAAGTTTGAAGAAATTCAAAAGTTTTCTTAAAGTAAGAGGTGAAGGAGGCAAAGCCATACCCTTGAGAGCCTTCAGGGATGAAAACCCAGATTTTTCCATCTTGATGAAATTCATAGAGTTTGATGTGGTTCTTAAAACGTTAAGAATGAAAGTGTAAGTGAACCAAGCCAAGCCATATATTGTAGTGTTTCCTCCCCTGAATTTCAGTAATGCAGATCTTCTTGTTGTAAATTGATGGAGTAAGTATGAAGGTCTTACCTTCGATAGTGAACCTTAGATGATATGGGTAAGGTCTCGGTTCCAAATGTCGCAATTGGTCTGTGGGAGCAATTGGAAGTGAAACAGACTCGTTGGCAAGGACTAAGGTCGAAGAGAGTGCCCCTGCATCAATCCTTTGGCGTTTTGTGACTGGGTGAGATCGCTGAAAGACTTCGGAGAAAGATGGTGATTGAGAGAGTTGAATAGGCAGATTGGTTAGAATTGATGGTGAGGGAGAGTGTGGTTGCCTGCAAAATGTTAGATTTGGAGGAATGGTGGTGGACGGGAAGATCGTCTGAAGCAACGGCGGAAGGACCACCGGCTTAGGCGGCGCAGAGGTCTGACCTCTCTCTAAAACTGGATCCATCTTTATATATATATATATATATATATATATATTATATATATATATATATATATATATATATATATATATATATATATATATATATATATATATATATATATATTATATATATATATATATATATATATATATATATATATATATATATATATATATATATATATATATATATATATATATATATATATATATATATATATATATATATAGGGCTCCCATATATATATATCTACATTGCACATGTTGTACTACCTCATTAAAAACCTTGCAATTAAACCTAGTGGGACAAAACCTAATTGAGGGGGGAGAGCGTGCAGTGCGCGTATATCCCCCGAATTTATAGAATCCATAGTTGTTTTGAATTTCTTGTGTATTGAAAGTTATTGCACCGCCATCCTTTGTAAGTAGACTTAAGTACTCTCCACACAAACGTATTTTGCTTTGTACTTTTTCGTCTCATACCTTTACACAACCTAAAAAATAGAAACAACACTACCACATGCATATATATGTTTATTATATGAATTTGAACTAAGTGTGATAGAAAAATATTTAATAAGTTCAAGTACTTGGTTTACATCTATAATATGAATCAACATACACTAAGTCTCGAGCTTTAATCGAGAAACGTTGTTTCCTTTCTTTGTGAAAGGTTATGTCAAACAAATTGCATCTTATATTTAAAGATGCTTGAATTTATACAATGATCTGTATTGTATTATATAACTTATGAACCCGAGATTTGAAATTTATTCCTTTGTGTTGCTAGGACTATTATCACCATCAAGTGGTTTAGGTAAATGTATTGCACTTTTTAACATGCTTATGAAGTCCTTACATCAATACAAGCTTATTGCAATATATAAGTGCATCAACCACAAAATAAAACCTCTCATTATTCGGAGATCTTGTGTTGAAATCATAATAATTCCATCATACCTTGTAATTAGCACAAAACTTGAGACTATGGACTTTGATCATGTCGATAAAAGCCAGGCCACATAGAATTTTTTTAGACTATTTTGAATGGACTTATACTTAGATCCTTGCTTCCATTGCAAGCAATTGTGTATTTTAATATATTTGATCATGATCATTTATTCTTGGTTCTAGTGTATTAATGAGATCTCAATATTTGCAGTTTCATCTCATTAGCAGGGACCTGATACTCTTTAAGAGTAGTATTTCTCAAGTATATTTCTTTGCATTCTACATGCCTTGTTATTAATAGTATCAAGTAACTTTGGAAAGAAAAACCAACTTGTGTATTTTACTCTTCTTATCTTTTGTGTATAAGGAACCGAATAAATCATTTGATGACATATATAATAGGAGCACCAAATACTTGATTTTTGATTTGGCCACTTTCTATCCTCATTAAATGCATCTTTATTTTGACTGAGTATTTGAACGTTTAATAAAATTTTGCAAGGATCAATGTGATGCATTCAAAATGGACAATTACTTTCTAGTTTGGAGAAATTTAGTTTTGCCTTTCTACCTCTCAATCTAGGAAGTAAATTGATTTGAGCTTTAGTACTATAGCCATCAATTTGATGGTGATTTGAGTGTAATATCTAGCTTCACATGCTCTTATTTAGTAAAACAATCTGAATGAAATGTGTTGGAGCACTTTCTTATGGTGGTTTTACTTACTTAGAACTATTGGGGAGTTTATCTTTTACTGTTGGTTTTTTCAGTTAGTGTTGCTGCATAATTCAATCAAATAGTACTATGCAATTATATTTTAATGTTCTAGAAATTATACTATAGAAATGTTTTCAAGATTATGCTAAAAACTGCATCTACATCACCCTGTTTGTTTAGCGTCGACCATTTTATATGGGGGATAACCTATTAGGTACTTTTTTTACCTTAATGGTAACTTATATGCAGCTTGTGAAGCTGTTAATGCTTTATGAGTTCATACCAATCTTAAACATGAACTCATGATAATTAAGATGTACCCATATCAAAGACTATTGATATTTGTATGAAATTCTGGTTAATCAACATTGGTACTCAATAAATCACGCAAATTGCAATGCGTTTTCACATTTAAGTTTTCAATCGTTCTTTTAAGTGGTTCGCATATTGTTTTTCATTGAAAACATATCTAGTTCAATAGATTTCTTAATGAGCTATTTAAGAGAAAGTCATCACTTATTATTTTCATTATTCCTTCTAGAAACAAGAAAATGTCTCTTGTAGAGCTTCGAATCATCTAGGCGCCGGTGAGAGAGAGAAAAAACTTAAGAGAGAGTAGTGTGTCATACATTAATGTTTAGCCTTTTATAGACATAATGTCTAGATCACTATATATAGGCTTTAGCCTTCTTTGGAGATGTGAAGGAATTTTATGGCTCTAACACAACTTTTAGAGTAATGATAATTGAAACGCATTTATTCATCATATAAAAATGTTGGATAAAAACAAAAATGACTAAGAGCTTTCAAAACTAGGGATATCAAGAGGGATTGAAAAAAAATTAAAAAAAGCAAAAAAAAAAAGTCTAGAATAAAGCCATATAAAAGAATGCTGAAGCAGTATTAGTTCTCTCTGAAATCAAACATATCTAGGTGGGCATCTGATGGCAAGGCAGAGATTAATGAATCAGGGATATCAATAAGGTTTGTCTCGATGTGTTTTCCTCTGTCAGTTTCTTTCATCATTCGTTGACAGGCATCAATAATATGCTCAGGGGTGCGAGATGTGCGGGGCCAATGGTTGGTAATGACACACTTATAGTAGACAACCTTCTCGCCTTCTTTAGCTCTATCCCTTGGATTTCATCCAAGACCATTGTGATTCATTTTACCCTTTGAATGCTTAAAATTAAAGGAATGTCCCTACCATGTTACTCCGTCCATGACCACGACCTCTATTGGGGCCGCGACCTCTTCCTCTTCCTCTTCCTTGTCCATCACTAAGGGATGAGAACATATGAAACTAATAATTTTTAATTTGATGTAAGTTTTTTATGTTAGTCTTATAAATACAAATTTTCATATGTATCACGAAATAAGTGTTATCAATAACATAATATGATCTATATGAATAGTTCACATAAGCATTTGCCTTGAAAAGAAATCCTAGTCGATCTTACTTCCTTCGTCCTAAATTAAGTTGTCTATTTAATATTTTCTAGATCAATCTTCGGCCAAATATCAGCAGTAACCCCCACAGTTTGAAAAATATGCACCAATACAACCCTTATTTTCAAAACATATTTCTAACATCCCTGTGATTTTAAAACGTTGCACTCATACCGTTACTGATCATTTTCCGCCCATTTTTTCGATGAAGAAGGGGGCTTTTTGCTTATTTTCCAAAGTAGAGGGGGGCACTAGTGCTTATTTCTTATTTTTCATTTATTTTTTTTCCTTTTTTTCCACTTTTTCTTTTATCAATCAAGGGTTTTTATTTTTTAAAAAAAATTATTTTTATAGTGTTCTTGAATTTAAAATTATTTTTGTTTGAATCAAAATAATTAAGATATACTGCATCTGCGTCTCAAGTAAAAAAATTTATTTTTTATTTTCTAAAATAAAAAAGTAAAAAGTTGTTTTGTGAACTTCAAAAAGTGAGGAATAAAATAAGAAGTAAAATAAAAAAAATAAAAAAATCACTTTTGGACATTCTAATTCTAAGGACTTTTTTAGACTTTATGAGAATTCCTTTTTGTATGTATAAGACTCTTTCTTGTATGTTTCAATTTTCTGAGTTCATTTTTTCATATTTTTATTTTTATTTATTTGTATTCTGGATATTTTTTAAACTTACCAAAAATAATTCTAGAAAAAAGTGAAAAATGTTTAATTTGATATGGATGGAGTGTATGTTAATTTTTTATTTTTATGTTTATTTCAAATACAAATAATTTTGAATTATTAAAAATGATATAAAAATTGAAAATAAATTTAAAAAACTTTTCTAGAGAAATAGAGATAAAAAGAGTTAAAAAAATACTCGTAATAAACAAAAAATAAAAAATGAGCACGAGTGCCGCATTATGGTTTAGAAATTAAGCACGAATAAGCTTTGAAAACAAAGAGGTATTTTTGGCCTTCAATATTTATTCACGCTTTTCCCTATTTTTTTTACTAATTTGATAAAATAATATAGTCATGTCACTTTTTTCGTCGAATTTCTTTTTTTAAACGAAAACTTTGTTTTTAAATTTTGCTCCAATTCTAAAATAAATTATATTGAAAATACTTCAGGAAATATCGTAAACTGAAACATGCGATGATTTTGTTTTTGAATATTATTTTCGTTTGGCGCTACCGTTTTGGATAAAAGTTGAAGGGAATAAATTAATTCTGAAAATGTAAATGCAAAATTTTATCGTTAGATAACTTTTTCAAAATGCTGACGCTAACTTCTAACGCTGGTGCCGATATAAATTGAGGAGGAATGAATCCATTTAAGTACCTACAAGGCTACAACTCTTACTAGTCTACACCAAGGTCGACTTAAAAAAGTTGATAACTGTCGCCGTTGAATGTCATCGGTATTGCATATTGTTACTCCCTCCGTCCTATAATGATCTTCCCGATTCGCAAAACGAAGAAAAAATCACAAGTTTTTCAATCTATTTTATTTAAATATTGGTATAAAATAAAAAATAAAACATATATATTTAAAAACTACATCAAAAGTTCAACAAAACAAGTGGTGACAAGAATATTTTATTTTATCATATACGCCATGAAAAAACACAAATAAATATAAATTCCTGTGAAATTGGAATAGTGCTCTGGAAAGATCATTATAGGACGGAGGGAGTACTTTCTCTCCTTTTCATATAGTACAGATTATTAGGTGACTACATTCACCTACAAGTATTTTACACGATTGGTCGTAATAGGATGGACCCAAACATTTTTGGTAAGTGGCGGGCCGTCCTTGAATGTGCCAATGGTGCATTCCTACCAAAAACCCATTTACTTTTTTTTGTCAAATTATATACTTCCTCCCTCCATAAATTTTTTTCCTAATTTGATTTTTTCTAAAATTTTTTAAATTTTTAATACAAATTATAAAAAATATATATTAAATGATCATTTAATATAATATTAATATATTCATTTTGAATTATAGTCATAATATATTATATTTTTTATTATATATAAATAGATATATTAATGATCAAAATGTTACATTGGAGATCATGAAAACTCTAATGAGAAAAAATGTGTTTTTCCCTATCAGTTTCTTTCATCATTCGTTGACACCCATCAACAATATGCTTAGGGGTGCGAGATGTGCGAGGCCAATGGTTGGTAATGACACTTATAGCAGACATCATCCTCGCCTTCTTTAGCTCTATCCCTTGGATCCCATCCAGAACCATTCTGATTCATTTTAACCTTTGAATACTTAAAATTAAAGGAATCTACCATGTGTTACTCCGTCCATGACCACGACCTCTATTGGGGCCACGACCTCTTTCTCTTCCTTGTCCATCACTAAGGGATGAGAACATATGAAACTAACAATTTTTTAATTTGATGTAAGTTTTTTATGTTAATCTTATCAATACAAATTTTCATATTTATTACGAAATAAGTGTTATCAATAACATAATATGATCTATATGAATAGTTCACAAAAGCATTTGCCTTCAAAAGAAATCCTAGTCGATCTAACTTCTTTCGCCCTTAATTAAGTTGTCTGTTTACTATTTGCTAGATCAATCTTCAGCCAAATAGCACCAGTAACCCCCACGATTTGAAAAATAGGCACCAATACAACCATTGTTTTCAAAACATATTTCTAAAATTCATGTGATATCAAAATGTTGCACTCATACCCACACTGATCATTTTCCGCCTATTTTTCTAGTAAAGAAGGGGACTTTTTGCTTATTTCTCAAAGTATAGGGGGCACTGCTGCTTATTTCTTATTTTTCATTAATTTTTCTTTCCTATTTTTCCATTTTTGTTTCTTTTATCAATCAAGGGTTTTTTATTTTTTTTAACATTATATTTATAGTGTTCTTGAATTTAAAATTATTTTTGTTTGAAACAAAATGATTAAGATATACTACATCTCTACATCTCAAGTAAAAAAAAATTATTTTTTATTTTATGAAATAAAAAAGTAAAAAGTTGTTTTGTGAACTTCAAAAATGAGGAATAAAATAAGAAGTAAAATAAAAACAATAAAAAAATTTCTTTTTTGGACATTCCAATTCTAAGGACTTTTTAGGCTTTATGAAAATTCCTTTTTGTATAAGACTCTTTTCTGTATGTTTCAATTTTTTTCAGTTCATTTTTCCATATTTTTATTTTTATTTTTTTATTCTGGATATTTTTTAAACTTACCAAAAATAATTCTATAAAAAAAGTGAAAATGTTTAATTTAAGATGGATGGAGTGTATGTTAATTTTTTATTTTTGTTTCAAATACAAATAATTTTGAATTTTTAAAAATGATATAAAAATTGAAAATAAACTTAAAAAAAATTTCTAGAGAAATAGAGATAAAAAGAGTTAAAAATGAAAAAGATAATAAACATAAAAACTGAACACGAGTGTCCCACTATGGTTTAGAAATTAAGCATGAATGTCCTTTAAGCTTTGAAAACAAGGAGGTATCAGGTATAGGTACCAATTTTTCAAACCACAAGGGGCACTAAGATATTTCGCCTTCAATCTTCATTCACTCTTTTCCCTTATTTTTGTAACTAATTTGATAAAATAATATAATCACGTACTTTCTTGTTTCTTAGAATTTTTTTTTCAACGAAAATTTTGTTTTTAAATTCTGCTCCAATTCTAAAATAAATTATATTCAAAATAATTCAGGTAATATCGTAAACTGAAACAGGCGATGACTTTGTTTGGGAATAGTGTTTTCGTTGGCGCTGCCGTTTTGAATAACATTTTAAGGGTATAGATTAATTTTGAAAACGTAAATGCTAAATGTTATCGTTAGATAGCTTTTTCAATGCTTACGCTAACTTCTAACAGTGATGCCGATATAAATTGAGGAGGAATGAATACCTACAAGGCTACAACTCTTACTAGTCTACACCAAGATCGATTTAAAAAAAGTTGATAACTGTCACCGTTGAATGTCATCTGTATTGCAGACTGTTACTTTCATATGGTACAGATTATTAAGTGACTACATTCACCTACAAGTATTTTACACGATTGGTCGTAATAGGATGGACTGAAACATTTTTGGTAAGTGGCGGACCGTCCTTGAGTATGCCAAATGTGCATTCCCACCGAGAACTAATTTTTTAGTCAAATTATATTCCTCTGTCCATAATCTTTTTTCCCCATTTATTTTTTTTATCAAATTTTTTAAACTTTAACTAGAAATTATAAAAATATATATTTATTTATTTATCGTTTTGTATAATATTAATATCTCCATTTTGAGTTATACTTTTAAAGTATTATATTTTTTAATATATATAATACTCCGTAGTATATTTATATATAAATAGATATATTAGTAATCAAAGTATTCCATTGAAGATTGTGAAAAGTCGAATGAAAAAATAAATTTATGGACGGAAGGAATAAAATTTTGATTGTTAATAAATATATATTATTAATTAAATAGATATTTGGAAAAATTATTTGAAACAATCATACCATTTCATAATTATTTAAATATAATCACACTTTTCATTGTCAGTCGTAATAATCCAGCATTTTCTCATGTATACGAGTTTTGAGTCCCCGTTAAAAAGCTAACAAAAACCTAACGTATTTCTTTAGAAATTCCATTTTTGTGCAAATAAATGAAAGGTGAGACTACTTGAGGTAATTTTCATTATTTCAAATTTTTTAAATTTTAATTTTTGAAACTTCCTTGTTAAAAATATAATGGTACACTCTTATTATTATATGCTCCCTCCGTCCCTGAAAACCTTTCTCTTTTCTTTTTTCATCTGTCCCAAAAAACATTTTTCATTTCTATTAAAAAGTCACTTTTATCCCTTACTTTTTCACACCCTACCTATCACATCATACTTTTTTACTAATAATCTATCCATCAAATCATACTTTTATCCATCACATCAAAGGACATTTTTGGAAATTAATACCAAAATACATTCTCCTTAAATCCCTCTTCAAAATCAAAACTCTCATGTTTTCCGGGACAGAGGGAGTATTTGTTTCAATCTTTTAAAAATATAATGGTTCACAAGCTTTGAGTGCCATTTTTGGCAAAAAAAATTAGTGGATTATCGAATAATAGTTCAGAGTGCCAGGAGAAAATTGTGATTAAAAAAATTGTAGTTAATTTTAAAAAATTAGTTCATTTTGGTGAAAAAACTGTCGTGTCTTTTTCACAACTTTTGCAATGTTATTTTAGAAAAAGATATTATACCCAATTAACGAAAAATAATGTAGTGCCATGTACTCTAGAAAAGATTTTATATTAACAAAAAAATTTGTAATACGAAAAAAATGCAAGGTTTATTGATAATATGATACAATAAGTAGTACAAAATTTGAATGTTTTTGTTCAAATGGAAACTTATTCTTTTTCTGAGAGTCAATAGTTTGGTATAATTGTTTTTTCTGAAATGATATTACAACAATTGTGAAAATGGTACCACAATTTTTTTTTTCCCGATTTGGAACTAAATTGTACTCCCTCCGTCCCAAAAAGTCTTTCCTGTTTCATTTTTTGCGCATTCCATAAAACATTTCTACCGACATTTAAAATGTCTAAAATTTACAACATTTCTTCTTTATTGTGGGTGTGGGTAGAAGTTATTTTGAAAGTTTGTTTGGCATTCAAGGCGGGATAAAATTGTTTTATGAGATGCTCAAAAAATGAAACAAGAAAGACTTTTTGGGACGGAGGGGGTATAAGTCACTACAATTTTGTACTGCAATTTTTTCTTGATGAGCCATCTGAATTACCTTTTAATAGTTCACTATTATTTTTTTCAAAAAACAGCGCTAGAAAACTCGTGACTTTTTTGATAATGCTCTATAATTTTTAATTCAATTTGCAAAACAAAAATTTAAAAGCTGTGATATGGCACAACAGTTTTTTCTGGAGTAGATATAATTTTTTTCAAAATCGCTACATTTTTTCTTTCATCAACACTCCGAATTACTCCGTATTTATCTATGATTCACTATTATTTATTATTATTATTATTATTATTATTATTATTATTATTATTATTATTATTATTATTATTATTATTATTTCCAAATGCCACTACAAAATAACACTAATTTTTTGTATAGTTGTATTGCAACTTTTTTTAGAGCGGTACTCTGAATTGTTTTTTGGTATTTCACTATTACATTTTTATATACATAATTTTTGAACCATTATATTTTTAAAAGAGAGAAAAATATCTAAATATAGTATATTTCTATATTTTTTAAAAAATTTTAAAATTTAAATTTTAAAAAATCTAAATAAGTTGAAAAGAAAAGTGTAGAATTTTGGGAATGAAATTGGTTGAGTTTCATTGATACATAAGCTCATATAAATATATACATGAGCGATACAAACGAAGAGTCCCGGTGGTGATGCAAATCAGAAGTCTCAAACACAAATACATAAAGAATACAATATATTTACATAAATATGCTAACACTCCCCCTCAAGTTGGAGCATGAATATCAAAAATGCCCAACTTGGATAACAAAGAATGAAATAATGGTCCAGGAAGAGCTTTAGTGAAAATTTCTGTTGTTTCGAATCGCGTGGGAACATAAGCTGTGACAATGTGATTGCGCTGAATACATTCCCTGACAATATGACAATCAATATCAATGTGCTTCGAACGCTCATGAAACACAGGATTAGCAGCAATAAACAAAGCAGATTTATTGTCGCAATATAATTTAGGAGTAGCAATACACGAGACATATAAGGCGGCGAGGAGACCCTGTAGCCAACGAATCTCATTACACGCATTTGCCATAGCCCGGTACTTGGCTTCAGCGGAAGATCGAGATACAATATTTTGCTTCTTACTTCTCCAAGAGACGAGTGACCCTCCAAGTAGGATAAAATAACCGGTAACAGAATGTCGCGTTAGAGGACAACTCGCCCAATATGAATCTGAAAAGGCAGTCAAAGCAAGGTTACTGTCACTGTGTAACAAAATACCATGTCCAGGATGACCTTTTAGGTAGTGAACCACACGCAGGGCAGCGAACCAATGATCCAAACGTGGAGCCTGCATGAACTGAGATAAGGCATGTACGGCATAGCATATATCTCGACGAGTAATAGTCAAATATAACAGACGACCCACAAGACGACAATATTTTGTCGGATCACGTATCTCAGCACTAGTAGACCGTGCGAGATTGTGATTACTGGGTAACGGGGTGTCAACGGGCTTACAACCTGATAAATTTGCCTCCTGGATAATATCAAGAGCATACTTACGCTGATTAAGGACCATGCCTTCATGGGATCGAGCACACTCGATGCCCAAGAAAGAGGAAATGGGTCCGAGATCTTTGAGATGAAAACATATTCATCTAAATATTTCTTGGATGACGAACACAAAGAAGGATTATTACCAACAACAAGAATGTCATCCACATAGATCAAAACCACCAACATATCTGGCCCACGACACAACACAAAAAGAGTATGATCTGCATGAGCATGACGAAAACCATAACGACGCAAGGCTATACGAAGCTTAGTGAACTAATTACGGGGAGACTGTCGGAGCCCGTATAATGATTTGCGCAAACGACAAACCTTCCCAGGAAAGCTCTGCTCATATCCAGGAGGAATCTTCATATAGATTTCATCATGAAGATCCCCATGTAAGAAGCCATTGTTGACGTCTAACTGATCTACCTGCCAACCCCTAGCCACCGCAAAAAACAATATCACACGAACAATGGCTAATTTGGCCACGGGAGCAAAAGTATCAGTAAAATCGATCCCGAACTCTTGGGGATTCCCCAATACCACCAATCGAGCTTTATCCCGTTCCTTGGTACCATCAGATTTATATTTGTTTCTGTACACCTATTGGCAACCCAGGGCACGCCGGTTAGGAGGGAGGTCGGTAATATCCCAAGTATGATTATGCTCTAGATCCAAGAAATCTTGAACCATAGCTTCACGCCATGAAGCATACTGAACAGCCTCTTTGAAAGTTTTAGGAATGGGAGAAGCATCAATTGCACCCAAAAACTTTTGTACCTGCCATGTAATTTATTATAATGAACAAAGTGAGTAATGGGAAACCGTGTACCTGACGAAGACGAACTAGATGAAGAGAGAACTGAAGTGTCGACTTTGGTGGAATAAAGAACATAGTCATTGAGATGGGAGGGAGGACGCCGAGTACGTGGTGGAAGAGGAGGAGCGAACAGTGATGGAGAGGTGACAGGACTCTCATTGTTGTCAGAGGAAGAAGACGGTGAAGGAGACAATGATGGTGTATGTTGCGGCTGTGGGGTGATGGGCTGAGATGTGATGGGAGGAACATCTGTCGATGGTTGGGACAGGTTGATAGTGGCCGGGAAATCCTCAGCCGATGGTTTCAAGATGGGTAAAGGTGACGGGGACCGTGCAGGGTGGGCAAATGGGAATTGGGTTTCATCAAATGAGATATCCCGAGTGTGAAAAATTGATGAGTTTCAAGATTGTATACTCGCCATCCTTTGGTACCATAAGGATAACCAACGAACATACATTTCACACTTCAGGGAGAAAATTTATCTGAGGGTTTTGGAATTCACCGAACAAAGCACAAACAACCAAAGACACGGAGATGGCTTAAATCTTGTGGTTTAGAGGAAAGAATCTCAAGAGAAGACTTACCCCCGAGAAGTTTGGTAGGAGTGCGGTTGATGAGGTAGACTGCAGTTTTGACACCCCCCCCCCCAGAGTTCAATAGGAAATGATGCTTGAAACATAAGAGATCGAGCAACATTTGATATATGACGATGCTTTCGTTCAACTTGACCATTTTGCTGTGGTGTACCTACACAGGAGGTTTGAATACAAACACCCAAATCATCATAGTATTGACGCAAAGAAGTATTAAGGAACTCGGTACCATTGTCAGAGCGCACTACTTTTATAATTTTGGAATATTGGGTGTTTATCATAGCAAAGAAACGTTTGAGACAAGATGTGACCTCACTTTTATGTTTTATGAGATACACCCAGACAGCTCGAGAAAAATCATCAACGATAGTAAGAAAATAATGTGCCCCAGATGATATACAAGCAGGATAAGGTCCCCATAAATCACATTGAATTAAATCAAAAATGGCATCAACTTTATTTTGACCAATGGGAAACAATGAACGAGTTTGCTTGGACAGAAAACAAATTTCACATGTTTGTAATTTTTTGATAACAGAACCTGTTTTATTGCCCAAGAAAGGGAAAAACATCAAAGGAAGGGTGACCCAATCGTTGGTGTAGAACGAATGGATCTGACTTGACAAGAAGGGCCTACGTTGGGTATGAGGCAAAGACGTACACTCCGTTTCGCAGTTCACCTTGTCCAATCTCCGTCTTTGACAATCGGTCCTGTATTACACAACATTGATCATTAAAACGAACATGACAAGTAGTTTCTTGAACCAAACAACCAACAGAAACCAAATGACAGTGCAAGTTAGGGACATATAAAACATTGTGGAGAACCAAATTGGGAGATAAGCACACGCTTCCCTTTTTGCTTGCCTGGATACGAGAACCATCCGGGAGACAAATTGACTGAGGAGTGACATCCTCAATACGGAATAAATGAGACAGGTCCCTGTCATGTGATGAGAGGCGCCACTATCAATCAACCATTAACACGAGGTAGAAGTCATATTGGTATATCAATGTGATGGTGATGTTTGACACCAAACAAAACCCTTCCAAAGTAGTAGGACCCCCACACCTCTTTTTTTTGCAAACGGACGGACAGAAACAAATGTAATCTCTGTACTTCACAAATACTGCAAACGGATGAAGATAAGGGACCGGCTGGCTGAGGGAGGCGATCCGGTGTGCGACCAGAAAGAGGCCTGCGACCAAGCTTCTGCGACAGGATGGACGAATTCTCCTACGACCGAGCTTCTGCGATCCGGCGTGCTACCGGATGGAGGCCTGCGATCGGCGGTCAGAGAAACGGAGACGGGCTGTCGAATTTGGGAACCGGCAACTGGATGAGCTTCTGCGATGGCGGCTGGACGAATTCTTTAGAGACGGCTGCTGGAGTGCGTCCTTCTATTTTCTATAAGACTTCGACAAATGGAGCCGGCGACACGAGATTGGGCCGACAATTTTGAACTTTGGCCGGCAATACGCGATTGGTACAAACAATCGGAACAGGAACAAACAAACTAGGTTTAAGAAAAATCTAAAGAATGACGCTCTGATACCATGTAGAGTTTTGGGAATGAAATTGGTTGAGTTTCATTGATACATAAGCTCATATAAATATACATGAGCGATACAAACGAAGAGTCCCGGTGGTGATACAAATGAGAAGTCCCAAACACAAATACATAAAGAATACAATATATATACATAAATATGCTAACAAAAAGAGAAATTAACTAAAATAATCGCACCTTTTGTTTATTTACAAAAAAAACAGGCCTTTTCAATAGCAATTCTTTAAGTGACTGTTAGCTTCGTAGCGGTCATCCAAGGCTCACATACACGTGAAAAATTGAGATTATTATGCGTGATAATGAAAAGTGAGATTATTTTTTAAAGCTTGGGGAAAATGACTATATTAGAAGTAGATTATATACGAAGAAAGTTACGAAATAAGAGTTGAATATTTTTTATCCCCATAATATATAGGAGTACAAAACATGTAAACTATAACAATATATAATGCCAAAAAATACGGCGAGATTTCACTATACAATGTCATAATGTCATAGTGCAAATTTCTATTTTAGAGATAAAAATATAGAACTCTTATTTTAAGGTTAAAAGCTATATTTTGCTTATATTTGGATGATTTATTTTAAAAATGATATATCAAAGTTATATCTTGAAAAAATTTAATTATATTAAATTTTTATTATACTCCGTAACTAAATATGCATTTTTTATAGTTTTTGGACAAAGCATGCATAGCTTGACCATAAAAAATGAAAATTTGTCTTAGTTTAGGACTACTTTATTTTGCTACTTTTTAAGTTTTAACAAAATTGAACTGTTTTGGAGGAAATAATTACGATAAAATGATGGTATCATTTAATGATTCTTTTAAAAGTAATGAAAAGTTAAATGATCGAGCGATTTTTTTTTGATGAGGGAGTGAATTGTATTGCGGTGAATTGGTTCTATTGGTGGTGGCTAGGGCTGTTCATCGGTCTAAGACCGGACCGAACCGGACCGGATCGAAGACCGAAATGAGTAAATTCAAGGATCGAAGACCGGACCTAAATCTACTTGGGTTTGGACTGGACCGGTCCGAAATATTTAGGACTGAACTGGTCCGGACCGATTCGACCGAAAAAAAAACATATTTTTTTAATTATTTTGATCAATTAAATATATTTTAGACTTTTTACTTTGTACCTTTCAAATAGAAAATGAATTAAAAAATATGCAACCTTAAAATAGATACACAATATGAACTACTTCAATGTAGAACCATAAAAACAAATATGAAACATTTTTTTAGATTTTTTTAAAAATTACTTAATAACAAACATTTTTAATTAAATAAATTAAAATATCTATTAAAATAAAGCATTAAAGTGTAATAGGAACTTAAAAAGTAGATTTTTAGTATTTAGGTCTTTTAGGTCTAGTAGGGTCATTAGGTCCAATCGGTCCGGACCTAAATCATTTCGGGTTTGGACCGGACCGGACCGAAACCCGAATGCATAAGTTTTCTGGACCGAAGACCGACCCGAAATCCATTCGGTCCGGGTTCGGTCTGGACTTAACGGTCCGGTTCGGTCGGTTTTTTCGGCCCGGACCTAAATGTGAACAACCCTAGTGGTGGCGGTGAGGCATGCAACCGGTAGGGGTGAAATAGGGTTTATTGGACCAAAGTTCATGTGATTTGGTAAATGTACAACGTTACCCCTCATAGTTTTAAAATTTATGTCGTTATTTTTTATGGTTCTGATATTGCATTGTCAAAATTTCTTTAGACAAAGGGGAAATTATTTTATACATCCGGTTGTACCCAATTCTGGGTACAACCAAGAAATTATTTATGGTATGGATTTTATTTTGCATGAGAATGAACACTACATTATTTGAGAATAAGTACTGTTTTATTTCAGAATGAGCATTACATTATTTGTAGATAAATATTATAATTATATTGAACCAATGTGTGAAAATGAGTACTACATTATTTTAGAATGAGTACCATGCTAATTATATTTGTGCGAGAATGAGTACTACTCTACTTCAGAATGAGTAATAGCCAGATGTACCGTACATCTGGTTGTACCATATACCTTCTCCTAGACAAAGATATCTTTAAAATATTAGGTAAATAACTCCGCAGCCACCTATGTTTTTTGGAAATGGGCACCAATGCCCCCTCTCATTTTTCTTTATTGTTTTTATTTTTTATTTTCTTTTTTTCATAAAAAGAAGAAAATGTTTGTGTGTGAAATAATGAAACATTGTTTTGTCAAACCTACATTTAAAAAAATTTAAAAATAAAAAATTTGTGTTTGAAATAAAACATTTAACTTTTTAAATATGTCGGGACCAAAAGAATACTGTGTAACATATTTTTAATATATTGTTAATTATATATTAATAATATTTTCTGGAATAAAACACAAAATTTTTCCTTCATGACTTAATTTTCCTTATTCTATAAAAGTATTTGTTTCATATACTTTTCTTTTTCTTTATTTTCCTTTATATTCTTTTTTCTTTTATTTTATTTTTGATTTAATTAAAATAAACGGCATAAAATTAATGAACAGAAAATGAGAAATGAGCTTTAGCAAAAAAGGAAATATTTCATAGATTTTTGTATTATAAAAATAAACCAATAAAGATAAATGAAGTGTACGTTGATTCTTGTTGTTTAATTGATTTTTATTGTAAACATAAAAAAATTTTGATTATTAAAACATTATAAAAAGTAATTTTAAAAAAGAAATTGAAAAACATTCATGAAAAATAGTAGAAAAAATAAAAACAATAAAGAAAAGAGGAGGCATTTCTGCCAATTTTCAAAACCATATGGGGTAGAGAAATTTTTCACATAATATATGAAGAATATTTTAGTCTAGAGAGACATTGGTGTAACAATATTTGAAGCATGAGAGGCAACGGCGTAAGTTTTGAAACCATAGGAGGACAATGGTGCACATTTACCAAACTACAAGATGCCATGGTGCAATAAACTTGGGTGAAATAATATAATGTCTTAGGAGGACAAGTAGAGAAATAAGGGTTAAAGAAATCCTACCTCCTATGTAAAAAAATTACATTCTTAACTATTCAAAAGTCACAAAATTTTTTATTTATTTGTGCATTTTAATTGTTAGTTATTTGATTAAATAAAATATTTTTGTCATATCTTGTTTTTCAATATTTTTAATGTAATTTTTAAATGCATGTATTTTATTTTTAATTTTTATATCAATCTTTAAATAAAATAAATTTAAAAAACTAGAACTTCCGCTCCGTTTTACGTAACGTATAAACATTGGGACACAAGGATATTTTAATTTATTATAATAAGCTTATTCAATTTGTACCCTGAATAGGATTCATGTATATAAGTAACCATGTAACTCCTCATTATTGAATCATTAAGAAATATTTTCCGTCATGGTATCATGTCCATTAATATTCAATAAATCACTCTAAATATAACTTAAATATAGAGAAAGTATCAAAATAGAAGTTCCATATTTTTATTTTATAAGCAGGAGTTCGCACTATGGTAATGTGACACTGTACATGTACAATTTACGTAATGTACATGGTCATGATTGGTAATGTAAGTATATTTTAACTCTTATTTCAAAAATAAAAACATGAAACTCCTATTTTGCTATATTTTCAATGTTTTACTCCTACTTTAGTCTTTTTCTCCCTACCCTAATGTCAATCACCCCCCCTCTCCCCTTATTACCGTTGATCGACTCTCTCTGTCTCTCTTCTCCTCAATTATGGCTTCAGATAAATGGATCAAATACTCGTCCACTATCCCCACATCCGATCCAATTCTTCTCACCTTTCCTTTACTACAATTTCAAATATTAAGCTTCATATACTAATTCAATTAAGCATATTTGAACCTAACCACAACAAACGGAGTCATCTCTTTCAACTTCTTGTTCAAAGATTTTGTAATGCCTCGAAACCCAACCTATCAAAATTAATTATTAGTTAGAAATAATTAATTAGTTATTGCAACGGGCCCAGAGTAAATTATAAATACTTGTCAATTAATTATGAAATTCATATCATCGTGTAGAGACGAGTGGACCAAGTCCAATGGTGAAATCAAATTCCAATACAGAGCAAGTTGGTCCGAAAAGAATATTTTACCGTAGTACGTTAATTAGTTACGAGCATGAAACCCTACACATATAAATATACTCTGTATGTGCAACTTTCGCACGTTGCACCCACTATTGACTCACGACCTCTCTTGTATCTCTTTTCGATGCGAAAAACAAGAAGAAGAAGAAGAAGTAGAAGAACGAAGAACATCAGCAATCGAAACCACATTTGTGCTGCCATCTCGCCCTCTTCATCAATGTTTACAGTTCTTTGTTGATCATTGTTTAGTGTTCATCAAATTCGAGTTGAGTACATGGATATCTTATGATGAAACATGTGTCTAGGTTTGAAATTCACATCCGTAATCTTTACATAATTGAGCTATGTGAAAAACTTGTATGAGTTGCATGATTGGGTATTTTGGGAGTTACTGTTGAATCAAGAGGGTGGAACGCATAAATTAGGTGTTAATTTTTGTTTGATTATGTTGTTCGATGTTGCGAAACATAGTGCTATTGATTGGTATGTATAACTTGCAAATTTGGATTCAAAACACTCTGTTAATGACTTGTCTGATCGCACTAGCCTTTTACTACATCAGATGGTATGTCGATACCGTTTGCTGGTACCGTGGTACTATCACACGCATATACATAGTGCCAACCAAGGTACTGGACAGTACTTCTTTACCTATTGAATGTAGTGAGCTACCACCGCAAGCCAAAGTATTCTGTCCGGCCTATATGTCGGACAGTACTCAACTACCGAGTAACGGTATTGAGCTACCATGCGGCGATACCAATACCGCTACAATCAGAAAAGTACAGCACTAATGTGTTTATTATTTTCAGACATTGTTTGTTGCATGATAATAGGTGGGGGTGTTCATACCCATCACTATGCTGCTGAGTGTTACCATGTTGGTGATAATTATGTTGTTTTAATTCAATATTTATGGGTATATTTGTATTGTGTTAAAAGAAGAAAGAACAAGTGATAAGTCTACCTAAAAGAACTCTAGGTTTGACCGATATTGAATGGAGACGAGGTATGTTGTAAGTGTAAGATTTTAGAGTCATGTGGTACTTGCTGAGGCTAATAGATATTTGGGTAAAAATGTATGTGCGGGAATCTGTGAACTACTTGGTGATCCGTTAGGTGAGGGTTCTACTCATCCAACAGAGAACTTCTTCATTGGTTGAGCTTGACTCGCTAATCCAATGTGAAAAATCATGACTCCTATAATAAATTAAAGTTGTGAAGTGGCCTTAGCCTAAAAAAAAACTTTAGAAAGAAACCCGCGAGCCGGCCGGGTCGACCCGGTTCACCGGTTCCGCCGGGTCTACCGGGTCTGGGCGGGTCGATGCTGATCCGGGTTTTACATTTGAACCGGACCGCGGTCCGACCGGTTGGACCGGCTGGTCCGGTCCGGTTCTAATAACATTGGTTTTTATGAGTGACAGCTATTTTGGCGACATCCTTTTATTAGCCTTTAAAAAAACTTCCATCTTCATTCGTAACTTCAGTTCTAAATATTTTTTGAATGTTGAACTGGCACACCTTATTTAAAAAAGAATATGAAATTGTTGGTTCTTAATTTAGTTGGAAATTAAACGAAAAAAAGATATTAACCGTACACAAATGAGAAATTGAGACATACAAATAAAACTAAAAGAGAACTACAATTTTTTATTTCAATCATGTAATCGAAGGCAGTATAAATAACAGAACAAAGTTGTCTCTATCAAAGACTCAAATAAAATACACGCAATCTTATGTTTCAGGAACATTTCGTCTCACATATGCAAATGAAACTGAATTAATTAAAATAAAAATCAAACCATCATATGGATATATATTAGAAAACATAATATTAAGCACTCCCCTTCTTAATAGCATACGCCTGAAGAGCTTCTCCGGTGAGCTTCCCGTACCGGAACTCGTCCATGATCTCCACCCCCATCCCGACGTAGAAGTCGTACGATTTCTTGTTCCAAACTGCCACGATCCCCTCCACGGACGAGAACCCCTTGGTGGCGGCATTGGTGGCCACGGCGGAGAACAACAGCCTCCCAAATCCCAGCTTCCGGTAGCTTTCCCGGAAGTAGAGACTCTCGAAGAAGATCCCGGGGCGGTCGTAAAAGCACGAGTAGTTGGGGAAGAAGAAAGCATACCCAGCAACGTAAGCCTCGTGGTCTGGGGCGTTGGACCTGAACTCTGCCCCTTCAGTGTCCCTCACGGGGGCTTTCAGGTCCAACGCCTTGACAATGGGCTCGAAACCCGACTCGTCGGGCACGGGAGCGGGGAACGCGATCGCGGAGACCTCGAGGAGGAGGATAGTTGGGGAGTGGAAAGGAGGGTTATTAGGGTTTGATGGGTTGAAGAGCATGTTTGACAATGAGTCCTCACTCACTTTGTAGAGGTGTGTCATGCTATGGTATTGATGGATTTGGTAAAACAGCTTGTAAATATGGGTCACGTCGGACCGATTCGCCACCCGGACTCTGGCGTAGATTTTGTCATTGAATTCCAAATTTCCGGGAGTCGAACCGGATTCGACCGCAGCAGGAGGAGCCATTGTAACTTAGTGTATATGGTTAAAAGGAAGAAGAAGAAGAAGCTGGGCAAATGAAAAACTAATAATTAACAATAAGAAACTTAATTTGTACGTACACAGTACTGTTATGTGGTTTATATATAAAATACACTACTAGCTATTACGAGTATGAATTTATAGAAGTGAGAATAAGGCAATGAAACACGAGATGGAAATATTTGTGGTGGTGGATTGTTTGTTTGGTCACCTATAAAGCAAATATGAAAGTGACCATTTTTTTTAAAAAAAATACTCTCTCCGGTCACAAAGGAAACTTCATCTTTCATTTTTTTCAATTTCAACAAAACACTTCCATTTTTTTTTTATTAAAAAACCACTTTTATTCTTATCTTTTCATACCCTACCTATCACATCATACTTTTTCTCTAATAATCTATCCATTACATCTCACTTTTACCTATCACATCAAGAGCAAATTTGGAAGTCAACTACAATTTGACACTTCCTTATTTTTACACTTTGTCAAAGTATGAATTCTTTTTGAGAACGGAGGGAGTATTCATTTGGTCCCTCCATTCAAAAAGTATGGAGAAAGAGTACTTCTATGGTAGACCAAATTAAGATTTTCATAGACCTTCTCACAATTTTTTTTAATTTTAAAAATACTTATTCTAATATTTGAAAAATATTTATTTAGCATATATGAATGTACACCGTGTATGCAATAATTTATCTTATTTTAAATAGAATCCATTGACTCTCATGATCAGATGTAAGAATACGCACTGGGGACAAAAATAAGATGGATCAAAATGATCAAATTTATGATTCGATGGGGAAACTCATCTCAATTGTAATACAAGGTCGAATTAAATCTAATTATCTAATTGAGAGCACCAAAGGAATTTTAGGGGTGATATTCAAAATGGGTATTTATTAGCTATTATTAATCTCTATTCATCTAGTTTGATTTTATTTAGTTAAATTAAACAAATTTTGATCATTAATTATGTATGAATTGCATTTAATATTAGTACAATAAATTTTTTTGTTATATTTATCTTGTAAAAACTTTAAAAATTTATTTTATTTTATTATATTAATTTTAAATGCAAATTTAATATAATTAATTATTAGAAATTATTTAATTGCATTCTAACCAATTAAATTGAACAAATATTTTCAGGGAGAAGTATTATCATCTTCAATATTAGTTGGCCGGTGGTGGAAATAATAGAAGCAAAAGAAAACTCATCTCCAATCAGCAACCAAACATAGTCAAAGTCGATCATCGTCACTCTTTTTAGATTTAACACATTTTCTTTTGTACACTTGGCATGCAATAAACCATGTCTTTTGGCAGTTTTCTGGTGATAATCGGAAACGGCTACTATCAATTCGTGTCAAACAATGTTGATTACTAGAAATAAATTTTGAATAATGTTTTTATTAAAGGGCACTTGAAATACCCGTGAAATCCTGGCTGGGCTTCAAACCGCGGCTTCAAATCTTCTCTCTGCCACGTCAGCTTTTAACTTACCTCACAGTTTCAGTGTAAGTGGGTTTGAAGTCCTGAAGCTTTAAACTGGGGCTTCAAATCTTTATTTTTTAATATTTTAAATATACATCTTCTAAATTTAAATTAATAAAATTTAATTATTTTATTATTTAAAATAAATGAAATTAAAGGAGAATAGTGCATTAAAAAAGTTACATTCATTAAAAAAAATATTACATCCATAAAAAAATACATTCATTTTAAAAAAATTACATTCATTAAAAAAATATTACATTCATTAAAAAACAACACTACAAACAAATTACTAATTATTTGTGCGACTGAAGATATGTTCGATCAAATCCGCCGTTAGTGCATTGTGAATCTCTCGGCTTCAAATTTCTTGGCGGTCTCTTCGTTTCTTTTCTTCGTCGATTTCTTCGTACATAGGCACCTTCTCGTCTGGGTTGTATTGACAAATCACAAACCCGTTGTCCTCTACGATCATATTATGAAGAATAATACACGCTTACATGATATCCCTCATTTTTGTTTGAGAAAAACATTTGAACAGATGATCTAGAATGTGTCACTTAGCCTTCAAGACCCCGAAGGCTCGTTCAATATCTTTTCTCGCCACCTCGTGAGCTTTTTTGTAGGTCTGACATTTAAGACACATTGTGGTTCGGAGAGGGACTTGACAATCGTGGAATAATCTGGATATATTCCATCGGCCAAATAATATCCATGCTTGTAAAGCGTCCCTCTAAGCTCAAAACATGAGTTGGGTGCAGTCTCATTAATTCAATCGTCAAAAAGAGGCGATTGATCGAGAACATTAATGTCGTTGTTCGAGTCCGTGACACTGAAAAAAGTGTGCCAAAACCACAAGTCATTTGAAGGAACAGCTTCGAGCATGATAGAAGGCTTGGGATGATCACCCCGGGAGAACTGACTATGCCACGCAGTGGGACAATTTTTCCATTCTTAATGCGTGCAATCAATGCTCTCAAGCATGTCGACAAAGCCGTGTTTAGAGGCATGCCTTGCATGTAATTTCTGAATATCGCTCACTGTAGGCTTGCGTAAATATCTTTATGATAAATTCGAATAATAACTTTAGAAAATTTATAAAAACATGACCTGATGCTCTGAGCCGACATCTTCAAGTATTCATCGAACATTTCAGATGTCGTTCTATACGCCATCTGACGAAGAGCGACAGTGCACTTCTGGACACTACTAAACCCGCGTCGGCCTCTCGCATCAAAGCGTTAGGTGAACCAAGGCATCTCGCGTTCAATATCGGCAAATATGCGTAAAAAAAGAGGACGACTCATCCGAAAACGATTACTAAAATCTGCTGGTGTAAAAATACATAGAGTATTGAAGAAGTCGTTGAGAAGTGAAGCGTGGGAAGCCGCTTGATCCCAGTTTAAACGTTGTCTTCGGGTCTAGCGTTGGGAGGATTTAGCTTCTTCTTTTTTTCCTTGTTGCCACCATTGACAATAACTCATGACAAAACAACAAAAATGAGAGCTCTTTTTTCATCATCGGATGAAGATGATCCCATTTTTAAAATATATTTTAAAAATAATTATAAGAGTTCAAAAAATATTTAAAAAATATTTGATAGAATTATAGAGAGAAGATAGTGAGAGAGAGAGTTTTGTTTTGATTGAATTTATAAGATTTTTGTACTTTAACTTTTTTGTGATTAACGGCTAAAAGAGCCGTTGGGGGAGGGGGGAGATGCGTAAAATGTTTAATGTGTTGGAGTTGACGCCCCATAACGCCGCCAGGGGGTGGTGTTTAATACCCAAAAGGCGACAAATGACCGTTGATGCCGGGGGGCGTCGGCCCCATTTCTATTGCTTTAATAATGAAATAATTGTATTACTCAAAAAATAATAGAATACATGATAAAGTACATGTAGAAGAGAATATAATCACAAATAGGAAAGAAATCAATAATAGAAGCTAACTAAAATACGAACACTATCATAATAGATATAACTATTACAATTGTCTTGTTAGGAAGCATTTTCACATTGATGTTTTGTTAATGACAATGCTTCTTTCCATTTAGGTTTTGATATTGTCAAACCGTCAGGAACATGGAATAAAATGAAAAGATTCAAAGGCATAGAAAAATATATTTGAAGGAACAAAAAGCACAAGAAAAGGCATCGACGTTTCTAAAGACGACGACATTGGCAATTTGAAGGCGTTCTCTAGAGACTTAGGTTTTTATTGTAACAAGCTCATTTAATTAATCTAAGTCATGGTTCAAAATAAAATATGTTTTTCATGCATCAAATGAGTGTTTTTATAAATGGTTTTACGTTTCTAAAACCTCTTGTTCTTGCCCAACTAAAATCATAACCATCGGTTATCGGTGTTAGGCTATTGCATTCGGTTTTCGGCATTGGTTATTAGCATTGATTTTAGCCAAATGATTTTTGAGTTTTTATCTTTTGTTTTTGCTTATGGACACATTTAAAGGTTTTCTAAATGATTAGTTTTCAAAAAACACAACCTTTGATTATCGATGTTCACAGACCGCGTTCGGTCTTCACAAACTGCGTTTGGCTTTCAGAAACTGGCGTTCGATTTTTGGTTATCGGCGTTTGTTTTTCGCATCCAAATAAACCAAGTGGTTTTTGATTTTTTGTGGTTTTTTTTACTTCTGGGCACATTTAAATAGTTCTCCAACAAAAACATGTTAAAACCCACCTTTTGGTTTTGGTCTTTTGGCGAAAACCACGGAAAATGGCTTAAACTTGATTAGCCATGGATTTTAACTTAACGACGTGGATTTTAAGTTATTGAACTTGTTTTATAATTAAATGCATCAAATAAGTGTTTCTGGTTTTCATTTGGGAGAACTTCGGGTTTTGACATCAGCTTTCGGCGTTGACCGGCTAAACCATGGTTCTGGCGAACCACCCCAAGATCCATGTTCCAAACATCGATGTTAGCTTAATCGGAAGTAATCGAATGGGTTTTTCAACATTTATGTTCAATATTGAACATCCATGTTTGAATAGCGATGTTCACTGGTGAACATCAATGCTTTCGACTGACTGTTGGGGTATTCAAGACAAAATCTTTCCATTTTTGAAAAGCAATCACCCCAAAATCGATGTAGCCTTCAAAACATCGATGTTTTGATGACCGTTAGCCATTTCTAACGGAAAGTCAAATCCAAAACAGGGATGTTTACTATATGAACATCGATGTTAGTATTAAACATTGCGTGCAACTCTAGAGGTGGGTGAATAGAGTTGTTGAGAATGTTTACCGATTTTCGCAAGATTATAAAAATAAATGAGAGTGCAGTGGAAATAAAAGAGAGAAGACAAAGACACACCGATATACACGTACGTACTAGTTCACCATAACGTGTGGCTAAGTCTAGTTCCTCGAGAGACTCTCTCGAAGCTACCACTACTTCTGTTAAGCTTACGAGTGTTTAACAAACCATTACTGTAACACCCCTAATTTAGGCCTAAAAGAATTAATTAATTTAAATATTAATTAATGACTGAGACACACCCGAACACCGAAAAATAAAAGTTTTCAGAAAAATATTTTAATTATATCAAAATTTTAGTTTTGACAGTCTGTTTCCAAATATGCGATCCGCTTTCAATTCGGAACAGTTTGGGCGAAAAAGCGCGTACCGTTTTAGCCAGTTTATCCGTTACGGAATAGAAGAATATTTTAAAATCTCAAATTTGCTCCCAATCACGTAGCCAATCCCCTCCAAATCTCCTTTTAGCCACTCTAGGAAGGTACCTATGAAGCCCATTACCTCAACAATCCAATCTTCAATATAATACTCCAAAACTCTCTTCCATTTTGTCAAACTCTCATTTCACTTCACAAACATCCACAATCACTCTCTCTCTCTCTCTCTTTCGGCCAGCCCTCAAGGAAGGATAAAGGAGACTCCATCTCCTGTTGAGCTAAGAATGAAGAAAGAGCAAGAAGAAGTACCAAAGTTTCCCAAAATCCTGAGTTCAAAACACCGCAGCAACTTCATCATCAATCCTGTAATTTTCTATTCATTTTCTCGAAATGTTTACTGTACCAAAATTGTAGCTCCGGACGTTACGAATCCAACCCAACAAACGTTTCGTGATTTCGTTAAGTAACGAAGGAGATACGACCAAAATACCGGTGCGCCAGTGGTGGCGAGCTCCACGGGTTGGCTATGTTCTTCATCATATTCATGTTTCTTTCCAATCGCTTACTGTCAACTCTCTCGTGGTTACTAGGAACCCCCGAAGGTTATTATCCAAAAGTCTTGACGTTGGAAGCTTGAAGTTGATAGGGGTCACTGTACGTTGAACGTTCGTTGAGGCGTTATTATTATCTTTCTATCATTTCCGACCTCTACGATATCAAGGCGAGTACATTGCACCCTAGTAACGCAATCCTTGGTTGAATATCAATCTAGATATATCACTAGGACTGATTGTTATAATATAAGTCATCTATGTTTTAAGAATAAACTTATCAAACTCATAAGGTTAAAGTATGTATTTCTTAATATTCTCCCATACATGGATATCAAGAATAAGATTTGAAGACCCAAACGGTCGACGTAAACGGTCAACCGCCGTGTTAAACTTCAAAACAAAGCACGACTGTCAGCAAAACGATTGATTGCCGTCGGCGAACAGTCGACCGCCGCCAGTCCAGCCGAAGTCCGTCGTCCGCAGCCAGCCAACAACGGTCGACCGCCGGTCAACCGCGGTTGACCGTCACGGTGATCTAGAAAACCGACGAAATGAAGAGCACGGTCGACCGCCGTGCCAAACGGTCGGCCGTTCCGAGCCCCGTAGCTTACTTAAATGATATTTTAATCATGTTTCACCCAAATAAGTTAATGTATGATCATATATTCATATTATTACAAATTGTTCATATCATATGATTCATTTCATCATCCATATTCAAGCATATCACATCATATACATACGTAAGAGATCATGCCTCGTGCATCTCCTATAGCGTGATTGTGCGGAGTTAGCAGTCGGACATCACATGTTCGGGATTAGTGTACGTACATGGTATTCAGGCTTTCGAGTACCACCCCCATTTTTCTAGTCTCACTTGCGAGACTAAGGTGTTGTGAGTTCGTCGTATCAAATGGGCGATTCTCATAGCGCAAGGGTCGCCCTTGCACGTTAGATTCATACAGCATGAAATCATCATCAAGTACAATCATGTTGATCATGTATAACATCAAGTAATTATCACCATCATCATCAAGTACAATCATGTTGAGCATATATGCTATACTATGCCATATCATGAATAATTATATGTTTACTTGCTATTCAACTTGGAATTGTTGTATTAGTGTATTCCTCAGCTGACGCTGAGCGTGTAGTTTGTTTTACTTGCTACACGAAGGTAACAATACTGATCATGGAGCCCATCCGGAGGTCAATGAGAGTGATGAGATTTACGGACTGGTGAACCACAATTATGATTCTTTATTTAAATAAATACTTTTTCGGGCGAGTTCCCAGAAACTGTAATATGACTTGATTATGTTTTATCAATTTAGCTTCCGCACTGTTCAGACATTACTCCGAAATTAATATTTGAACTTATTATTTATATTAAAGTTTAGTTAGTTTTGAATTATTCATCAAATTATCATCTGTAATTACCATCATGGTAACTACTCCGGCTCAAATAATCTAGGTAATCGGGTTACACGAGTTGGGGTGTTACATTTTGGTATCGGAGCATTTGGTAAAAAAAAGATTTTGGAAATCAAATCAAAAGAGTTTCAAACACAAGTCCGCATCTCTACCCGGGAAGGTAAACAATTACTTTATTTATGACTAATTATATTTCCAATTAATTATAGAATGAGTCAGGATTCGACTCACGGTCAGGCAAACCCTCACGCGGAGCCTGAGCATGTTAGTGTGCATACTGTACACACCGAAGCATCGAGCTACGTACCCCATCAACTACAGCCTCAGCCAGAACCTCAGCAAGTTCCGGAGCAGTTTGCGGTGTTCTTCTAGTAGATGGCTGGAGCATATGTACCTCCACCACCACCACCTGCACCCATCATCTCGATTGAGAAACTCAAGAGGAATGGAGCACAGGAATTCTGCGGAGACCAGATCGCAAACCCTCTGATAGCCAAGCAATGGCAAGAATGCACAGTGAGGGTACTAGAGAATTTAAAGGTACCTCTCGAGGATTGGGAACAGCACGCCATATCCCTATTGCAGGATGCCGCCTATGATTGGTGGAAGCGAGTGGGCATCAACATTCTCGTGCCAGTACCATGGGCTACCTTTGATCCACTCTTCAGAAAAGAGTATGTGCCCGGTCACTACGTCGAGGCCAAATATAAAGAATTCTCCAAATTCACCTAGGGGAAACTAACTCTCCTAGAGTACTGTCAACAGTTTGACGGGTTGGCCGAGTTTGGTAAAGACTTGGTCAACACCATAGAGAAGTGCTGCAAGAAGTTCATCAAGAGTATGAGACCAGACCTCTCATCATCACTCATAATAGTTCCCCGAGCGGATATCAATGATGTCTACAAGAAGGCTCTCGAGCTGAGTGAGGAGCTTATACGAAAGGCTGCGTATGATCAGGCACTGCTGGTAGAAAGTCGGACCGTCCAATCGGGCCTAAAGATGGGGCCTGGTAACAAGAGGACCTTCTCCACACCGGGTAGTTCTCGCCATGATAAGTGAGAAAAATCTACTCCCTCTACATCTGTGGCTGTCACCACTAAGAGTGGGAAGGAGAAAGTGACATACCGTAATCCCGTATGCTCACTTTGTGGCTGAATGCATCCTGGTGAGTGCTAGTTCACACAGGGTCTTTGCCTTGGATGTGGTCAGGCAGGTCACTTTCGGAAGGATTGCCCGATGAAATGAGCCTGCCCAGAGTCATCGTTCCACGGCTGCTTCTAATCAGCGGAAGAGGCCAGCACCCAGTCAGCAGCAAGGACGAGCACCAGCTCGTACATATGCCATGCAAGGGCGTACAGATCAGCAAGCTAATGATGTAACGCCCCAAAAATAGGTCTATCAGAATTAATTAATTGATAATTAATTAATTACTGAGAAGGACCCAAAAATAAGTAAATTATAAAGTTTGTCAATAAATAATAAAAATTATATCGTTGTGTAGAGTTTGACTGTCTGACTCCAACGGTTCAATCAGATTTCAATTTGGAGAAAGTTGGACCAAAAAGTGTACCTCGACTGGGACCAATTTAGTCCCAATCAGGGACTTGCGTTCACAACCCGTAGAAATCAGTCGTCCGCTCCACTGAGACGCCAAAACAGTGTTAGGGAGGTCATCTCCCATGGCTTCTTCCCACTCCTCCTTCCTATATAAACCCTCTAAACTCCATTATTCTTCACCATTCTTATTCCAAAAGAGAGAGCTGAGTGTGAGGAGTATTGTAGTGCTTTCAATTTGGTGTATAGTCGCCGGAGCTAACCACAAACGTCACCGGAAGTTTCGCCGTTCTTTCGCCAGAATCCTCGTTTAACTTCGAGGTAAGGCCATAGATATATCTAATGACTAGAATGTTCATATAGGTCGTTTCTACGTTCATAAACGGTCATTTGGTTGAGTTTTGTGTTTGACATGTTTGAAGAACTAAGAATCATAAACCTTGAATTTGATGTTAAAACTATGAATTAATGATACCAAAATGATCCATGAACATTTGAGAACATTTCTATATAGTTTAATTGAAGTATGGTGACTAAAAATGAAATTCCGGAAAATAGACCCGAGGAGGATGACGATGAACAGTGCACGGTATTGAGGTACCGTGAAGGGTACCGTCTGATCAGATTAATTTCCAAAAAATCCGATTTTTGAACCATTAAATCCTATTTTTGACACTAATCAATTATGATCAATATGAATAATAAATTCTGGAAATAAAAATGATGTTTTGACAATTAAAGACCTTACGTGATGCATGACGGTAAGCTAGGGTGTTAACACTCGAAGTTAGACCGCTAATTGCTATTGCTTTGAATGTTATGATGATGATGCATGATTATTATGGATTAATGATGATGATTATTCTGAATAAAATAATGATTATAAAGTATTGAACTGAAATCAAAATAAATGGGTTGATACAAATGAGTGGTATTGTTAAGGCTATCTAGAAGACCTCAAAGATAGACCTCCGACTACAATGGGCCTTGCGGGTATAAACATGTATATTCGGTGGCCTTGGGTAAAAACGTACGTACGGGATCCATAAACCAAACTAGAGGAACTCGTTTGGGGATACCACCCAACCCAACAGTTAGTATTCTACTGTTTGGTTTTTCTGAATTTGTATCTTAAGCGAAGGCTAGTTTAAGAGTTGGTAAATTAAACGGAATGTATGTACCTTAAACTAATGACCTAGCTTAAGAGTTGGTTAGAAGTACCTTGAACTAGAATTAGTTTAAGAGTTGGTAAAACATCAAAAGATTGGCCTTAGACTAAGCATAGTTTAAGGATATTGTTGAATATTGAATATGAATGTTGAATATTGAGATATTGAAATAAAAATATTGAGAATATCAAGAATTATATATTGTGTGCATGATATCAAATGGTTGTTTGTGAATTGAGATTCAATTTATATGGATGTTCGACGCTTTAGATATGCTTACTCAGCTTCACCGCTGAGCGTGTAGTGTGTTTTATTTGCTACACGCAAGTAGGCAGAATGAGTGATTGGCATGTTCCTGGCAGCAGAAGGGGCGAGGCGATCGTGGTGGATTTATGATTTAAAATGAATAAATTAAATTGTTATGAGACATGATTTAAATTGCTTCCACTTTATGGTTAAAAACTCCGTAATTTATTACTGTTATGTATGAAATATTATTTTATGATAAATAAAGATGTTGAAATGTTTTAAATGATCACGATTACCAAATCAATACTTTAGTCCAAAAGGGGCTGCAGACTTGGACGGATTAGGGTGTTACAAATGATGTCATCAAGGGTATGTTCACTTTATTTGATATCATTGTATTTGCATTAATTGACCCTGGATCTACCGTATCATACATATGTGTGCCCATGCCTGTTAAGTCTGATGTCATTAAGGAAACTCTTGAGAATCCAGTAGTTGAGTCAAACCCACTAGGACACAGTCTACGTCTCCAACATGTCTATAATCAGTGTCTGTTGATGGCTCAAGGAAAGGTATTCTTAGCCGATCTCATTGAACTCCCTCACAAGGATTTTGACGTTATACTTGGCATGGACTGGTTGACAAAACACCAGGCTATTGTTGAGTGCAAGGAACGAGTGGTGAAACTTCGTACAGATGACGGTAACGAAGTGATCATTCGGGGAGAACTTCTGCTGAAAACCCCGGAATTCATCTCTTTTATGTAAGCAAAACGGCTCATTTGCAGGAAATGTGAAGCATTCTTGTGCACCGTTAGGGATATGTGGAAGGAAACACCTAACCATAAGGACATATCTGTGGTTTGTGACTTTCCTGATGTATTTCCTGAAGAACTTCCTGGTCTACCTCCTCCAAGGGAAGTAGAATTTTCTATTGATCTTGTACCTGGTACAGGACCCATCTCAGCATCACCTTATCGAATGGCCCCTGCAGAAATGAAGGAATTGAAAGCTCAACTGCAGGAGTTGTTAGATAAAGGCTTCATTCGTCCTAGTTTTTCTCCGTGGGGAGCACCTGTCTTTTTTATCCGTATGAAAGATGGATCAATGAGATTATGCATCGACTATTGTAAGTTGAACAAAGTGACGATCAAGAACCGTTATCCATTACCCCGTATTGATGATCTGCTTGATCAATTACGAGGTGCAACTGTATTCTCCAAGATCGATCTCAGATCAAGTTACCATCAGATTCCTATTAAATTAGAAGACATTCCAAAGACAGCGTTTCGTACACGCTACAGACATTATGAATTTACCGTTATGCCCTTTGGCTTAACGAACACACCAGCTATATTCATGGATCTCATGAATAGCGTCTTCAGACAGTATTTGGATCAATTTGTTGTAGTCTTCATCGATGATATCATGGTGTACTCAAAAACACCAGAGGATCATGCTGATCATTTGCGCATCGTGTTGAGTATCCTGAGAGAGCATAAGCTTTATGCCAAACTTTCTAAATGTGAATTTTGGCTGAATGAGGTCACTTTCCTCAGTCACGTGATTTCCGCTGAAGGAGTCAAAGTTGACCCGTGCAAAATTTCAGCAATCACTAAATGGAAAACTCCACGCAATGCACGTGAGGTACGGAATTTTCTTGGACTCGCTGGTTATTATCGTCGCTTCGTGAAGGATTTCTCTCTTTGTGCTTCACCGCTCCATAAATTAATGAAAAAGGATGTCAAGTTTGTTTGGACAGAAGCTGGTCCGAAAAGCTTCGAACAGTTGGAAGAATGTCTGACTCAAGCACCTGTGTTAATTCAGCCGACACCTAGTATTGAATACACAGTTTTCAGTGACGCATCACACCAGGGACTTGGGTGTGTACTGATGCAGGAAGGAAAGGTCATAGCTTATGCATCACGACAGCTGAAACCTCATGAATGCAATTATCCAACTCATGATTTGGAGTTAGCAGTTGTTGTCCTTGAAATGAAAATTTGGAGACATTACTTATACGGCGAGACGACTCGCATATTCACTGATCACAAGAGTTTACAGTATTTGATGAGCCAGAAGGAGTTAAACCTTCGACAGAGAAGGTGGATAGAGTTGATTAAGGACTATGACTGTCACATCGCTTATCATCCTGGTAAAGCGAATGTGGTAGCCGATGCTCTTAGTCGTAAGACTCTTGCTGAAATCCGCATACGACCCACATTGGATCAAGATATCATTTCAGCACAGCATTAGGATATCTTTTGTCTTGAGACACGTGAGCTTGTTTCCAAAGGAGAGAAACAATATTTCTCTGTTCAAGATAATGGTACATTATACTATCGAGATCGTTTGGTAGTACCATCAGGTGATGTGAGAGATCGCTTATTGCGTGAAGCTCACACAACCATGTATACCATGCATCCCGGAAGTAACAAAATGTTTCAGGATCTAAAGAAACATTATTGGTGGTCAGCCATGAAAAGGGAGATTACAGAATTCACATCGAGGTGTATGACTTGTCAGCAAGTCAAAGCCGAACATCAGGTACCTACAGGACTTTTGCAGTAGATCACTATTCCTGAGTGGAAATGAGACCGCATTACGATGGATTTCGTATTCGGATTACCATTGTCTCCAAGGAAGAATGATGCAGTATGGGTTATTGTTGATCGTTTGACAAAATCAGTGCATTTCATACCAATTCAGCGAGATTTTACACTACAGCGTCTGGCTGAGTTGTATATCCGCGATATTATCAGAGTGCATGGAGTACCATCATCCATCATTTCAGACCGCGATCCTCGTTTTACTTCCCAATTCTGGAAGAGCTTACAGAAAGCTCTTGGTTCCAAACTACATTTCAGTACAGCTTTTCATCCTCAGACTGACGGACAGTCTGAGAGGGTTATTCAGATTTTTTACGATATGATGCGAGCGTGCGTCATTGATTTTAGAAACGATTGGGAAAAATATCTACCTCTGATGGAATTTGCCTATAACAATAGTTATTAAGCAAGTATCGAAATGGCTCCGTATGAGGCACTGTACGGAAGGAAATGTCGAACACCAGTTTGTTGGACTGAATTGAGTGAGAGAAAACTCGAAGGTCCAGAACTAGTGCGAGAAACATAGGAAAAAGTTCAGTTGATCAGAGAACGACTTCAGATAGCAGCAGACAGACAGAAATCATATGCAGACCTCAAGCGACGCGACATCGAATATGCTGTTGGTGACAGGGTATTCTTGAAAATTTCTCCTTGGAAGAAAGTTTTACGCTTTGGTAAAAAGGGAAAACTCAGTCCGAGGTTTATAGGCCCATACAAAGTTACCGAACGTGTGGGACCTGTAGCCTACAGGTTGGAATTGCCACCAAAGCTAAACAAGACTTATGATGTTTTTCATGTATCGATGTTAAGGAGATACAGATCAGATCCCTCTCACATTATTCCAACAGAGACAGTCACGTTGGATGAGAATCTTATCTATGAAGAGGAACCTGTAGAGATTCTTGCACGAGAAGTTCAAGTATTGAGGAACAAAACTGTACCCTTAGTTAAGGTGCTTTGGAGAAGTCACTCTCTCGAAGAAGCAACCTGTGAAACTAAGGAGTCCATGCGATCTCAATATCCACAATTTTTCAGCGACCAGTGATCAGGTAATTTCGAGAACGAAATTATTTTTAAGGGGGAGAGAAATGTAACGCCCCGAATTTAGGCCTAAAAGAATTAATTAATTTAAATATTAATTAATGACTGAGACAGACCCGAACACTGAAAAATAAAAGTTTTCAAAAAAATATTTTAATTATACCAAAATTTTAGTTTTGACAGTCTGTTTCCAAATATGCAATCTGTTTTCAATTCGGAACAGTTTGGGCGAAAAAGCGTGTACCGTTTTAGCCAGTTTATCTGTTACGGAATAGGAGAATATTTTAAAATCTCAAATTTCCTCCCAATCACATAGCCAATCCCCTCCAAATCTCCTTTTAGTCACTCTAGGAAGGTACCTATGAATCCCACTACCTCAACAACCCAATCTTCAATATAATACTCCAAAACTCTCTTCCATTTTGTCAAACTCCTATTTCACTTCACAAACATCCACAATCACTCTCTCTTCACTCTCTCTCTCTGTCGGCCAGCTCTCAAGGAAGGATAAAGGAGACTCCATCTCCATTGTTGAGCTAATAAAGAAGAAGGATCAAGAAGAAGTACCAAAGTTTCCCAAAATCCTGAGTTCAAAACACAGCAGCAACTTCATCATCAATCCTATAACTTTATATTCATTTTCTCGAAATGTTGACTATACTAAAAATGTAGCTCCGAACGTTACGAATCCAACCCAACAATCGGTTCGTGATTTTGTTAAGTAACGAAGGAGATACGGCCAAAATACCAGGACTGCGCCAGTGGTGGCGAGCTCCACGGGTTGGCTATGTTCTTCATCATATTCATGTTATTTCTTTCCTATCGCTTACCGTCAACTCTTTCGTGGTTACTAGGAACCCCCGAAGGTTATTATCCAGAAGTCTTGACATTGGAAGCTTGAAGTTGATAGGGGTGACCGTACGTTGAACGTTCGTTAAGGCGTTATTATTATCTTCCTATCATTTCCGACCTCTACGATATCAAGGCGAGTACATTGCACCCTAGTAACGCAATCCTTGGTTGAATATCAATCTAGATATATCATTAAGACTGATTGTCATATTATAAGTCATCTATGTTTTAAGAATAAACTTATCAAACTCGTAAGGTTAAAATATGTATTTCTTAATATTCTCCCATATATGGATATATAATTGTTAGAAATACTTCAAATACATAGATATATTAATCATAGGTGTTAAAATGACTTAAGGAAGTATTTTAGACACCCAAAAATATCAAGAATAAGATTTGCATACCCGAACGGTCAACGTAAACGGTCAACTGTCGTGTTAAACTTTGAAACGAACCACGACGGTCAGCAAAACTGTCGACCGCTGGTCGACCGCTGCCAGTCCAGCCGAAGTCCGTCATCCGCAGCTAGTCAACAACAGTCGACCGCCGGTCAACCGCGGTCGACCATCAAGGTGATCCATAAATCCGAAGAAATGAAGAGCACGATCGACCACCGTGCCAAACGGTCAACCTTTCCGAGCCCCGTAGCTTACGTAAATGATATTTTAATCATGTTTCACCCAAATAAGTTAATGTATGATCATATATTCATATTGTTACAAATTTTTCATATCATATGATTCATTTCATCATCCATATTGAAGCATATCACATCATATCCATGCGTAAGAGATCATGCCTCGTGCGTCTTATAGCGTGATTGTGCGGGACTTAGCAGTCTGACATCACACGTTCGGGCTTAGTGTACGTACATGGTATTCAGGATTTCGAGTACCACCCCCATTTTTCTAGTTGCACTTGTGAGACTAAGGTGGCATGAGTTCGTCGTATCAAATGGGTGATTCTCATCGCGCAAGGGTCATCCTTGCACGTTAGATTCATACAGCACGAAATCATCATCAAGTAATTATCACCATCATCATCTTCTTGAGCATATATGCTATACTATGCCATATCATGAATAATTATATGTTTACTTGTTATTCAACTTGGAATTGTTGTATTAGCGTATTCCTTAGCTGACGCTGAGCGTGTAGTTTGTTTTACTTGCTACGCGTAGGTAACAATAATGATCATGGAGCCCATCCCGGAGGTCAATGAGAGTGATGAGATGTACGGACTGGTGAACCACAATTATGATGCTTTATTTAAATAAATACCTTTTCGGGCGAGTTCCCATAAAATGTAATATGACTTGATTATGTTTTATCAATTCAGCTTCCGCACTGTTCAGACATTACTCCGAAATTAATATTTGAACTTATTATTTATATTAAAGTTTAGTTAGTTTTGAATTATTCATCAAATTATCATCCGTAATTACCATCATGGTAACTACTCCAGCTCAAATAATCTAGGTAATCGGGTTATACGAGTTGGGGTGTTACAGTTACAACCTGAGAACTTGAATCTCACAAGCCTTAACACAACCGCTCGTAAATATGCCCTCTACAAGACTTTCAAAACTAAGACTTAAGTCACATAAGTCTTGAACAACAAGAAGAACAATCTTCTTCAACCTCTCAACGTAAACTCTCACAAAAGTAGAAATGAGAAAAAATTTAACCTTTAATGGATGACAAAACACTCTCTTGAAAACAATTAGTTTTCTCTCAAAATATATCAATTTGAGGAAGAATTTGAAGGAGGATTATCACCTCAAGATATGGGAGATTTGGAGTGTTTGTTCATGATAAAAATAACCAAGAAATGGTGTTTATAAAGGGGTTGAAGAAATATATCTGTTGGAGCCTAAAAAAAGAGTTGATGAAAACAACAGTGCAAAAATCAATTATTTAGGATACAAGAATTGATTTTTTGCTTTTGAGCAAAATTTCTTCAGCAGACGAAATGATAACTGATTTTTCCCAAAGTGTAAAAACCGATTTTTTAAGCAATAATGCCCAAACATGAAGTACACAATCATGTGTGCAAAGTGAAGTGCTTTATTGGATTTTAGCACTTGTTTGGGACATTAAATGAGACCAAAAGAGGCTCCCCAATCAACAAATATAATTCAAATTCAAATTTGAATTATGCGAGTGTATTTTTGGTATAGAAAATGAGTTCCAAAAATATTTTGTATGTCAAATGATGAAAAAGAAAATATTTGAATAAAATATTTTTCCTTACCAAAAATATTTTCTAATATCAAAATAAATATTTAGATAAATGTTTGACACACCTTTTGTAACCGACTCATTAAAAGTATTTAGAACGGTTAAAAGGATTTTCCAACTGACTCCAAAAATAAATATAATTTTTATTTTAAATCTCATAAAAATAATTTTGGAGAGAAGATAATTTTTGTCATCCTTACAGTATGTTCCTAGACTCAATAAAATATAAAGTCTTTGGAAATCTTCTTCTTCACTTCCGTAAAGCGCTCCGGTCTTGGTCTTCATTAGATCATGTGCGCCTTCTTGAAAACTTCAAGGGATTTGGTATTTCAAGTCTTTATTTTTGACTTGAATAACTTGTGTTTGTCAATTATCAAAACTTGTGAGTCAATACTTAACAACACAGAAAGGGTTGAACTCATGCTTTCCAACAATTTCCCCTTTTTTTATATTGACAAACATGTGGAGGATATGCTACCAAAAAATAACAAATTAAAGCATATACGCTTATACTCTCCCCCCCCTTTTGGAATTATAAAAAATAATGTAACAAAAGAACTCATGCATTCGGGGAGAGATTAAAAATTCTAAACAATAAAAAATATCACATTCCCCCTAAAATCATGCATTTTTAGGAAATAAAAAATTACCCCTTAATGTATGCTATCTCTCCTTTAAAATAAAGTGTACAAGAAGAAACAACACATATAGCACAAAAAGAACTTCCCCCTTACTATATTCAAAACAACCTATATAAATTCCCCAAATATCAATTATAACAAATAAATCACATTATTCATGGACAAGAAAATTATATAATTACTCCCTATCTCTTTGGCCAAGTACTTGGAGCATTCACTACAAAATTGTAGTCTTCAAGCACGGCTTCTATGGGCATCTAAAAATGAAAATTAGGTACCCAACCACTTTTGGGTCCTTGGTTGTTATGCACATAATAATCATAGCCACAATATAAATCCCTATGTTTAGTAAAAATACAGGTGCTATGTGTCCTACCCGATTGCAATAGTGACATATTACGTTTGGATTGTGCATATGCCTAGGTTGAGCCAAATAATATCTAGATGAACTAAAATAATTATTCCTAGAATTAAATTGCTAGACTCATTTCTAGGTTATCTAAAAACATTTTTATAAATTCCTACTATCATTTCTACGTTGTCTAAAATTTATCCTATCAGTTTTAAAATTGCTAGAGTCATTTTTAGGTTGTCTAAAATTATTCCTAATATTTTTAAGATTCCTAAGATTATTTCTTCTAGGTGGCTTACTTATCTTCCCCTTTTTAATGGTTTTCTTTGGATCTTCTACCTTAAGTTTTTCTAAGGTGCTCTTAAGTTCTACATTCTCTATTTTTAAAGAATCAAAAGAAGAACAAGTAGAGCTATGGTCAATAGAAGAAGCTACATTCATTGCCTTAATTTTATTTTTAAGGTCAAGATTATCATTTTATAAAAAATTATTTTCTTATTCTAAAGCATGAAGTTTAACCTTAGCCTCTTTGACAAATTTTGAAGCTTTATTGAATTCACCAAATAGTTCTTTAAAAGCTTCTTATAATTCTTCAAAAGAAGTAGAATTAGAAGTACTTACCCGTTCTTCCTCGTTGGCCATGAGGCAAATTTGAGGTTTTTCTTTTGCTTCTTTAAGAGCATCATATTCTTCTTTAATGTCATCCCATAATTTCTTGATCATTGTATAACCCGAGAATGTTTGGAATATTTCCACGTCAATGGCACAATATAGAAGGTGTAGAGAATTAGCATTTTCTTCCACGTCAATGTCCTCAAACTCCACTTCGGGTTTGAGGACTCTTTTCTTGCCAACCTTCTTTGTTGGAAAACAAAGTCCATTGTTGATCATCATCCATGATTTGTAATCAATGGATTGAATGAATATTTTTATTCTCTTTCCAATATGAATAATTTGTTCCTACGAATAATTTGTTCCATTGAACAACGGTGGCCTTTCGGTGGATTGCCCTTCTCTAATCCCTACGTTTAACATTCTCAAAAACAATTTTGATCATTTTCTCAAGCGTCACAAGGAGCGTTAGAGATACCCACTCCGATACCAATAGTTAGACAATGCGTGCAACTCTTGTGGGGGGTGAATAGAGTTGTTGAGAATGTTTACCAATTTTTGCAGGATTATAAAAATAAACGAGAGTGCAGTGGAAATAAAAGAGAGAAGGCAAAGAACACACCGATATACACTGGTTAACCACAACGTGTGGCTACATCCAATTCCTCGAGAGACCCTTTCAAAGCTACCATTACTTCCATTAAGCTTACGGGTGCTTAACAAACCATTACAACCTAAGAACTTGAATCCCACAAGCCTTAACACAACCGCTCGTAGATATGCCCTCTACATGACTTTCACAACCAAGACTTAAGTCATATAAGTCTTGAACAACAAGAACAACAATCTTCTTCAACCTATCAACATAAACTCTCACAAGAGTAGAAATGAGAAATGATTTAAGCTCTTATGGATGACAAAACACTCTCTTGAAAACAATTAGTTTTTTCTCAAAATATGTCAATTTGAGAAAGAATTTGAAGAAGGATTATCACCTCAAGATAGGGGAGTTTTTTAGTGTTTGTTCATTATAAAAATGACCAAGAAATGGTGTTTATAAAGGGGTTGAAGGAATATATCCGTTGGAGCCTAGAAAAAAAAGTTGCAGAAAATAACAGTGCAAAAATCGATTATTTAGGATACAATAATCGATTTTTTGCTTCTAAGCAAAATTCCTTCGGCAGACGAAATGATAATCGATTTTGTCAAAGTGTAAAAATCGATTTTTTAAGCAATAATGCCCAAACATAAAGTACACAATCATGTGTGCGAGGTGAAGTGCTTTATTGGATTTCAACACTTGTTTGGGAGATGAAATTCGACCAAAAGAGGCTCCCCGATCAGCAAATATAAATCAAATTCAAATTTGAATTATGATAATGTATTTTTGGTGTAGAAAATGAGTCCCAAAAATATTTTGTGTGTCAAACGATATGATGAACAAGAAAATATTTGAATAAAATATTCTTGCTTACCAAAAATAGTTTCTAATATCAAAATAAATATTTGGATAAATGCTTGACACACCTTTTGTAACCGACTCATTAAAAGTATTTTGAACGGTTAAAAGTATTTTTAAAGTGACTCCAAAAATAAATATAATTTGTATTTTAACTCTCATAAAAATAATTTTGGAAAGAAGATAATTTTTGTCATCCTTACAATATGTTCCTAGAATCAATAAAATAAAAAGTCTTCGGAAATCTTCTTCTTCACTTCCGTAAAGTGCTCTGGTCTTGGTCTTCATTAAATTCTATGCTCCTTCTTGAATACTTCAAAGGATTTGGCTCTTCAAGCCTTTGTGTTTGTCAATGTAGCATTTTATTTTTTACTTGAATAACTTGTGTTTGTCAATTATAAAAACCTATGAGTCAATACTTAACAACAGAGAAAGGGTGAACTCTTGTATTCCAACAATTAGCCTAAAATTCTGTAGACCAACTTTGATTTGATTTCCACAAATCATTCCAATAAACCTCAATCAACTCTTATCCGTTACACATCATTTTTGGTTAAAAATAGGGATCTTTTGGGTCTACTTTTCACAATCATTCCTCACACATTTGCTAACTTTACTTTACATCATTCCATAAACTTTTTACACGGCATTTTTAGGCCATTTCTTGAAGAATTTAGTGGGTTCTTGATCTAAATTAGTTTACTCATATTCTACTCTTTAAGAGAGTTTTTGTTCTTGAGTGATTGAGTGATGTAAAGACTTGAAGGGAGGTTTGTTCCCTTGCTTGTACGAAGGAAGGGTATATTCCTTCAGGTTAAAGTCTTGGAGTGCGGTATCTCCGAGCAAGTGTGTTGAGGCTCGTGGGACTCAAGTTCTCAGGCTGTAATGGTTTGTTAAGCACCTGTAAGCTTAACGGAAGTAGTGTAGCTCGAGAGAGTCTCTCGGGACTGGACGTAGCCACAAGTTGTGGTGAACCAGTGTATATTGGTGTGTTCTTTCTTTAGGCTTTTAATTCCATACTTTACTTTATCTCTGTGATTTTTATTCATCGAAAATTTATAAACATTCTCGTGCCTCACTATTCACCCCCCTCTAGTTAAGGGCACTTATTCTAACAATCGGTATTGGAGCCTAACTCTCTACCAGCCTTAACTGGTTGAAAGCTAGTGATCTATATTTTTTATGAGAATGTTGTATGCAGGATTAAGAGAAGGACATTGTACCGTTAGACCTCCACTCTTCGATGGAACAAACTACACCTATTGGAAGGAACGAATGAGGACTTACATTCGGTCAATCAACTTCCAACTTTGGTTAATCATCAAAACCGGTGAGATGAAGCCAATGAAAAAGGTTGGTGAAACCACCATCCCAAAGATGGAAGAAGAATATGAAGTTGAACTCATGAAGAAGGTAGAAGCTTTTGAAAAAGCTAAACATGTGAATGCATCCTTGGAAAAAATAGAGGTTTGTGTAAAAACAACCTCTGGTTAGACGATACCTATCTCGGTACCAAGGTACCAGCCACGACATCTCAGTACCGTCCAAACAATACTGGGTACTGTCTCGTGTCAGGTACCGCTAGAGCTTATTGGCCTGTGACAGTAGAAAGCTACCGGCCTGTCGTTTGGGCGGTATCGAGGTACTGTTTCTACGAGAGTTTTTGTAGAGTGTCGTCTTCAACCTCGGTCTAAACTTCCAAAACATCATTTTAAGCTTCTAAACTTCATTATAACTTTATAAAAATGTTCTCTAAGATCCATAGACCATTTTTAAATAATTAATTTGAAGCTTTAACAAGAATTTGAAGATTTATAATTCTCGGTTCATCAAAAATGTAATTTTCATTTTCATAGCACACAAAACTCAACCACATGATCGTTTATGAACGTAAAAATGATCTATATGAACATTCTAATCACTGGATATACCTAAAGTCTTACTTCAGGCTTAAATGGAGGAATTGAAAATTTTCCGACGAACACCACGACTATCTCCGGCGACCTCACGCTTTTCGGGTAATCACTGGATATACCTAAGGGCTTACTTCAGGTTGAGGACTTGTCGTAAGGTCCAAAACAAATTAAAAATTTATAAAATATCCTTAGCTCACCCCAATATATAATCAAATAAAAACTATAGCTAGGGCAAGTAAGAGTCGATCCCACGGAGAAAGTTTGTCCTTTTGAAATCAAAATAGCATGCACACACATTGTCACTAAACAAAACGAACTTAATAATACACATATGATAACACTTATAAAACTTATAAAAAACTTATAACTAAATAAATATAATCTATGTAAATGAAGAACTTATAATATAACTTATAAAAATAAAACAAATACTAAAGAATAAAGTATACAGAACTTATATTTATAACTTATAAACAAACACTTATACTAAAACTTAAACATAAGAGGGGGAAGTGTTGGATGAAAAGTAAATATTTTTTTGGTTTTTATATTTTCTTTTTTTTTTGGTTTTCTTGATAAAATGAGAGAAAATAAGTTCTAAAGATAATCAATTTCTCCAACTAAGGTAATCCAAAAAACACCGCCAAGAACCCGAAACAAAATGAAAAAGATAACAAACACAAATCGAACATTACACGTATAATAGGCACGTAGACGATATATTACGTAACTTACGCACTTAAGAATAGAAAAAAATCAATCAAAGGCCGAGTCGATTCATTTCCTTAACCACGATATGGAGGATTGTCAACTCTCCACACGACCCGTAGTCATGCAATTCAAAAGCCCGTTTTGAAATATACTTTTGAACCCCAACTCTTTATTCAAGCATGAAAACATACTTCCACTATAAAAATAGTTTATAAAAGAGAGAATCTATTATGCATTCAACTCTCATACATAATCTATTCACAAACCGTCAATACCTTATGTATTTTAACAAACTTTTTCTCCAAATGATGAACACATTTCACAAATTTCCATGAATTTCTCAAACCAATGACGTTTTTTCTATTCACATAAATGAACACAACATATTTTCAAAAAATTGAGAATTGTTTTTGAGGTTAAACAACCTCAACTTTATGAAAATAACAAACAAACACATGAAAACATAACAAAATAACTCCATAAGAAATTCTAAGGAAAATGAATCAACTTATGGGGCTAAGAAATCTAAAGTCCTTAAAATCAACAAACACAAAACACACAAAAAATTCACGTATGAATCCGGAGTTCATTTAACTACCTTATGGAGCTAAAATAGCTTTAACAAAGACCAAATTTCGCGTACCAGCCTACTTATGAATTTAAATTATGCAATTCAACCAATTCAACAACTTGCTCAATAATTGAAGAAAAACTAGTTTGAATCAATCCTCATTCATAAGAAATTTAATATAAACATTAAAGCAAACACCCAGAAAAGAACATCAACCATATTTTAGATTTTTTAGAACAAACTAACAAACAAAAAATGTAAAATTGAATAAAAAACAAACTTTTACATAGAATTGGAGAAGAAAAGATAAAATTGACAAATAAGAGTTTCCAATTGTTGAAGAAGATAAGAAATTGATAGAATTGGTGCTTGAAGGAACCATGGTCTTGCCTCTTCCCGGAGCTACTGCCACCGCCGGCCATCGCCGGACCCCGGCCACCTCGCCGGTCTCCGCCACGCGTAGGTCGCAGCGGCCATAGCCGTTGCTCTGTTCTCTTTTTTTTTCTTTCGTTGTTTCCCCCCTTCCACCGCTGATAATTCCTTACTCAATTTATATTTGGAGAAATCTTTTCTTTTTGTTGAATTAATACCGTTGCTGAGCCGATTGAAGCGAAACCGAAGGAGGAACGTTGGAGCATAGTTAATTTATCTGTTTCTTCACTTCGGATTTTGGCTTTTGCGCTGGTGCGTTAATGAAGAAGGAGAAGCCGATCCCTTTTTTTTCTTCTTTCCTTCTTGCGTGAAACTAATGAGGAGGATGGAGTTTTGGGCCAGTTTTGTTGTTGATTTAATAATGGGTTTGGGTTTCGGCCCAAAATCAATATCTTCTTCTTAAACTTGAACTGCATTTTGGTCTTTTTGCTACAATTTTCTTCAAAAAGAAGATATCTGATCATTTGGGTTAGGAAAAATAAAATAATATAATCTAAAAAAAATGATTAAAAAAACTTTTATTTATGAAAGAAAATTAAAAGATTGTAAAAATTGGAATAAAAATAAAACTAAGCAAGGAACTAAAAATAGAAGACGAAACCTATTTAAAATGCCTAAAAATAAATAAAAAGTACTAACTCAAAACCGACTTATCAACTACACAAGAGAAAAGCTTTCTCTTATCAAGTGTCTAAAACACTATATCACTCAAGAACAATACTTGCTTTTAGAGTGGATATTGAGTAACTAAGAACGCTCAAGAACACGACACAAACTTCACAAAAATGGCTCTCGAAAAGCTATGGAAAATGTATGAATGTAATGCAATGAACAATAAGAGTTGTGAAGTATTGTGATATAAAAAGCAGACCCAAACACCCCATTTTATAGTAGAAAAATAGGCTCCAACGGGTAGGACTTGATTAGGGGTGATTGGCACAATTTGTGGGATTTCATTAAAATTAGATCTGCTGAAAATTAGCCTGACATTGCTGTCCATTACTTGGAAATCGCTGTTGTAGGCTTGGATTTTAAATTCAAGGCTACAACGGCCAAGCCAACAACGATGTCCAAAAAGGAAACATCGTTGTTCAGGCTGTTGACTTCCAAACTTGGAAAGTGTTAGCCTTAAATTTCTTCCAACGGTCAGACACCTACATCAATGTTCATGAGTTGAACATCGTTGTTCAGGCTTAACCTTCCAAGGAAGGAATTGGCCTGACATCGCTATTGCTGGGTCAACAGCGATGTCAAAAAACTTTCTGCCAAAATATTTTCTTTTGGCTTGAGTTGAACATCGATGTAGACATGTCTACATCGTTGTTCAAAAACCTTCTAGGATTGCAGGCTTGGCTCAATAGCGATGTACAATATCCAACATCGTTATTGAAAGACTTAACACCAAATCATGGTTTTCAGAAGACAACGCCAGACAGCGATGTTGGTCACTCCAACATCGCTGTTGGGCTGGTTTAGCCAGAACCATGGCTAGTTAGTCACGCCGTAAGCCGATGTCAAAAATCAAAGTTCTCCAAATGTAATACTAAGTGTTGAAAACATTTGTTTAATGTATTTTGCTAAGAAATCAAGTGAGACATTTTAAAAACTACGTCATTTAGGTAAAAACCACAGCTAGCCAAGTTTATGTCATTTCACATGGTTTTTGCCAAAAGACTAAAAACGAAAGATGGTTTTTGAAGTGTTTTTGTTGGAGAACTATTTAAATGTTCCCAGAAGTAAAAACCCATCATAAAATGTTAAAAACAACTTGGTCAGTTCGGACGCCAAAAACCAACACCGATAATCGAATGCCGAACGCCGGTTTTTGAAAGCCGAACGCCGGATGACTTGGTTTTTTGTTTGGGCGAACACCAATTGTCTTAGACTTATTAAAAACTTATGGAAAGTGTTTTTGAAGATGCATGAAAAACATTTACATTTAATTAGCCTAGAGAGCCAAGTTTGAGAAGTTTATGCCGGTGTTGATCACATTAAGACCGACTCAACTAGTTCTATGTCTTCGTCCTTGGTTCTTGATTCTCTTTTTCATTCAATCACCATGCCATGTTTCTTTGCCTTTGAATTGTTCAATATGATCTTGTTTTCGTAGCGGTTTGGCATTATCAAAACCTGTCATAAAATGGACACAGTTTGGTACAACGTAGGCGTAATCCCGTGTTCCAACACAAGCCACTCCATGAGGGGGTCTAAATTGGTTCTAATCTGGATATACTTTTTTGTCCAACTTGGGACTGGACAGAGCCACAAGTTGTGGTAAACCAGTGTATATTGGTGTGTTCTTTCTTTAGGCTTTTAATTCCGTACTTTACTTTATCCGTGTGATTTTTATTCATCAAAATTTATAAACATTTTCGTGTCTCTCTATTCACCCCTCCTCTCCCCTCTAGTGAAGGGCACTTATTCTAACAATTGGTATTGGAGCCTAACTCTCTACCAGCCTTAACCGGTTGAAAGACTGATCTATATTTTTTTATGAGAATGTTGTATGCAGGATTAAGAAAAGGACATTGTACCGTTAGGCCTCCACTCTTCGATTGAACAAACTACACACATTGGAAGGAACAAATTAGGACTTACATTCGGTCAATCAACTACCAACTTTGGTTAATCATCAAAACCGGTGAGATGAAGCCAATGAAAAAGGTTGGTGAAACCACCATCCCAAAGACGGAGGAAGAATATGAAGTTGAAGTCATGAAGAAGGTAGAAGCTTTTGAAAAAGCTAAACATGTGAATGCATCCTTGGAAAAAATAGAGGTTTGTGTAAAAAAAACCTCTGGTCACACGATACCTATCTCGGTACCAAGGTACCAGCCACGACATCTCAGTACCGTCCAGACAATACTGGGTACTGTCTCGTGTCGGGTACCGCTAGAGCTTATTGGCCTGTGATAGTAGAAAGCTACCGGCCTGTCGATAGGGCCTAGTGTCCGAGCGATATCTCTGTCCCGTTTGGGCGGTATCAAGGTACTGTTTCTACGAGAGTTTTTGTACAGTGTTGTCTTCAACCTCGGTCTAAACTTCCAAAACACCATTTTAAGCATCTAAACTTCATTTTAACTTTATAAAAATGATCTCCAAGATCCATAGACCATTTTTAAATAAGTAATTTGAAGTTTTAACAAGAATTTGAAGATTTATAATTCTCAGTTCATCAAAAATGTAATTTTCATTTTCATAGCATAAAACTCAACTACATGATCGTTTATGAACGTAAAAATGATCTATATGAACATTCTAATCACTGGATATACCTAAGGGCTTACTTCAGGCTTAAATGGAGGAATTGAAAATTTTCCGACAACACCACGACTATCTCTGGTGACCTCACGCTTTTCGGGTAATCACTGGATATACCTAAGGGCTTACTTCAGGTTGAGGACTTGTCGTAAGGTCCAAAACAAATTAAAAATTTATAAAATATCCTTAGCTCACCCCAATATATAATCAAATAAAAACTATAGCTAGGGCAAGTAAGAGTCGATCCCACGGAGAAAGTTTGTCCTTTTGAAATCAAAATAGCATGCACACACATTGTCACTAAACAAAACGAACTACATGTAGAAGAATTAATAAGAATGATGAAGAAATGAAGCTAGTGAAAGAGTCCTTCTCTGAAATCTGCGATCGGCTAGAGTGGAGAGAACGACCATTCTCAGGATTGCACAAGCCACTCCATGATGGGGACTAAATTGGTTCTAATCTGGCTATACTTTTTTGTCCAACTTTCTCCAAAATAAAATTTAATTACACTGTTGTAATCAAACAGTCAAACTCTATACAATGGTATAATTTTCAAAATTAGTTTAGAAATTTTATAAATCACTTATTTTTGGGTCTATTTCAATAATTAATTAAATTTCAATTAACTAATTCTGATAGCCTATTTTCAGGACATAACAATCAAACCATTAGAGTTATTAGCTACCATGAAAAGCAACCCTTACAAATCCTAATAGACACAAGGAGTACCCACAATTTTATTGATCAAGTAGTGGCAGGGCAGCTTAAATGTCAAACCAGCAAGGTTTTGGAGCAATATATTAGCATGAGCAATGCTAGGGGTACACCAAATGTGTACCCCATTTGTCTCCCATCCCCTTCTCCACCACTCATTTTTATCTACTTTTTATTTATTTAATTTTTTTTAAAATTTTTGCCCATTTTTGTAGTAATGGAGGGGGTAGGGGACAAATGGGGTACACACCCCTAGCATTTTTCTATTAGCATAGGTGATGGGAGAAGAGTTCAAATAGCCCCCATGTGTAAGGATGTACAGTGGCTGCTACAAGGCACTTTTTTTGTGTCGAATTGTCTGGTATTATCTTTGGGAAATCCTGACATTGTCTTAGGAGTACAGTGGTTGAATACCTTGGGCAGAGTATTATTTAAGTTCAAAAAAAGAAATTATGAATTCAAATTTGAAGGGATGAAGCATGTGTTAAGAGGGGCAACAATCAACTAAAAACAACTTGTTAGAATATAAATAACTATCAAGGAACCAATCCAATATAAATAACTGTTCCTATGCCACAACCACAAGCTTGAGCTTGTGGTTGGATTGGTTCCTTGACATGGTATCGGAGCCTCGTTGACTAAAAGGTCACGAGTTTGAAACTTAGCGCTACCCAGTTTAAAAAATTAAGATTTCACGTGCAAGGCTTGAAAAAGACTACGCCTGCACGTGAGGGGACTTATTAGAATATAAATAATTGTGGTTGGATTGGTTCCTTGACACAACTAGAGTCAAAGGCTATGGAAAAGGATTGCAGCAACAAAGCCCAACTTTTTATGATGACCTTAGCCATTGAATAAAAGGAGGAGATATCTTGTTAGCACATACAAACTGAAGAAGGTATTACTAATCCTATTGCTCTTGTTGAGTTAATTATTGCACCATGACCCGTGCGGTTTTCTAAATGTACACAGTTACCCTCGGTTTCAAAATATACGTTGTTGCTCCTAATGGTTCTGATATTGCTACGGCAATGCCCCTCTAGACTAAAATATTCTTCAAATATTATGTGAGTAGTTCCACTGCCCTCTATGGTTTTGGAAACTGGCACAAACGCTCCCTCTTTTCTTTATTGTTTTCTATTTTCTACTATTTTTGTCATAAATATATTTTAATTTCTTTTTTAAAGTTATTTTTTAATGTTTTAATAATAAAAAAATTTTTGCAATAAAAATCAATTAAATAACAAGAATTAACGTACACTTCATTTGTTTCAAATTAAGCATTTTCATTTTTTGTCCAAAAGATATTTTTATTGGTTCATTTTCATGATACAAAAAAAAGAAATATGCCCTTTTTTTTAACTAAACCGCATTTCTCATTTTCTGTTCATTAATTTTATACCATTTCTTTTATTTAAATCAAAACTAAAATAGAATGGAAAAAATAAAAAAGAAAATAAATAAAAAGTGCATGACAAAAATACTTTTATAGAATATTGAAAATTAAGTCATGAAGGAAATCTTTTGATTGGTCGTCCAAAATATGTTATTAATATATAATTAACTATATATTAAAAAGACGTTACTTAGTACATATATATTCTTTTGATCCCGACATATTCAAAAAGATAAAAACTTTTTTAGACAAAAAATACTTAACTTGACAAATAAAGTATATGTTAAATTTTTTATATCAAGCACAATTTAAAAAAAATTTTTTTTTTTTAAAATGTAGGTTTGACAAAAAAACATTATTTCACACACAATTATTTTTCTTCTCTTTATGAAAAAATAAAAGAAAAAACAAAAACAATAAAGAAAAAAGAGAGGGAGCAGTGGCGCCCATTACTAGGGTTGTCAACGGATAGCCAAAAATCCTATTACCGTCCGCATCCGAATCCGTTTAAAGAGGAAATATTGGCATCTGTTTTAAACGGATATTATCCGTATCCGATTAAGGATATCCGATTATTAAATGAATACGGATTTGGTAATTGTATATCTGATCCGTTTAAAATCCGATCTGAATATGCATCCATTTAAATAACCGTTTATCCAAATATCTGATCCGTTATATATAATTTTTCCTAATTTTTTATGTTTATATTTTGTTTCTCTATTGATATTTCAAAATATAAGAAATTTTTATATACAAAATAAACGTGTGGACACATAAAAATATCTACAGACATATAAAAATATGTGTATATGTGTGTCGTGTATATCTTTTTATCCTATGAAGTTATAGTAGAATATCATAAATCATGAAAACAAAGAAAATAAATATCCCATACCAAATTATAGTTGATTTAATAATAGTTTGACTCTAATCTAATTTAAAATTAAAGTATTGTTTAATTTGATTTTAAAAATTGGAAACAGATACGGATATATCCGATATCCGACGGATGCGGATATGGTTTTGATTTTCAGTATCCGTCAAGATCCGTATCCGAATTCGATATCCGACAAAAATAAACGGATACGGATTTGGTAATGGCACATCCGATCCGATTAATATCCGTTTACACCCCTACCCATTACTAAAGCCATAGGGGGCAGCGGAGTTGGTCACTAAATATTTGAAGGATATTTTTGTCCAGAGGGGCATTGTTGTAGCAATTTCAGAACCATGAGGGGCAATGGAGTATGTTTTAAAACCATGGGGGTAACATACACATTTAGCAAACCACCAAGGGTGTTGGTGCAATAAACTCGAGAATGAGCACCATTTTGTTTCAAAATGAATACTACGTTATTCGTAGACGAATATTATAATTCAATTGAATAAATATGTGAAAATGAATACTACGTTATTTCAGAATGCGTACTACGTTATTGTAGAACAAGTATCATGCTATTTCAAAATGAATAGTTATATTTATGCGAAAATAAGTACTACTTTACTTCAGAATTAGTATTACAAGTTGTACCGTATTTTTTAGTAGTGTACCATGTACCTTCCCGGGATTTATATTTCTTCCCGTTTTGCTTTTCCTTCCTGCTTCTTATGTTTTTCTTGTTGGGCCTTTCATGCTTCAAAATATGGAGTTGACTTTCAACCCTAAATCTACATGTTTGTTTTTTTAAAAAAAATCTGATTTCCAACGTGAAATGATTTCCGAATTTAGTTCTTGTTTTTATAAAAAAAAAAAACTGATTCCCAAGTTGATTTCTCAGTTGTTTTTTACGTGTGTAAAAATCAGAGATGTATGCCTTTCTTTTCTCAAAAGTTTTTCTCGATTTAGGTTTTTTTATCACTGTGGATAATTTGTGTTTCATTCACTTTGAAGTTGTGAGGATTCCCTGTTTTTCTGTTTCTTTTATGTATATTTGTATAGCTCTCTTGGTTTTTTTTTTCTTTGATGTAAGTCAAACATTTTTTATTTTATGAAGTTTTTTGTTTTTTAAATATTGAAACAGATTGCCGACTGTGCATCGCATGAGTATGCTCTTCATGTTCACTATTTGACTGCAATCATGTCATTGGTAGGTCTCAAAATAAAAGAATTGAAAATTCTTATACTCCCTCCGTTCTAAAAAACACTTCCTCTTTCATTTTTTCCACTTCCAACAAAACACTTCTCCTTTCTATTAAAAAACCACTTTTACCCTTACTTTTTCATACCCTACCTATCACATCATACTTTTTCTCTAATAATCTATCCATCACATCTTATTTTTACCCATCACATCAGGGGCAAAATTGGAAACCAACTATAATTTAACACTTCCTTATTTTTGCCCCAAATCAAATGGGAAGGGTTTTTCCAAAGGGAGGGAGTAGGTTTTAGCTTATCAATTGGATAGGTTAGTGATGTATATAGTTGACGAGTTTAATGTTGGAACCTAGCACATAACATTGATCATCACCTCTATCCACCAATACAAAGGCAAATTGAAACCTATACCATTAACCAATCTATTAATATACAATGGTAAGGGAGAAAATGAATAGTGACTTTTCCCGTCCAAATCTACACGGGTATAGATGGGCTCGAAATGTTGGCTAATGACATGGGTAATAGCGTATGGATGGACATGGGTGATTCAAAAAGTCCTATAATAGAAAAGAGTGAAAAAGTAAATTTTCACTTTATTGGTTAGTAAAAAAAATACTTGAGCCACGAACCAAAAGTACAATGCATTTAGTGCACTTAAGAAGCACGCCTATTGGGAGACGAAATTTGACGGCTTGGCCACTCTTTTCACGTATTCTAATGTAAAGATATCATTACTTTTTTCCACTCTTTTGATGTATTCCAATGTAAAGACATCATTACTTTATGGGAAAGTGTAAAAGTTTTTGAGAAATAGTAAAAGTTTATGTAAAAATATAATTTAAATAAATGCTTTATGGGAAAGTGTAAAAGTTTTTGAGAAATAGTAAAAGTTTATGTAAAAATATAATTTAAATAAATGCTTTATGGGAAAGTGTAAAAGTTTATGAAAAAGAGTTAAAGTTTATGCAAAAAAGTAAATTAAATAAATACTTTATGAGAAAGTGTAAAAGTTTATAGAAAAAGTTAAAGTTTATGGAAAAATGTAACTTGAATATTTTATGGGAAAGAATAAAAGTTTAGAGAAAAATAAAAGTTTATGGAAAAATGTAATAATTTAAATAAATACTTATGAGAAAGTATAACAGTTTATGGTAAATAGTAAATGCATTTAATGCACTAAAGAGGCACGCCTATTGGGAGACGAAATTTGACGGCTTGATCACCATTTTCACGTATTTAAATGTAAAGACATCATTACTTTATAAGAAAGTGTAAAAAAAATTTAGAAAGATTTAAAGTTTATGGAAAAGTGTAACTTAAATAAATATTGTATGGGAAAGTGTAAAAATTTATGAAAAAGAGGTAAAGTTTATGGAAAAGTAAAACTTAAATAAATACTTTAAAAGAAAGTGTCAAAGTTTATAGGAAAGAGTTAAAGTGTATGGAAAAGTATATTTTAAATAAATATTTTGTGGGAAAGTATAAAAGTTTATGGGAAAGATGAAATTTTTTTAGAAAAGTGTAATAATTTAAATAAATATTTATGAGAAAGTGTAACAGTTTATAGGAAAATGGTAAAAGCATGATATAACTTTACACTAAGAAGCGTGTGATTGGGCCTTGATAATGTTGAATGCTTTGGACCTATTTTCATTAAAGAAACGCCGTTTTTCTAGGATTATTTTCAAAGCACATCTCATTCTCAAGCTTTGTGTTTGACTTACATTTTAATTGATTATGTTATTATACGATGTTTTTGTTCAACATTTATTTTAACTTGATCTAGAAATATAGTGTACAAGAAAGTTTTTCAAAACCTTTAATTTCGTATTTTTGTTTTCACTATACATTCCTCAATATTAGTATATAATACTTTTAATGTTTATATTGAATAGAATTTTGTTGTGTTGTCTTTATTTACAATATAAATTTATTTTTTATTTTCTTTCAATAACTCAAAATACTGTCCGTGCAGCGCACGGGTTAGATAACTAGTAGACATAAAAAATACTCCCTCCGTCCCAAAAAGAATGAGACGGTTTGACTTTTTGGGAAATAAGGGAGAAATATTTTGGTATTGACTTTCCAAAAATACCCTTGATGTGATGGGTAAAAGTAGGATTGATGGGTAGATTATTAGAAAAAAAGGTATGATGTGATAGGTAGGGCATGAAAAAGTAAGGGGTAAAAGTGATTTTTTAATAAAAATGTAACGGACTTTACGGAACACAGTTTTTTCTAAACGTAACAAACTTTTTGGGACAGAATGAGTATAAATCCACCCCAACCTAGGATGCCACAAGGTAATCCTTTACCATTAAAATTTTGTATCAAAGTTATAAAATGATGGGTTATAAATAATTATTTATTTTATTTTATGTTTTGAAAAAATAAAATATTCTAGGGTAGTTGTTGGTAGGTGTTGCTAGTGATTTTATAGTTTGTGAGTATTTGAAGATAAAAATGAGATGACATTGCAGGATTGGCTGGTGTATGGTTAGTACCCATGAGTGCCCCTCCCCCTCTCACATTCAGGATTGTGTTTTAGGCATGGATTTGGTTTTGAGTTCAGAATTTTCATGTTCACTTTTAAATTTTTTTAGGATACTTGTTGGCAGGTGTTGTCAGTCCGTGGATAAAATGTAAATTATTAATATCCAAGAGTCAATACAATGTACATCCACGAAGTAAACATACAAAGCACCGGGGCATACCCCTATAAATCAAAAGAAAGAATGGCACACACGCCCTAGGCACGCACACCCAATCAACAAAACATGAGTAAACAAGCACAAGGAAATAAATGTGTATCACATGGATACATAATCACCATCACCAGGGCTCGTCCTCGTTATTCAGCGTCATCAATGGGTTATCGAAAGGAAGGAAAATCCTTGTCAAAACTCCGAAAGTGAGACCCCACCGGAGGGCTTTATGAATCATCAAGACATCAAACCAAAAGGGGTCATTTGCGTCATTGTTGCCACTACAACGACAAGTCCTCAACATGTGCAGGCTCATCAAGTTCACCCTCAAGGAATATATGACGTGACCCAAGTCCACAAGTTCAGCATCGGCCAGATTGCCAGAGTAAACTCAGCCATACCTAAACAGAGACGACAATGGCAATTGGCTCGTGTAAACTCCAGTAGACCAGGCCTGAAGTCATAAAGCACGAGAGAAGCACCCAGTCTGGCATCCTAAATCACACAAGGGGTTATGGGTTCCCAAGAAGTCTCAACTTTCACACACTATGTGCTGTCAGTCCGTGATTTTATAGTTTGTGGGTTTTTGAAGATAGAAATGAGGTGCAGGATTGGGCGGTGCATGAGAAGTGACCACAAGTGCCCCTCCCCCTCTTACATTCACGATTGTGTTTTCGAGGATTTGGTTTTGAATTCAAAATTTACATGTTCACTTTTGAATTTTTCTTCAGTTGATTTAGGATTCTTAATTATGGATGTTTGTTTTTCCGAGCTTATTTCTATTTGGTATGATTCTAAACATATCAATTTTTGTAGCAAAATTGGAAAATGTATACCTTTTGTAGTTGTGCTTTAAAATAGTGTTTCTACCTTTCTTTTCTTTTTTTTCGCTACACCATATGATTCTAAATCTACCAATTAGAAATGTATACCTTTTCAGTTGTGTTTTAAGACATGCATTTGATTTAAAATTCTAAATTTAGATGTTTCTTCTTGACAAATTTGGTCTCTTATTTACTCTTTTTTTTATTTTGCGGCAAATTCAAACTTCTCGAATGAATCTCATTTTTTTGTTGGTGAGTTAGATGCTTTTAAAAGGAATTACACACTTTCAAATCCAGAACACTTCTTTATCTTCATTTGTTTTTATCAAACGAAACAGAAAGTGTTACAGCACTTTGTAAGTCATATCTCGTTGTAAAAGTGTTGTAGCATCTGTGTATCACACCTGCTTGTGTTATTTGTGTTGTGTGCTCTAGAGATGGGTTTGTTTGGTGTGCTCTACAGATCGGTTTGTTTGGTTTGTTTGGTGTGCTCGGAGTAATTAGTATAATAATATTGCTCATTGAATTATGAAATATAGTAGAATATATATAAGAGAGATTTCTAATACAATTAGAAATTGAAAATAGAAACTTATTAAAATACAACATCTTCCATAAATATGAATATATTTTTTTTGAAAACCCATAAATATGAATACTTAATAGTGTCTAACATAAAAGTGTGATGTAAATGAATGTGCAGGGAGGAGAGCAGATACACACGATAATGGCATTGTGTCCTTTTAATTTAAAACTATTTATACGGAGTATTATATTCCGTATTTTAGAGATAAAAAAATGTCACTCTCATTTTTCTGATAATGAGTGTATTTTGAATCAGGTAGATTTCTTTTTACTTCAAAAAAATATGGGGATAGGGTGCACACATATACCCCTTCCAATTCCCTGCGTCATGTGTACTTCTATTGGGTTAATACGAACTACGAAGCACTCTTTTACTGTATTTGATTAATTTCACTAATTATTTTAATACTCACTTCGCCACAATTTAAATTATTTGTTTTAGTTTACGATACTTTATTAGAGTTATTTTCAATGCAAATTATTAGAAAATTAGAGCGTAATTCAAAAATAAACTTTACATATTAAAAAACTAATTAAAAAACTCTACAAAATAAGAAGTGACATGACTATATTATTTTATTAAATTAGTCACAAATATAAGTAAAAAAATGAATAATGTTTGATCATATGAATAATAAAAAAACAATTTAATTGGAAACTTAGGGAGTATAACTTAGTGATATCACATGTTTTTTTGTAGAACCTTTTATCTAGTCTTTAAATATATAAATTAAATTCTCAAATTTATGCATACAATCAAATAAATTAACTTAAAAATAGATTCATTCAAGTATCGTAACACATAATAAGATACCAATTTGGACGGTGGAAGTATAATATTCTACTCCGCACAAATGACAGAAATTTAAACTTTAAATAATAAACTTGTAACAACAATATTGTCATTCCGTTGTAGTCTAGTTGGTTAGGATACTCGGCTTTCACCCGAGTGACCCGGGTTCAAGTCCCGGCCACGGAACTTTTTTTCCATTGCTGCTGTGAATTACATATATTTAAAACCAATATACAAATGTGCCTTTCCTTAATCGTTAACTATTTAGACTACAACTTTTGAAAATTTTATAGTTTTTTAAATCACTCAAATGATAAAATACATACTAAGTTGCACTTAAATTGTCACTAAAGTTATTGATTTTAGTTGCATTTTAATTTGACTATGGCACAAGTTTTATTTTGAGTTCCATTTATAAAAATGATTAATTATTTAAATTACAATTATATATGCAAAAATACTTACCATGCTTTAAAATTTTGATAATCACTTTCATTTTCTTCTCCGACTCAAAAGTTTAAATTATTAAAATTAATTGTTAATTTCTTTTTACAGTAGTAAAATAGGTATGCCAATATTGCAATTATTTTTATTATTGTTTTTGTTGTTGATGTTGATGCTATTGTTGTTAATACTCGGAATATTTGTCCAAAAAATGGAGTATATGATTAATATCTCCCTTATTGTATAAGTGTTAATAATGTTAGGTCTGGAAATTTTGGTCTGTTTTCCATTAAAAAACTTGCCCGCCGTTAGGATTTCACGACATATAGCTTGAATCATTTTTTTCCTTTCTTTTTTACAGTAGTGTTTATTAAGGGTCACAATATTGATGATAATGAATGTATATCTCATTATGCAAGAGTAAGTATAGATCGATACTTACAATCCTACTATTGCGGCCAAGGAATAGAAGACCTAAGAGCTAAACTTTGTCACGTTAGTTACACCGTTAGACTAGGATAAGTGAGAATAAATTATGTACCACTAACTACTATTGTTATTACTCTTGATACGCCCCGCAAGATTGGGGTGCCATCAGAAACACCAAGCTTGATCTGAATCTTTGAAAATGCTAGAGGATGAGGAGACTTGATGAGGACATCAGCCATCTGATTTTTTGTGGGAATATGTTGGACAATAAGAGAGCCAGTAGAGACAAGTTCTCGAACAAAGAAATAATCTAGCGCCATATGCTTCATTCGAGAATGAAAGACAAGATTCTTGCAAACATAAGTAGTCCCCATATTATCACAATAGTGCATAGGAGGGTGAGCTAGTGAAATCCCAATTTCACATAGTAAATTACATATCCAAATAGTTTCAGCAATCGCATGAGCTAAAGCATGATATTCAACTTTCGTAGAAGAGCGTAATACTGTTTTCTGACGAATAGACTTCCAAGAGATAGGATTAGTGCCAAGGTAAATAACATATGCAGTGGTGGAGCGACAACCATCATGAATCCCCCCACCCAGTCGGGGTGAGAGAACACAGTGAGAGTAAGAGGACAATCACTTTTAAGAAAGAGACCATGATTCACAGTGCCACGCAAATAACGTGATAAGCGTTTGAATTGACTACCTTCTAATGGGTGATAGTCGGAGCATGCATGAAATGAGATAATTTATTGACAGCATAGGAAATATCTAGACGGGTAAAACTTAGAGAAATTTACTTAAATAGCACTAAAACATAATGACTTTCTCTAAATAGCATCACATGTGTTTTTCTTCCCAATGTCATTATGTATTAGTCATTATTCAAGTAAATATGTATTAGTCATTATTCAAGTAAATATTTGCCATCACAAGACATTATAGACATTATTAAGTGCTCTTTAGGGAATAAAACAATTTAAGTGCTATTTAGGGAAATGACTTAAGTTTTAGTGCTATTTAGTGCAAATATTTCTAAAACTTAAGTACTGTAGAGAACAAAGAACACGTTGAAAAACTGTGGAGTCGGTCCGAGCTAGACCATCATCCAAGCACAAGTGGGTGCTTGGACACATAGGAGTGCCAACTGGAGTGGCCTCATGCATATTATTAGCATGAAAAACCTCTAAAATATATACTGACGTTGGGACAGAAGAACGCCCCCAGATGCAGGCAGGACAGAGATACCAAGAAAATGATTCAAAGTGCCCAAATCCTTCTAGGAAAACTGTGTTGCTAATTTTTGCACAAAATGATGTAGAAAATTAGTGTTATTCCATGTGAGAATAATATCATCAACATAAGCCATAAAATAGAGAGTACATCCACCACGAGAGAATATAAAGAGAGAGGGGTCAGCATTAGATTTTGAAATCCATAAGCAAGAAGAAAAGTTGAGAGTTCCATGTACCAAGCTCGAGGAGCCTGTTTTAAGCCATACAACATCTTATGTAATTTGCACACATAATCAGGAAGTGTAGAACCACGATACCCAGAAGGATGTTTCATATAAACAGCCTCACGAAGTGTGCCATTTAGGAATGCATTATTCACATCCAACTGTCTCAAGGGCCACTTGCAAGAAAGAGCAATTGTAATAATAAGCTAAAAGGTGACCGATTTGGCAACTAGACTCAAAGTCTCAAAGTAATCTCGACCAGGTTGTTGAAGAAACCCTTTGGCCACTAGGCGTGCCTTATAAAAATCCATCGTGCCATGAGATTTCCTTTTTATGAGGTAGACCCATTTACAGTGAATAGGCCGCTGAGATGGAAGCGGAACCAAGTCCCATGTATGATTCCTCATAAGAGCAAAATATTCATTATCCATGGCAGCACGTCAAGAGGGACCTTTTGCAATATATAAATAAGTCTCCACCTCTGCATGCAATCCTGTGGTGGTTAAATTAATAAGAGATTCATTAAAATAACGGGTGTTTGGTCGACACTCATGAACTACTTGGGCAGCGGGAGAAGGGAACGAAACTAAAGACGAACCAAAGGAGCTAGAGGAGATGTTAGTCGTTGTGCCCACGCTTTAGAGGGGGGTGAATAAGGCGTTTAAAAACTTTTCGGAGTTTGATAAAAATGGTGTTGGCAAATGCGAAAGAAACAAATAAAACGCAAAACTAAAAGCGTAAAATAAGAACAAACCAAATTTTAGACTGGTTCGGGAAATCCCTACTCCAGTACCTTAAGGCTCCTCCTTGAGGATTTCTAAATCCACTAAGTCCCTGTCTTTTGAACTTTGTCAAAGCACCGCACTAGTTTTGGCAAACAACCCTCGCCAATAGGAATCACTCCGAGATTTTACAACGGCTATCTCGAACCGCTTACAATGAAGATTTCACGACTATCTTCTACCGTTCCCCCTAATGACTTACAAGGCTATCCTTGAACCTTCTGCACAAGGACTTATATGGCTATCCTCGACCGTTACAACGTGAGACTTTAACGGCTATTCTCGACCGTATAAATGTGTGTTTGATGAACACAATCAAGGGTTCTACACAACGACTTGAATATAAAGATGAAACACAAAACTTAGCCGGTGTAGAAGAAAATTATACTCTCTCAAAAATACAATATAAACTTATGAATATGAAAGTATATAACTAGAAACACAAGCTCAAAGTGTGTGTATAAAAATCAGAAGTTTAAAGCTCTTGAAATAGCCAAAATATTGAAATTAAATAATAAAAGAATGAACACACTTAAAATATAAAGAGAGGATGTTTGGAGCTTTGTTTCTTATTAGAAAATGAAGGAATAGGCATGTTATTATAATGAAAGATGTAAATTCACTGTTGGGAGGTGATTAGGGTTGATTAAATTCAAATTCAGCAATCAAGAACAGTAACCCAACGAATCCGATACCTGTAATGGTAGGTTGGTACCGTACTGGTAGGGGTACCGCTACAGGGAGTAGGGTATCCCGTTTGAAGATTCAAACTCATCTTTCCTTATCCTTTGGCAGAACCTAGGTAACGTTTAAAAGGTATAGGGTACCGCTACAATGGAGTTTAGGCTGCTTCTCTGACTAACGGTCCGTAGGGTCACGGTATGGGGTGCTGCCATAGTGCAAACCGAGCTGGTCTATATTATTATGGTCGGTAGCTATCCTCTTACGAGACCCTTTCCGGTAGGGGTACCAACATGACGGTAGGGGGTACCTTCTTAGATTGACTCACGGTACCCCTTACGGTATAGGGTACCTGCTGACCGTCTTGATGATTTTTTCATTTTTGTCCAAATCATTTCCAATTTTGTTTAAAACCTTTTGGATGTTTGAAAGTGATTATAAGAAGGTTTTAAACATATTTTGTGAGTGCTTTTGAACTTGTGAATATAGGTATATAAAATCATATCCTTACAATGGTTTCAACCTATATTCTACGCTAGTTTAGTGTTTCGACTTCATTCTTGAGAACCGAATCTTAATGGATTCTTGTTGTACCTGAAACACTTAAAAAATGTTAGCTCTTATATTGTTTGTCAACATCAAAACAAGAGGCTTAGCAAACCAAGGCTAACAGGAGCTACAGAAGAGGGTAGAGACGGACTAGACATGTGAGGAGAAGCTGAGGATAAACTAGGCGATTAAGAAGTGGTGACAACATCAGTGGGTAAAGTATTTGAAGGAGGAGTGGAAATGGGTATGTTGGTGGGTGAAGTATTTAGTGGAGGATTTGAAATGGATATGTTGATGGGTGAAGGATGTAGGAGAGTATTGTGAGTGGGTAAGACAGTAGTGGAGGAAGTGTTTAGGGGGGGTACTTGAGGTTGGGATCATTGGTGATCTAGGTAGGGTGGGGAGTGGAGGTGTAGTCATTGTAGGTGTGGAACTAGGTAATGTAGCGGAGGTGAGAAACGGAAACTGGTTGGGAACAAACCTAACATGGAGTGAAAGATAGATTTTTCCAATGGAGTAATCATAACATTTATAAGCAGATTGAGAAGTAGAATACCCTAGAAAAATGCATGGGCTAGAACATGGACGGAGTTTGGTTGAGTGATAGGGACGCAACCAAGGATAACAGAAACACCCTAATGACTAAAGTGTTAGGTCCTTAATATTTAGCATATGGGTTGGCGTTATTTTTGACAACACCAACCCCTAGTAGCTTGTAGTGTAGTGTCCTTATGTTAGTAGAATTTTGTTGGTAGAATTATTGGTCATCCTGCATAGCAACTTGGACTGGGACACTACGCTGGAAGATGTTAGCGTGAAGAAGGATTTCTGTTCTGTCAAGTAGTTGGCCAAACCAAAGACTCCTCTCTGGACTCAACGTAGTGATATGCGCAAGAGTTCTACAGAATAAAGGTTAGGGTTTCATCCTATGCTAGTCCAGAGATATATATAGGAGATCAATGCTTGGCAGAAGGTGAGCGAGAATAAACATATTCGGCTAAAAGAGAGTACTTACATATAGTCGATCTATCACAGAGAAGAGCGTATCATATATATTTACGTGAGGTTATGGTGAGAAGATTAGCCATGGATCTTCTCTGAAGGTTTGTTCAGCTTGTGCATCGTGAGAGGCTGAGCAAAGGTCAAGAACACATCCTTATTGCAGAGCAACGAGAAGGTGTAATAGGCCTGTTTTGACAACAAACAGAGTTTGGTGTCTGATCACGTAAGTAGACAAATCTATTCAATAGAAGGATCTGTTGAGTCTGATTGTGTAATTCTTATGATAATCTAGTGGAAAGGCTATTACACGGATGTGGGCCTCACAGACGTAGGAGAGTTTGCTCCGAACTGCGTAAACAACTCTCTGTGCTTTTACTTGCTCTCTGTGTGTGTTTGTGTACGTGTTAGAAAAGGTGTTGTTGCACTCTGTGAGTTTTTGCTACTGCGCTACAACATAGTTTCCAACAACATTCTCTTGTGTTAAGTGTGTGTGTCTTTGGTTTATATACTGTGCTGTGGTTGTGGCGATTTCATAAAGATTATCATAATTGGGAATTTTGTGAAATGAGACTTCAAAGGGAGACTGATTATTTAGAAGAGGTGTGGGAAGATGATTAATAACATAGACAGCAGTATGAAACACATGCGACCAAAAAGATAGTGGAAGACTAGGCCAAGTAAGAAGAGAAAGTCTTGTCTCAATAATATGTCGGTGACGATGTTCAGCAGTACCATTATGTTCTAGAGTATATGATGGTGTAGTAAAATGAGATATACAATGCTCATTAAGCATGGGAATTTATTTGATAAACTCCCCACCATTATCGGAAAACACGGGCTTTAGTGTTCTAGAGAAATAAGTTTCCACAAGTCGTTTGTACTGTGGAAAAATAGAAAAAACATCAGATTTGCATTTCAATAGGTACCACCATATATATTTGGTATAGTGATCAACAAGGATCAAATATTAATAGAAAGCATCAAGGGAACATTGAGTAGTACTCCAAACATCAGTATAACTTAATTCCAATGGTCTTTTTTTAGTCATTGAATTGAAGGAGAAAGGCAACTTGTGAATTTTATTAATACTGCATGAATCACAATGAAAGGTAGAAATAGACAACTGTTTGGGAAAACTCGTACAACTACAGATAATAGTGGCTAAAGTCTTATTATGACGGTGACCGAGCTAGTGATGAAGATAAGACACAAACGAAGAGGAGACAGCCAAGGCATGAATAGAGGGTGCCGGGCTTGACAAACTAGTAGACTATAAAGATCATGCTTGTTTGGTCCCCAAAGTAGAGGTGTCCCCATAGCAATATCCTTGACAACAAAAAAAGAGGGAAAAAATTCAAGAGAGAAATTATTAGTTTTACAATACTTGGAGACTGAAAGAAGATTAGATTGTAACTCAGGGACACATAGCACATTAGGAAGTAGCAAAGGTTTGGAAGGGGTAAAAAGCTGACTAGTGCGAGATATAGGCAAAGTCTTACCATTACCCAAATGAACCTCATCCGAACCACCATACTCCATAAAGGAACCTAGGTTGGAGTCATCAATTGTGGCATGATGTGAAGCCCCCAAATCCAACAACCATTGAAAAGGAAAAAATTCCCCCGTAATAGCCATATTTGCTTGTGGATGATTATGACCTCCATCTTCAGGCAAACAATTATTCTCTCGTAAAAAACCTTCCGCTTCCGGCCACATCAAGTGTCATGACCTCGGAAATTGCAAAAGTTACAATAGCGTGCTGCTGGCCAGAACCACGCCCATCAAAACGGTGTTGATGATGTCCGCCATCTGAATGACGCTGCCCAGAACATCCGCCGCGGCCATGGCAGTTTCTGCCAGACTGCCCGCCAGCATAGCCATGCCCCCCTTGGTGTAACGAGAGGCGTTGAAACTGATTTTCCATGGGAAGAAGAGTGTCAACAGCAACCGCACAATCTTGTAATTGATGCTCACTATCGGAAGAATATCACTTAATTCATCAAGAGTGATATTGCCATGACCACAAAGAGATTGGTAAATAACTTGATAGTCATCTCCGAGTTGGGTCATAATGGAGACCACAAGATTGACTTCATCAATGGGGTTGTCGGTAAGAGCAAGGTGTAATGCCCCAAAACATACCCTAAAATTTATTGAATTAAATATTCAATTAAACAAATTAAATTTGTTTTGATTAAAATAAATTATTATTGGGCTTTGGGCCCAATATGAAATATGTTCTAAAGTCCAATATCACAATCTGGATAAATCTCATTGAGATAAAATATGTTGACTATTTGTGTAACCTTGATTGGGAACCAGAGTACAGACCCAAATCAAGAATAAATTAAGAAATTGACTTGTGATGTAAATATTGAAATGGTTTATTAAAATAAATCATGAGAATAAATGATATGAATTAAATAAGAGAACCTTTTAGGATAAAGGTCAACTAAACCAATTTTGACTCTATCAAAGTCAAACATCCAAAAACATGATGTCAGAAAAAGTATTACGAATAAATATAAAAGTTACATCGTTGAATAGATCTCGACTGTCTGATCGCGACGATGCAAACGGAATTCAAATCGGAGAAAGTTGGACAAAAAAATGTACCCTGACTGGAACCAAAATTGGTCCCAATCAGGGACACTGTGGAGACTGCGCCTCCCAGCGCACTAAGTAGAATCGCCGTAGGAGGATTTGGCAGTGACAACCTTGGCCATTTCTTCTTCCTTCTCACAATTTAAGGGAGACACTCCTCTCCCATTTCTTCATCACTTCTCAAAGTATTTCTTCCTATTATGTTGCTCTAAGTGAGGAGAACGCAGTGGTGTTGTCAATTTGGTGTGAAGTCGCCGGAGTTGAGTGTTATCGTCGCCGGAAGTTTCACCGGAAAATTTCCAAAACCCCCGTTAAGCTTTGAGGTAAGCCCGTAGATATATCTAATGACTAGAATGTTCATATAGATCGATTCTACGTTCAGAGATGGTCATTTGGTTGAGTTTTGTGTTTGACATGCTTGAAGAACTAAGAATCGTAAACCATGATTTTGATGTTAAAACCATGAATTAATGATGCCAAAATGATCTATGAACCTTGGAAAACACTTTTATATACTTTAATTGAAGTTTGGTGAGTAAAAGTGACATTTCCGCAAGTTGGCTCGACGTAGAAGACGGTGGATAATCGATTATCAACTTCAAAATCAATTATTCATCGTTCTACAGATTTTTGGAACAAAGCTGAGCAACAACCGATTGTCAGAATGTGACAATCGACTGTCAGCCCTCTCTGAAGTTTGATAATCGATTATCAGAGTGTGATAATCGATTATCAGCTCATTCTGAACATTAGATAGTAGATTATCAGAAGTGACAGTAGACTGTCTCCCTACACTATTGAAGAAAATGAAGCTAATAGCCAATAATTGAATTTCCTATCATATATTAATCAATTGTTATTTAGAAAACATGATTTTTGAGTTATGGAATCCTATATTTTGATACCAAACCATTATGATTAATAAAAGGATGATTTCTTGGAATAAAGATGGTGTTTTAACAACTAAAAGAGATCTTATGTGATGCATGACGGTAAGCTAGGGTGTTAACACTCGATGCTAGGCCGCTGATTATTATTAGTTATTATGATGATTGATTGATTGTTCATTGGATGAATATTATGGATTAATGATGATGAATATTCTGGATGAAATGATTGTTAAACTAAGAGTATGAATTGATGAATAATGTTGTTAAGGATATCTAGAAGAACTCTAAGATATATCCATATTGATGTTGGTTTCTAATACTATCTAGAAGACCTCTAAGATAGGTTAGAAATAGGCCTTGCGGGTATGATGCCCGGTGGCTGGGGTTAAAACGTACGTACGGGATCCAAGAACCAAACTTGAGTATCTACTCGTTTGGGGGTACCATCCAACCCAACAGTGAATACTACGCTGTCGGTTTTTGGTTGACCTTAAGCGAAGGTAAGTTTAAGATTGGAAAACACTTTTTAAAAATATATCTTAAACTAGGCCTAGCTTAAGGATTAGAATATCTTGAACTAGAATCAGTTTAAGAATGGAACTGGCCTTAGACTAAGCATAGTTTAAGGATATTGTTGAATATTGAATATTGAATATGAATGTTGAATATTGAGATATTGAAATAAAAATATTGAGAATATCATGAATGAATTATATATTGTATGCATGATATCAAATGGTTGTTTGTGAATTTAGATTCAATTTATGTGGATGTTCGACGCTTTAGATATGCTTACTCAGCTTCACCGCTTAGTGTGTAGTGTGTTTTATTTGTTACACGCAGGTAGGCAGAATGAATGATTGGCATGTTCCTGGCAGCGGAAGGGGCGAGACTGTCGTGGTGGAAATTGTGATTTTAAAATAAATAATTGTGTTGTTATTAAACATGGTTTAAATTGCTTCCGCGTTATTGTTAAATACTCCGTATTTTGCTACAGTTATGTATTAAATAATATTTATGAAGAATAAAAGTATTTGAAATGTTTTAAATTTTACGATTACCAAGCTAATACTTTAGTCCGGAAAGGGCTGTAGACCTGGACGGATTAGGGTGTTACACAAGGTCTGCAGAAATCTTAGTCATATCCTGGATGAAGGCATCAATGGATCGATTTCCACATAGGTTTTTGTTTAGCTTCTCTGTGAGAAAAATAATTTGGTCTCGAGTCATTCGTGCAAGATGTGTATTGAGGAAAGACCAAGCATCCTTAGCAGTGGCAACAAGCGAGATAAGAGGATGGACCGCATCTGAGCACGAACCAAGGATTGCACCCAGAAGAATCTGGTCATGTCGATACCAAGCGATGTGCGCCGGATTGAGTTCGGTGCAAGCAGAATCAAGGTACTGCTTTGGAGCGGTTATGATGCCATCCACATAACCAAAAAGATCAATACCAACAAGGGTGGATTGAACTTGTCATCGCCATACCAAGAAAATTTGTCTTGGTGAGTTTAATCGGAAAATGTTTCGAAGCCGCATGGAGAACAAGCTGAGCAGAGTGAGATGAATCGCTGGTCGACATCACCAAGGATGGTAACACAAGGGCGGCAGTAGGCCGACGAATAAAAAAACTCTCGTTTAAGAGATGAAGAGCTCTGATGACATATAAAGGCTCACAGTATTGATGATAATGAATGTATATCTCATTATACAGTGCATGTCAAATATATACAATAGTAAGTATGGATCGGTGACCTAAGAGCTAATCTATATCACATTAGTTACTTAGTTAGACTAGGATAAGTGAGAATAAATTATGTTACCACTAACTACTATTGTTATTACTCTTGATAGTGTTTCCCCCTCCCTCATCCACCCACTAAAGTTGTGGAGCTTAGAATTTGTAATTATTTTCAAAGATCTCTTATCAATTAATATTGGATAAATGCATATATACTTTTAAAACCTAAACAAATTCTGATAATACAATACTTTAAAATCTGTCCAAATCCATATTGAATTAAAACGATCTATGAAATCTTCAGAACAAATGGATTATAAATTATTTGTCAAAACCTTTTAAAATACAAATTGAATACACCCCGTCTATTAGTGGTGGATTGCGTATTTTTACAAAGATGTTAGTTATTTAAAAATATTGGTGTTCTATTTTGATTTCTTATTTGTTTTGCCTAATCTTTATAAAAGGTTAACAATGTAATGTAGTGTGTGTGTGTGTGTATATATATATATATACATACATACATACATATACATACATATATACTCCCTCCGTCCATTATTAAAGTTCCCACTTTTCTTTTTTGGATGTCCACAATTAAAGTTCTCATTTCCTTATTTGGTAACTTTTTTTATAAAAAAGACTTAAATACCCTTCTTTATCTTTTACTTTTCTTCTCTCCTTCCTTTTCTTCTCTCCTTTTTTCTTTCTTTTTTTTCCTTCTCTCCGGTTCTTCTTCTTTCCTTCTCTCTCTTTTCTTCTTCCACCTTCTGATTTTTCGTTTCTTTTCTTTTTTCTTCTTCTTCAGATTTTTCATTCTTCTTTTACCCCCCTTCTGAATTTTCTTTTCTTCATCTTCTTCATTCCCTTTCGATTTTTCTTCTTCTTCTTCTTCTTCCCCCATTTCAATTTTTCCTTTGTATTCTTCTTCTTTTTCTTCTTCCTCTTCTTTTCCCCCCTTCCGATTTAGCGTTTCTATTCTTCTTCTTCTACTTCTTGTGCGTCAGATCTGGAAAAAATAGGATTCAGATCTGTGAATCGGATTCATCTTCTTCATCTCCTTCAGAACTCTTCGCAGGGTTCGAGTCGGAAATTTACGAAAATTTCTCACTGGATCGCCGGAATTTCTCTGGAATGTCTCACTGGCCAGGATTTCGCAGGGTTTCAGTCGCCAGAATTTCTCTCCAGACGATGGGATGGGCTGCAAGACTTGGCCAGGAACGGTGGGGGCTGTGGGTAAGGTTGAGGGGTATTTTGGGAAAGTCAACGTAAATTTTAACTTTTATTAAACTCCGTGCTCAGTCAAAACAGGAACCTTAAATGTGGATGGAGGGAGTTTATATATATATATATATATATATATATATATATATATATATATATATATATATATATATATATATATATATATATATATATATATATATATATATATATATATATGGGTCGGTTCAGGTGAGAATGCACCTTGGTGAAAGAAATGAGAATAAAATCTAGTCTTTGAATCAGATGCATCGTGCGTCTCAAATTGCATCCTGCACTAAGATTTTCAGATAGTGCATTTTAAAGGATTTTGGTGCATTTCGACATGACGCATTTTCAAACCATTTTGGTGCACCTAATTTTGATGCAATCTTGACCCTTAGATCTCACAATCCAAAGGACCAGATTCATTCTTATTTCTTTCATAAGATCGCATCCTCTGCTCAGATTTTGAGATAGTGCATTTTTAAAGGATTTTGGTGCATTTCAACATGATGCATTTTCAAACAATTTTGGTGCACCTAATTTTGATGTGATCCTGGCCCTTAGATCTCACAATCTAAAGCACAAGATTCATTCTTATTTCTTTCATAAGATCGCATTCTCACCAGAACCAATATATATATATGTGTGTGTGTTTATATATATATATATATATATATATATATATATATATATATATATATATATATATATATATATATATATATATATATATATATATATATATATATATATATATATATATATTGGTTCTGTTGAGAATGAGATCTTATGAAAGAAATAATAATGAACCAAACACCGTTAGATCTGATCGCATCTCTATATTCTTGCAGATTCTAGATAGGGCTATATGTGGGTTTTTACATCTCAATCGTAGCTCTCTCCCATCTTCTTCCGAAAAATTAGCGCACAATCTACGCAGGGCTTCCTCTCTTTATTTCTTTTTCTTATTCTTTTTTACCATGGCACTAGTAATTAATCATTCTTGGCTTCTCAATCCGAACAAAATGCTTAGGGAATTCTATCCATATTTAGGGTTCATGCAAAAAAATTGGAGGGATAAAATTATGGTTCCAGGTACTAGTCCGAGAATCCAACCATCACCAATTTCACAATTCCAGAATATTATTGTCGTTGAGGTGAGTGGTTGAAATCTTCCTCCTCATAAAGTGGTTTTTATAAATTGTTGTTCGGGAGAAATTAAAGAATTTGTACGGTTAAATGGGTTCAGCAGAATAGTGGGGGTGAAGGGTAGTGGTGATGAAGGTTACCATAGTGAGGGTTTTTCTAGACAAGACAGTAGTGGGGGGTTTGGCCGGCACTAATTTTTTTATAACTATTTTTTATAGTTGTTTTTAGTTGATTTTTGTCAAAAGTAACTTTTATACAGTATTTTTTTGTTGATTCTTATTAAAAGCAATTTTTAGAGAGGTATTTTTGTTGATTCTTTTGTTTTTGTAGTTATGTTTGTAAATAGTATATTTTTGTTTTGATCCTGTTTAATAGCTTATGATTATTTGGTCTTGTTTGTAATGCGTTTGTATTTGGGTAATGCATTGATAAATGTCAGCATTACATTTATAGCGCAATATAACGCATTTGTGTGAGAAACTATGCACACATCTATGAAACATGGTGATTTAATTTGTGGTCTTTAAATCCTAGTTGGAATTTGTGGCTTATTCTTGACAAAAGTGATGTGATTTTTATAGAGCTAGTGCATTGTGAAACTATGCATCTGTATAGTGGTATGGTGTTGTTTACATTTTTGTTTTAAATTTAGAATGTCTGCATTGACTAGATCTCATAATGCATTACAAAAAAAATGTTTGAAAATCTGTACTCTTGATTCAGTGCGTGTTAAAGGTATTCACATGTATTTTTGCAAACTTCTAATGAATAAAATCAATTCGTATAATGCATTTTGTGTTACTATCTAGGTTTACCCGGCTGCACTTGTCGTCAAATTTTAATAAATAAAATAAATTTGTAATGCATTTTGCATTGTGATCTATTGTATATAATGATTACTTAATTGTTAGCACTTGTGTGTAATGTTGTTTAGTTAATTCGTAATGCATTTGGGTAACATGAATGCAGAAAAGGAAGTCTCCTGGTTGGTCACATTCAAAAAGAAACTTAAGAGGAAGAAAATGACAACATCTCCAATGCGTAGGAAGAAAAAGCTACAATTGTGGGCTATTGAATTACAACAATAAGGCGACCATAATGTTGAGACTAAATACTCTACATCGTTAGTAATATTCAAAGTCAATGAATTACATGCAAAAAACCCATTTGAAAAAAGAGATGAATAGATAGGGCGAAGCTAGCTGAAGGAAGGGCGCGTTAGCGAACTTATTGAAAACTAAAGCAAGAAGGGCCGCGCGTTGAACATAGTTCAACTCATTTGGAGACTACGTCCCTCCTGCTGCAAGCTTTGCCTCTATCTCATATAGAGTATGACATACAAGAAAAAAATAAAGACAGAGGAAGAGGGATCTTGTCTACATATTTTATCTAGGCATGCTTCATTAATGACGACTCCTTCTAGTTCTATATTTTTTTGTAAGGGCCTCAAATTTTAAGAATGAAGTTTTTTTCATTTGTAGTGATCGTGTATTTTGATGTTTTGGATTTGTTTATCTTTGTTTTTTGGAATCAGAAATGTGGCTTTGGACTTAGGTTTAGTTTAATTTCTTTGGAATGGTGTGCTTGGGCACATGCAATATTGTGCATTAATTATGTAACATAACTCCATTCTAGTGACAAAATCATGCATTCACATTTGCATACTTTGGAGCCTTCATTTATAGGCAGTTCTGATGAAAGCCATGCTATGACGTCAAGGATTTGTAATTAAGAATATCATTATTAGGGAATTTGTGTTCAGGAAACGTTAGCCTAGGATATGCAAATCTTATTGCACGTTTACACGAGGGTGATGCATTTAGAACCGCGTATGATTCATACTCCCTCTTTAAAAAGTAAAAAAATATGGCATGTATTGATATATATAAACATAAATTAGATACACTAGTCAAACATAAAATCTTAATTGCAGTGTGTTTTATATCGAGAGCAAAATAATTCAATTTACAAGATATGCAGTGCAACTTTTTTATAATTCACCAAAGTATTTAGCATGATTTACAAATCAATTTTGATTCTACAAAGTATGCACTACAAGTTACATATAATGCACTGGTTACTTTATATAATGCACTAAAAATACACAATATGGGGATTTTCAGAGTAGAGGATTGAAGCATCGTGACGAGCAGAGAGTGCATTTAAAATTATTCTCCAATATTAGTTTATAATGATTATAATTCAAGATTTCTTAATAAACAGGGCAAAAATTATTCCTTCTCATCATAATTTAAAACCTTTTCATGAACAAATGATTATTCCTATATGGAATAGGATATTTTTAAAAGGTTTAGTCAATGGGGTATGTGCTGTTCGGCTAAAATCTTGTGAGGGCACGCTGGATTATTCGAAATGATATTACCTTCATGCCCTTGGTCAACAACCTAATGCTAATTTAATGCACTATAATTATGGATTTCCTTTTTAAATTCAATTTCAGAAATACCATGTGCAGCCAAGCATGTCCCTCTGGTGGTCCCAAAGTGGTGAAATACAAAGTCTAGAGGGGGGGGGGGTGAATAGACTTTGTTACAAATTTAAAATCTTTTTCGTTTCTTTTGAAAACGTGAAAATGAGTGTTAATCTAGAGTCCTTGTGAACTTTAGATTGTGTGCGGAATTTGGTGGGTAGAGTGAGCAGTAATCAATATGGATGGCTTAGTTTTCACGGTTAATATAATTGCAAGTAAGAATAAAGATAAAAGAGAGAGACACGCAAACTTTAACGAGGTTCGAAGGTGGGGTAATCCTTCTACGTCCTCAAAATCCACTATGTAGTTGGTTGTTGAATAATGAACCAACAATTACACTTGTGTGAATTTCTGCACGGTATATCTTCACAAGACCAATGTTGCTACTGCACTCGTGCTGGCTTTGTTGTTCCTTCGAAGGTCAAGCTTCTTTAACAACTGCAAGGTCCGAACAATAGGACTTGCAAGATCAACTTGTAAGAGAGTTGACCTACCCCCTTTTAATCAATAAGTTTGATCAAAAGTAATATCCTTCAACGTGGTGTGGTGCTTGAGGCAAGGAAACCTTCAATTGTTTGCACTATAACTCTTTGGAAGGAGGAGAAGTTTGCTTCTGGATAAGGAGTTTAGAAATCTCTCTTTATCAAGCTTTTTGTGCTAACTGTGAATGAGATAGCTTTGTTGTTAGAGATTGCTTCGTTGTGTTGTTGTATCTCCCTCTTTTTTTTCAGTCTTCCAAGGATGCTATTTATAGCTGGATTGGATAATCTATTCGTTGAATCATAATAGACTATCCGTTGCATTTGCTGGCTTCAATTTTGAATGAAGATTGTGATTTGGAGATTCCTCATTGGAATGGGTGTTTGGACATACCCATTTGTTAAAGGAGAGATTCCTTTTTCCATAGAGTCCGTCTTCTAGCTGCTGTTCAAGTATTCTGGACTGTAGAACTTTACTCGGTTTGTCTTCTAGTGCTTTTTTAGGAATTCTGGACAGGTTCTTCAATTCTTAGAGGTTCAGACTTTGTCTTCGAGTCATTTGTTCTTGAATCAGCATAATTATCTTCAATCTAGCCGTTGAAAATCAAGAGATTGATTTTTCCTTACCAACGGGTAGAATTTCTTCATTCAAGACTTAGATAATCTTCTAAGTCTTTTCTCACTTGTCCGCTTTTTGAGAATTCCGGTCTTCCGTGAGGCATCCGGTTCTTAGCTGACAAATCCGGAGGAGTCATTCTCAGACTTCCGGGTGAGAAAGAGATCCGCGCCAGTCTTCCGGTTTGGGTGACTTAGCCTTCAGCGGGTTGTAGCGAGACATCTGGTTCTTATGTAGTCTTCCGGATCAGAGGATTTTCATCTGCTTGAGAAATCCTTACTTGTCTCTAGCATTTCCGATCAAGATATCCAATTTCCATATCACTGAATTTGATTAAGTCTTCAGGCATCAAAACGCTTAAAGAAATATCACAACCTTATTGGAAATCTCAAGAACTTGGTTTTAACAATATTTCTAAAAAGAAAAATTACATTGAATATTGGGGGAGACCTAAAGTCCCTATTACATTCTAAATACATCATCATCAAAATCTATGATATTTTTCCCAACAATTTCCCCCTTTTTGATGATGACAAACAAGTGTTTAAGAGTTCCGGTTGCTGTACTGAGAACTAATTTTGTAACTTTCTTTTAGTTTCTCATAATATACAGCTTGTTAACAAAAACTCTTAATTAAATACAATTCAAATTACAATAATTCCTAAACCAAGTCTTGTCTTGAGATTTTGTGATCTCTTCCGCCATTGACCGTTTTCAGCTTCAGCAGATTCTGCTTGGCAGAGCGGTTGGCGTTGCATTTGATAGATCTTTAATATCCAAAGTGGATATTTAAGATCTTGGAAGCAACACATCTCTCAAAATAAGAAGAAAGATAGAGAGAGTGTTGTTCCAGAGAAGGTGTATGGTCTAATATTGAAAAATACGAGATTTCCACCATAGACCTTCTCTACTGCCGATATTCTCACTATAGACCTTGAAAGTCTTTTCTTCTCAATAGGCTTCTTCCATTGCCGTCTATGAGGGTGAGAAAGAAAAATTTCTCCATTGAGGATATTTTTTCTTGGTGTGTTTCTAAGACAGTGAGTTTGAGGACTTTTCATATTGAGAGAGTTGTTTGTGATGGAAATGGATTGAGATATCTTGATTTAAATAGGGGAGGAGAAGGTTCATGGGTTCCATTAATTTGGTAGGTGGAATGGTGAGAGTAAAAGAGTTTCAACTTCCAAGAAGTTGAAAAGTGGAAGGAATCTTTTACCAATTACCAATGAGTTGAAACTGTTCCAATTTTAAAATCAGTTTCGTTTGGTTTGAGAATCATAACTGTTTTAGTTTGGCTAAGCCCAAAAGAGTGGCCCAAAAAGAACAGAAAGCTACGTACTAAAGGGAAATTATTCCTATTGGGTTCTCAAGGCCCAAAATAAAACTATCATTTTTCATTCCCTATGGTTCTAATTTCTACTTAGAGCTTGTTGGAAATGAATTAAGGACTGAAGCTTAGTTTAAGAAGGCAGATTTTGTAAAGTAGCTGAATCGGAGATTTCCAATTTTAGTACCAAAACTGAGATATCCGTCTTCCATTGCTTAGAGCTTATCAATAATTCATTGCCAAAAACAATTGTTAGCCAAAAACTAGTTAAGTTCCCCCTGAAATACATTCCCCCTGAATGTATGCGCTTCAAAAAAAAATTCTCAGAATCATACTTGAGATAAGCATAATCAAGCATAATAAGCATAATTAAGGAAATTGTTGAAGCAATATTGCAATGTTTAAACCAATCAAGCAATGTTAAACAAGAAGGTGTTTGCATCAAAACACATTAGTGTTCTCACATACTTTCCCCCTGTTTTGATGAAAAGAACCTTCAGTTTTTCTTGCGCTTTGAAGATCCGGCAACCTCACTGATGCCCTTCATGTTCCCACACAGTTCTTTGATACGCCTTAAATTTTCACGTCTCTCTTCTGATTGAGCATCATTTGAGAAGTGGTCAACAACTGTACCTATAAATTCTGTTCCATCCAGTCCTGAGCTGGATAGAAGCTGTGCTGAGTTTTCCGGATTTCTTTGCTGTGCTTCAAGGATTAGATTTGTCAAGTTCAGATGAGAAGGAATATAAGATACTTCTCCTTCTTTGACTACAATAGGGAGCTGTGGTATTGGAGATGGACTGTGTTGTTGGAGAATTACTTCCATCTTGCGGTTTCCAGAATTTGCGCCAATAAGTCTGAACAGCTTGTATGCTTCCTTTTGATTGTCAATGATCACCTTCAAGTAGTCTTTGGTCACTACCTGATTTGCAGAAGCTACTGCTAGGGCTGATCTGATGTCCATTTGGAGAAGGGACATCTGTTTTTGGAGACTAACTGTGACACTCGCTATTTGCTCTTTGACTTTGTTGATCTCTTTGAGTTGAAGTTGACTGCCAGAGGCATATATTTCCATTGTGTTGCTCACAGTTTCACTCAATAGAGAGATAATCTCCAGAGTCTTGTGCACTGATTTGCTTATTTCTTTGAGATCTGCGCTGTGTTTTCCTTTAGATTTCTCTATCAGCTGGGTGTGCCTGACTTCCATTTGCTCTATCTCTTGCCTAAAGGAGGCATGTTGAGATGCTAGGGCTGATTCAATCAGCCCTTGGACCTTCTTTGTCCAGATTTCCGGTATCTCATCCGGAAGAGTAGGGGTGGAAGAGCTATGGAAATGAAAATTGGTTACCTGATGAGATGGTGGTGTTCTTTGGAAGAGTTGCATAGGAAGAGATTCAGCATCTTCTTGTACATCTTCTTCATCAGTAACCTTCAGTGTTCTTTCAGACTCTCCTTCTGCTTCAAGCGCAAAATTTGATATATCCCTAGAGAGGGAGTCTCTTTCTTCAGCTGTATTCTCTTCTTCAAAAATGGCTACTGGAGTTTGAGAGACCTCTAGTTCTGCCATTTGAGTTTCCTTTTCAGCTTCTCCAGAATTCCTTTGTGCTTCAACAGCTTGCTCCATTGTTTCTGGAAGAGCTGACTGTTCCGGAATTTCTGTTGACTTTTCCGGGATCTCAATTTCAGCAGGATTGGAGATCTTACAAGGAGTGGTGAGAATCTCCAAAACTTGAGATTGGATTAGTGGCTGAAATTCTTCTTCTTCTGCTGTTTCCTGGTTCTGTTCTTGTGGGGGTGAGGTTGCCTTCTCTTCTACAACTTCAGTTAGAACCATTTCAGAAACATGTGAGGTTTCCGGAAGTGTTTGGAAATCTTCAGCTGCTGCTTCCAAAACACCTTGTGCTTCAGAAGTGAAAACCACTTGATCTTCTGTGTCTTTTGAGAAGACTGACTTGAAGACTGCAGGATCTTCATCATCTGCTTCAAAGTCTGAAACTGGTGTGTTGGCCAGGTATTCCAGATGCAAGTCTTCACGATTCCTTTGCCATACCCAGTAGTCATCCAAAATTTGTTCACAGTTGTGGTTGACTGGTATTCCTAAGCACTTTTTGATGATCTTCTCGTTCTTCAGATGTTGGTGCCAATTCAACAGTTGCTCTGCTGAATTTCCAACTTTCCAGGCTTTCCAACCATAGTAGAGCTGCCAGAATTGGTTATCTGCATCATCTCTTTGAGGTTGAGGTGATGAGGTTGGAAGGCTTTGGACTTGAGGAATTTCTTCTTCAAGTTGTTGAGGGCTCCGGTTTTGAGCAGAGGTTTCCTCAGCAGGTTCCTTCTCCTTCAACTCATCCGGATTGACACTTCCAGATGTTGATGGAGAGTTGATCTTCCTCTTCTTCTTCCTTTGAAGTTCTCCTTGGTCAGATGATTCTTCTTCTTCTTCAAGATTTATTGGAGCAAGATTCTGTGGTGCTTCAGCACTGGGAGAGGGAGACACTACATGCTTTCTCTTGGTAGTCTTTGCGAAATTGATGAGTGGAACATTGTCTGATGAGCTTTCTTCTGCAGTGGCACTAGCGCTAGCTCTGTTTTCTCCTTTCGAGGATAAGTAGTATAGCCAGTATCTGGCTTCATACTTTTTCCCTTTAACTACAGCGCCCATAGATTCCAAAATATGTCCAATATACAGACCTTGACAGAGATACTTCTGATTGTGCTTTCCTAGATGTTTTGAAATGGATTTGAAAAAGTGTGCAGCCCAGTTTACCTTAGTTTTGGTAATGAAAGAGTTGATGATGAAGGCTCTCTCCTGGGTGATGTCATCGGCATGACCTCCACTTCCACACTCGAGGCAAGCGATGACCAGTTCCAAAACCAACTTGTAATCGTTGTTTAGATCTGCTTTCTTCGCTGGGCCAGAAGGAACTTGCCCAGAGATTCCAATGATGTTCCGGTCCAGATTTTTGACTGGAAATTTCCCAACTTCAACTCCAGAATTGGGAAGGCGAAGCTTTTCTCCCAATTTCTTTTGCGAAAGCTTCACTTTTGTACCTCCAACAGTGGACTTGATGACTGGAAACGTCTTCTATGGGTTCTTCTTTGAATGAGCAGTTTTGAACTCTCCATTTCTGTAGAATTCAAGAACTTCTTCCTCGAATTTGAGGCGAATCTCCATTTGAAGAAATTCGGAGAGTTCTTGAGCGGCTATCATTTGCAGATAGCTTTGAAAGAATGTTGGTGATGAGCACTTGGCTTCTAACTTCTGTAAGTGGACATTTGCACCGACAACCTTCATTTTCTCAGAAAATTGAGAAGATCTGAAGAAATTAGGGTTCTTGAGAATTTTATCAGAAGATTCTCGTGAAGAAGGCGATGAAAGATTTGAGTGTGCTGAGTGGGTAGTTGAGGTCTGATTATAGTGACGATTGGGTTTAATGTGGGCGATTTATGCGGCTAGTGGCGATTGGGTTTTTAACTGCTCCCAAGGCCACGTCCCCACCCATCATTTTGACAGACGTGGAAAATGAACTGCCACGTGCACCACACTCAGTCTAATTGAATTAGACCAATTTTGTGAAGCAAATCGGAAAACTTGGCTTCACTTAGTGGTTTGGTGAAGATATCCGCCAGTTGTTCTTCAGTTGAGATATACTCAATTTTGATATCTTTCTTTTCCACATGATCTCTGATGAAGTGATGCTTGACATCAATGTGCTTAGTGCGAGAATGATGCACTGGGTTTTGAGAGATGGCTATGGCACTTTGATTGTCACAAAAGATTGTCACTTCCTTTGTCTTGACTCCATAATCCAGTAGTTGTTGCTTTAGCCACAAAACTTGAGCACAACAACTACCAGCTGCAATGTACTCTGCTTCTGCTGTTGATGTAGAAATGGAGTTTTGTTTCTTACTGAACCAAGAAACAAGATTTCCACCAATGAATTGACAAGTACCAAATGTACTTTTCCGGTCAACTTTGCATCCGGCAAAGTCAGAATCTGAGTATCCCACTAACTCAAATGAATTGCTCTTAGCATACCACAAACCCATGTTCTGAGTTCCTTTGAGGTATCTAAGAATCCTTTTAGTTGCTATCAGATGACTTTCCTTTGGCTTTGACTGGAATCTGGCACAAACACCTACTGCATATGAGATATCCGGACGGCTTGCAGTAAGGTAAAGTAGAGATCCGACAATTCCTCTGTAGAGAGTTTGATCTACATCCTTTCCATCTATATCCATATCAAGCTTGGTGGATGTATTCATGGGGACAGAAACGGATGATTTCTGATCAACTTTAAACTTCTTGATAAGATCCCTTGTATACTTGGCTTGATTGATGAGAGTGCCTTCACTTCTCTGTTTGATTTGAAGGCCAAGGAAGTAGTTGAGTTCCCCCATCATGCTCATCTCAAATTTTTCTTGCATGAGGGTTGAGAACTTGGTGCATAGATCTTCCTTAGTTGAGCCAAATATGATGTCGTCCACATAGATCTGAACTAATAGGAGATCTTCTCCATCTTGTAGTATGAACAATGTCTTGTCAATTACTCCTTTGGTAAATCCATTGTCTATAAGAAATTGAGACAATGTATCATACCAAGCTCTTGGTGCTTGTTTGAGTCCATACAACGCCTTTTTGAGTCTATACACTTGATCTCCCTTAGTGTGTAACTCAAATCCTGGAGGTTGTTCCACATACACTTCTTCCTCTAGGTTTCCGTTGAGAAATGCGCTTTTGACGTCCATTTGATAGACCTTGAAGTCCTTATGAGCAGCAAAGGCTAGAAACAGCCTTATAGCTTCAAGTCTAGCAACTGGAGCGAAGGTTTCATCAAAATCTATACCTTCTTCTTAACAATATCCTTTTGCAACTAACCGGGCCTTGTTTCTGACAACAACGTCGTTTTCATCCATCTTGTTCCGGAAGACCCACTTTGTCCCAATGACATGTTGATGAGTAGGTCTGGGAACAAGATTCCAGACATCATTTCTGGAAAACTGGTTGACTTCTTCTTGCATTGCATTGATCCAATCAGAATCAGCTAGAGCTTCTTCAATATTCTTTGGTTCTACTTGTGAGATGAAACAAGCAAGCATAGCTTCTAGATTCTGTTGGGCACTCCTTGTGCGAACACCAGATTGAATATCTCCGATGATCTGTTGAGGAGGATGATTCCTTAACCAACGAAGATTGTGTTGATTGGGATTGACTGGTTGATTTAGTCCAGCTTCTGGTTGAAGAACAGAAGTTGTTGGTGTTTCCGGATGGATTCGCACTGGGTCGCCATTTCCGGAATTATCGTCATTTGAGAGATCCGAAATATTGGAAGGCTGGCCAAAATTTCCGGAGGGCTCATCACTGTCTAAATCCGGATTTCTCTGTGAAGTCTTTAGAGGTAGACTTTTGAATGGAATGAACTCCGTGGGCTTCATTCTATCTCCTTCATTGACTTCTTCATCCTTGTCTGATAGATCCAGAACCTCATGGTCATGCTTTGACGGCTTGTCAACCACATGTTTTTCATCAAAAATAACATGTATTGACTCTTCCGTGATCATGGTTCTTTTGTTGAAAACTCTGAATGCCTTGCTCATCATAGAGTATCCAAGGAAGATGGCTTCATCTGATTTTTCATCAAAAGTGTTCAGATGATTCTTCCCGTTGTTTAACACAAAGAACTTGCTCCCAAAAATATGGAAATATGATATATTAGGCTTTCTCCTGTTCCACAGTTCATAGGGAGTTTTGTTGTGCCTTTTATAAATCATACTCCTATTTTGAGTATAGCAGGCTGTGTTAACAGCTTTAGCCCAGAACCTCTTTGGTAAGGAAGCTTCTGCTAGCATGGTTCTCACTGCTTCCTTCAGGGTTCTGTTCCTTCTTTCAGCTACACCATTTTGTTGAGGTGTCCTTGCTGCGGATGTCTGGTGAAGAATTCTGTTTTCTTCACAGTAGTGAATGATGATTTCATTTAGGAATTCTGTGCCTTTGTCAGATCTGATCTTCTGAATGGTCTGACTTGCTTGGTTTTGAATCAGCTTCATGCAGTTGGTGAGTTTCCCTTGAGTCTCCTTCTTGCTGTTGAGGTAGATTGTCCACGTGTATCTTGAGTAATCATCAACTATCACCAGGACATATTTCTTTCCACTTAGACTTATTGGTGTAACAGGGCCAAATAAGTCCATGTGAATAAGACTTAATATCCTTGTAGTTGAGGGTTCCGATTTTGCCTTGAAGGTGGATTTGACTTGCTTTCCTTTTTGGCAAGCATCACAAATACTTTCCTTTCTGAATGCAGCTTTGGGAAGACCTTCTACTAACTCTTCTTTGGACAGCTTGTTGAGGATTTGAAATTGAGATGACTCAACCTCTTATGCCAAAGCCATAGCAGGTTAGTGTCACCTTTGCTGATTAGACATGCTTCCTTGACATCGCTCCATATTACTTCATAGATGTTTCTGATTCTCTTCCCAGTGAGAATGACTTCATTTGTGGAGATGTTCTTGAGAGATGCCATATTCTTGCAGAATTCCAAGGAGTAACCTTTATCACAAAACTGACTTATGCTAAGAAGGTTATAATTGAGTCCTTCAACATAAGATACAGCTTGGATGGTTAGTCCCTTGTACACCAGATTTCCTAGCCCTTTAGTGAGGCCGAAATCATTGCTTCCTCCAAAAGTAACTCTTGGACCATCATAGGGAATTGGATTGCTCAAAAGGCTCGCATCACCCGTCATGTGTCTTGAACAGCCACTGTCTAAGTACCAGACACCTGGGTACTTAGCGGCTTCCTGTATTAGGAGGAGGAAGATTTTGGTACCTAATTAAGTTTGGGTCCGGAGTAGTTAATGGTGTGTGTCCCTACATCAAGTTTGAAGTTGCAGGGAATCTTCCTTGCAGCTCTAAACTTGTTGGGATTGTAATCATAGTTGTAGGCATAAAACTTCCTACGTGCAGGAGGTGCTATTTCTTGTTTCCTCCTAGCAAACCTAGATTGATAAGACCTATAGTTTTGTCTAGGTTGTGCATAGTGTGTCCTGTGTCGGTTATAAGCATACTTAGGTGGCACAAATAGCTTCTGGGGTGGAGGGTGACTATATCTTGGCATAGTTCTCCACTCAGAATTTCTCGGAAAACTCCTGTATACCCCATAATGAGTATAGCCTCGTGTATAATGGGGGTTAGAAGGTTTTCTTCTGAAATTATTTCCTTTTTGAGGTCTGTCCAGCTTCCTATAGTTCTTAGGAGGGACTACCTTTTTGGGAACTTCTGTTGGTTTCTCCTTTTCCTTCCCTTTCTGCTTATTAGGTTTGGCAGTAGGTTTAGGAGGGATGAAAGTTGTTTTTTCTTTCCTTTTGGAACTAGAGGAGTCAAACCCAAGTCCTTTGCGACCCTTATGTTTGGTCGTTTCAAGCAGCTTGTTCACTGCTTCTTGGGACTTGAGTATCCCTAGCTCTTTGTTAAGGGATTTCACCTTTTCAGAGAAAGATTCATTTTCAGTCTTGAGTTGAGTGATCTCATTCAGTTGACTTTTCCGACTTTCAGTCAACTTGAGATTCTCTTCACTCAATAGTTTGTTCTCTTCTGTTAAGGATGTGTGTTTGAGATTTATCTCCTCAAAGTCTTTCATCATCTTTTTGAACTGGTTAAAAGGATTTTCAGAAGTTGGTGTGCTATAAGAAGATGAGCAGGAGGTTTGTGAGGTTACCTCTTGATCAGCATCATCTTTGGCCATTAGGCAGAGAGTGTCATCTTCTGACATAGTCCACCTATCCTCATGGTTGGACTTCTCAACTCTGCGCTCCATGCAGACGAGGGCTTCTTCATCCGAGCTTGAGCTGGATGACTCGTCACTTTCAGCAGCAACCATTGCTTTCTTTTTCTTCTCGATCCTTTCTCTTTCTCCGTACTTCTCCACTTTTGGGTACGGGCATGCTGACTTCCAGTGGCCAGGCTTCCTGCAGTTGTAACACAAATAAGATTCAGGAGGAGAGTCACTTACCTGTGGCTTTCTCTTGGATGGCCTTCTGACTGAGTCAGCCTTCTTGAAGAACTTTTTGAACTTCCAGAATTGCTTGACCATCATGGCAAATTCCTCATCGTAGTTCTCCATTTTTGAGCTTGACGGCTGGCTGGAGGAGGGTGTGTCACAGTTCCTCGGGCATGTCCCTTCACTTGATGGGACTTTTGGAGTTGTCATCAGTGCCGTGGGGAAAGGAGTGACTTGTTCTTCCTTCTTCTTCTTCAGCTCGTGCTCATAGGTTCTGAGCTCATCAAGGAGACCTTGGACAGTGTAGTTTTCCAGGTTTCTTCCTTCTTCCATGGCTGTGGCTTTGGTGTACCACTCGGTTGGAAGTGATCTCAGCAACCTTACATTCTTTTCTTTGGGAGAAAGAACGTGGTTAAGTGAGGCAAGATCATTCAAGATTTTGTTGAATCTTTCATCCAGCATATCAAATGATTCCCCGGGAAGCATTTTGAAGCTTTTAAACTTCTCAAGTAAGACTTCTATCTTCTGCTTTCTCAAGTCCTCTGATCCCTCACATAGCTTCCCAAGACCTTGCCATATTTCCATGGCAGTCTTGAGATGCTTGATTTTGGAGAAGGTGATGGGATCAAGTGTCTTGAAAATGGCTGCTTTGGCGACGTTGTCCAGATTGTGCTTTTTACAATCTCTATCATCCCATTTTTCCTTGGGCTTTGGAATGTACTGGATTACATCAGGAGTTGCTGGATTCCTCTCAGGATTCTCCATTTGGATTTTCAAGGGTCCATCCTCAAGCACCATCCACATGCAGTCATGTAGAGCGTAGAGATGTGCTTCCATCATGATCTTCCAATCATCATAACCTAAGAGAGAAAACTTGGGCAAACCGTGATCCATATTGTTCACCATTATGATCGCTTCTCGTTAATCTAAACGTAGATAGTGAGAAGTTAGCTTTGATACCAATTGGTGGTCCCAAAGTGGTGAAATACAAAGTCTAGAGGGGGGGGGGGTGAATAGACTTTGTTACAAATTTAAAATCTTTTTCGTTTCTTTTGAAAACGTGAAAATGAGTGTTAATCTAGAGTCCTTGTGAACTTTAGATTGTGTGCGGAATTTGGTGGGTAGAGTGAGCAGTAATCAATATGGATGGCTTAGTTTTCACGGTTAATATAATTGCAAGTAAGAATAAAGATAAAAGAGAGAGACACGCAAACTTTAACGAGGTTCGAAGGTGGGGTAATCCTTCTACGTCCTCAAAATCCACTATGTAGTTGGTTGTTGAATAATGAACCAACAATTACACTTGTGTGAATTTCTGCACGGTATATCTTCACAAGACCAATGTTGCTACTGCACTCGTGCTGGCTTTGTTGTTCCTTCGAAGGTCAAGCTTCTTTAACAACTGCAAGGTCCGAACAATAGGACTTGCAAGATCAACTTGTAAGAGAGTTGACCTACCCCCTTTTAATCAATAAGTTTGATCAAAAGTAATATCCTTCAACGTGGTGTGGTGCTTGAGGCAAGGAAACCTTCAATTGTTTGCACTATAACTCTTTGGAAGGAGGAGAAGTTTGCTTCTGGATAAGGAGTTTAGAAATCTCTCTTTATCAAGCTTTTTGTGCTAACTGTGAATGAGATAGCTTTGTTGTTAGAGATTGCTTCGTTGTGTTGTTGTATCTCCCTCTTTTTTTTCAGTCTTCCAAGGATGCTATTTATAGCTGGATTGGATAATCTATTCGTTGAATCATAATAGACTATCCGTTGCATTTGCTGGCTTCAATTTTGAATGAAGATTGTGATTTGGAGATTCCTCATTGGAATGGGTGTTTGGACATACCCATTTGTTAAAGGAGAGATTCCTTTTTCCATAGAGTCCGTCTTCTAGCTGCTGTTCAAGTATTCTGGACTGTAGAACTTTACTCGGTTTGTCTTCTAGTGCTTTTTTAGGAATTCTGGACAGGTTCTTCAATTCTTAGAGGTTCAGACTTTGTCTTCAAGTCATTTGTTCTTGAATCAGCATAATTATCTTCAATCTAGCCGTTGAAAATCAAGAGATTGATTTTTCCTTACCAACGGGTAGAATTTCTTCATTCAAGACTTAGATAATCTTCTAAGTCTTTTCTCACTTGTCCGCTTTTTGAGAATTCCGGTCTTCCTTGAGGCATCCGGTTCTTCGCTGACAAATCCGGAGGAGTCATTCTCAGACTTCCGGGTGAGAAAGAGATCCGCGCCAGTCTTCCGGTTTGGGTGACTTAGCCTTCAGCGGGTTGTAGCGAGACATCTGGTTCTTATGTAGTCTTCCGGATCAGAGGATTTTCATCTGCTTGAGAAATCCTTACTTGTCTCTAGCATTTCCGATTAAGATATCCAATTTCCATATCACTGAATTTGATTAAGTCTTCAGGCATCAAAACACTTAAAGAAATATCATAACCTTATTGGAAATCTCAAGAACTTGGTTTTAAAAATATTTCTAAAAAGAAAAATTACATTGAATATTAGGGGAGACCTAAAGTCCCTATTACATTCTAAATACATCATCATCAAAATCTATGATATTTTTCCCAACACCCTCCGATCCTTTGAATCCAACAACTCTACTTCATTCTTATTTCTTTCACCTAGCACCATTCTCACAAGAACCGGCCCATATATATGTTCTTTGGTTCTTTTCCACGACCAGTCCTCCGTCACTCTTACTGTTATCTACTTGTTCAATGTAGGGTTGAATCGGTAATTTCTCACACCCGTCTATCAATTAAATTATCCCTCCATGTCCTTAGCTATCCCTCATAACCCTAATCTCAGACTTTGTCTTTATCGCCAAATTGTAGAGCCCGAAAGTTACTGTCTTTGTCGCTTATGTCAATCTAAATGTTGCACCCTAACCATGCAAACAAAGGTATATATATGAGGAGGGCTTGTGACTTGTGAGGTGTTTAATTTGGAGGTGGAGATAGAAAATTACTTTTTTTTCAATACCGTATTTATACAATTACATAAATAACGAAGAACTTAAGACAACGAGACTATTTCTGTAACAACAACCACAGAGCCGTCACCATTGTGGATTTGTGGCTTTTCAATGCCAATGATATAAGAACTCGGCGCTTTAGAGATTTATTGTGGATTATCCAAGAAAGACGATCTCAATCCCTAATCTCACCAAATCTAATCAGAGTATAGTCGATGAAGAAGAAGAAGAGCAACAATGGTTTTGAGTTCTGCGAGGTCTGCAAGCTGAACCACAACCAAGGCAAGAAGCACAAATATATCCCCAACCACAAGAAGTCGCTGGAGGCGGTCCTCACTCGGTTTCGATCTAAACTCGTCGACCTCCGCTTCTTCCTGAAGAACCCTACCCCTCTCCGCCCTGACCAGGCCTCTCCCAATCGGCTCTGGTGCATCTTCTGCCAACTTGATATTCTTGAGCTCCACAGCTTCCTCACCGGGTACACTACAAATAAGCTCATATATCGAGTTGACACAGATAATATGTTCTCGAAGTATTATCCATTCTCTTTTTGTTGTGAAAACTATAATATAGTGAAAATGCAATTGCGCATCTGGCTAGCGAGGATCATTTGAAGAAATTGAAAGGATTCCTATGGAAATACGGGGGTGGAATGGACAAACTCGATTTTTTCCGGATTACAGAGGTTGATTTTGCTAAGGTGATTTTTCTTTTTCTTTTTTTCTTGTTGTTGTTGATTATAGACTAAAATCTACCATTGGTCTTTCAACTTTGTTAGCTTTGCATGATTGGTCCTTCGAGTTTCAAAATTTCATAAATAGTCCTTCAAGTATTCAATAACCTCCAAATTCAGTCCTTTAAGTTTCAAGTGTACATAAGTAGTCATCAACCCTCCAAATGCATTCCTTTAAAAGCTAAACGGAGTACTAGGACCAGTCGTGCACACATATGTAAATGAGTACAGTTTTGTGGGTTTATCTTTTCTTTTCCAGCTATTTGCATTAGTATTGTCCTATTCCATCAAATGTGCAAAGCTGGAGGACATAATTTGATTATTAAGCATCTGACCCTTGGAAAAGTACATTTGTGTGGTTGAAAAGTTCCTTTGTTCTGCTAAATGCTTGCTGTGATATATAGTGAAGCAATTTGTAAATTTTCCGCACTCGTCTTGGCCCAACATTGTAACCCTTTATAGACATATTTTACTGTGACTCTCTATAGCCATGATTGGACCATGTTTAACCTCCCAACCCCCCCCTCCCCCCCAAAATAAGAAAAAAGTAAAAAATAAGAAAAAAGAAAACCAAACAGAAGATCTACCTGCTACCTCACCATTTTTTTGTTTGTTGAGGGTTCTGTAGAATTTCAGTTTGCAATTTTTATTTCTTGTTTTTTTATAGGTTTCATATATTTTTGTTTGCAGTGGAGAAAAGAGTGCATGACATCAAAGAATGTGGTTGCTAGCGAAGAATCTTACGGACTATTACTTGGACCATCAAATGATATCCATAATGAATTGAACTCTGGCTATGTAAATTGTGTTGCAATAGATAATATGCATGCTGATAATATTAACTTTTCAAATTGTGTTGTGCCTTTACAAAATCATACTTATGAGAGATCTCAGATATACGATTCAGAGTTACCAATCACATGTGGTGGTAACATGGGCTCAGAAGGCAAGGCCAATTCGTCATGCGTCATTAATTCATCTAGTTAGTGCCTTGTAACTATTCAACTCTGTTCTTTTCCAATCATTATTGCGCAGGCTGTAGTAAGCTGGATCAAAATGATCATAATAATTTTGTTTTACCTATACCTGATGCAGAGTATGAGGTTACCAAACGATCAACACCATTGTTTCCAACTGCAAACTTATCTTCTCATCCTCCCTTCAATGGATCTGTAAGCTGTCAAATTCATTTCTTCTTTCTTTTCCTTGTCTCCATTTCAGTTAAAAGGGATAGGTTCCAAGTTTAGTATATATGATGGTTACATTGTTTCTTAATTTATATGCTTTCTCTTTCTCTCTTTGTGTTTATTGGACTTTTATTTAATTCTATCCATGCAGATTGTGTACCACTGAAGCATGTAATTGTATTGTATCACACGTAATTGTTTGCTACGTTGCTTTGCTACTTGTCTGTCAAGGATATATATATATATATATATATATATATATATATATATATATATATATATATATATATATATATATATATAATACTTCCTCCGTCCCAAAATATACTTTACACTTTATTTTTTTGTCCGTCCTAAAATAAACTTTGCACTTTAAATTTTTTAGGAAAGGAAAATGTGGCTCACAAGATTTCTCTCTCGCAAACAAATTCCAATCATACACTTATCACTTTCAGTACTTTTCTTTAATTCTGTTAACTCAAACCATCAATTTAATTATGAGACGGATGGAGTTTCTGTTATCTTCCCTTCCAATCGTATCTTTTTTTGTTGAGTAAGGCAGTAAGCTTGAAGCTGATCATTACGATGTTCAACGTGCTTGTGGGCAGGAAATGTGCCGGTTTGTAGTTGATACTTTAGTATGCTCGTGTTTTTTATGGGCAGAGAGGTTAGCCCTTTTTAAGCTAGATGTTAAAATAAATGTGTTCCTTAGTCAATAGGGTGACAGAAGTATTGGAATGTCAATGATATCATGTCCTATAGGTTTAGGAACGAGCTTAACTTTGAATTTGTAAGGGGAATATCTTGTGGCAAGATATCTACACAAGAAGCCTTGGATCTGACAGTTGAAGGTATTAAAATTTAAAAGTACTGTATAACTGAAAATTTGAAGTTTTTAGTGAACACAATGTTTGTCTGATAGATAGTGAAACGAATTACGTTTCAGTTAATTTAACAAAACTATATTTTGGAGTACATCTGAACCGAAGTTGTGGCTCAACTAACAACTTTAGTAGAAAGTTTCCATAACATCTCATTTAGCCATTCACATTCACAAAGAGCACAAGTGCAGAGCATTTCCATGCACAAATGCACCATATGTTAACTAAATCCAAATCTGTAAGTGTGCCAAATGAGCTACTCCCTCCGTCCGGAAATAATCTTCCCATTTCCCCTTTTCTCCCGTCCGGAAATAATCTTCCCATTTCTAATTTTAACCACAATTCTTCCAAAAATACCCTTATCATTCAATTTTATTCTCTCTCAAACTCTCCCTAGATCTACCCTCCCCGTCCCCCACCCTTTTCTCTCTTCTCAATTTCTCTCTTTCTTTCTTTCTTTTTCTTCTTCGTTCTCTTTCTCTTTCTCTCTTCCTCTTCCCCAGTTCATTTCCTCTTCTCTTCTTTTCCCCCCTCTGTTTTTCTTCTTCTTTCTCTCTTCCTCTTCCCTTGTCCATCTCCTCTTCTCTTCCCCCCTCTGTTTTTCTTCTTCTTTTTCTCCCCCTTCTTATATCTCTTCCATCTTCTAGATCTGAGCATAGCGGCGGCGATTGTGACAGTGATGGCGGCGGCGATTGGGGCGGTGACGGCGGTGGTGATGTGAGTCTAGATCTGCATTTCTTCGTCCTTTTCTTCTTCATCTTCTTTTAGATCTACACCGCGGTGGTGGGGTAGGTGGGTCTGGAGGTGAACGTGGGGCTGTCACCGATGGTGAGGCTGCCGGCGGTAGTAGAGTGGCGGCGATGGTGAGGAGAAATGAGATGTGGTGTGACTGGCGGCAAAGGAGGGGCTAGGGTGACGGTTGGGCTGGGGCTGGTAAGGAAGGAGAGGGAGGGTATTTTAGTAAAATTACACTTAAAGTCAACCCTTCAAAAAAATGAAGAAAAGTCCAAATGGGAAGATTTTTTCCGGACGGAGGGAGTATGTTACATCAATCTTGGTATGATTGAGTGCAAATATGCCTTTTTATTCTCCTTGTACTATTTTGTAAGATCGTTTTTTAGTATGTACCAAAATAATGCTCACTTTCCTAATTTAAACACCACTAATATTTTTTGTTTTTGTAATTTTCTCTTTTGCCTATCCTTTTGGTTTCAACTTTTTTTTTTTGAGCGGAGAAATGTTTCTCTTCTTTCAAAAGGGAAAACTTGTAAATAAGCATAGACTAGCATCACCTGTATTTTCTTAAGTGGCGAGTCAAGAACAAATTTATCTTACATCGTGGGACATATGGAGTACAAGAAAGAAAACCTATTTGTTTTTTCCCTAGATGCTCAAACATATGGGATAACTGTTGGAGTAACATATAGAACTTACTACCATTGATAGGCCTTGTATTAATTTGGGAAATATATAAACCACAAAGCCAAAAATATAATCACCTTGGGAATACCTACTTTTTATATTCATCCGAATGATGCTTATTGTCTTCAAGAGAATTGATATTGTAGGTGCTGGTGTAGTCTATAGAAAATTGAACAAGTCTAATTTTCAATTCTCTTAGCTCTTACAGACTAGTCCCTACCACATAGTATTTCTGATTTTTTTTCTTTTCAAACTTTGTCATGGTTGCATTCACATTAGAAAATTCAATGTCTTTACTTGTGGTCATAACAGGTACCCCTATATGAGAAAACTGCCAAACGGGAAACCACTTTAGGTAAAAAAAGAAAAGCCATCCCGCTCAATTCTTTTTGCATTCATCTTTCTTTTATTTCTTGCGTTCCTTAGATTGTATCTGCATTCCCTTTTAGTACGTTGGCTATGCTCGCAAATGCTGTCTACTTTTCTATACATATTGTATATAATAGCAATGCAATCATCCTAATAGAAGTTAAAAAAGAACAGTCTAAAAGTGATCTACATTATACAGAAAAAGAGATTGCTCGCATTTGGGATGAATTTTAATTAATTAATAAATAAATGTGCACACATTTTCACCATTCCCCTTAAAACATGTTTCTACATTACACCGGAGAACTTTTTTGTGAATGGTGTTTTATATGAATGTAGATATGCTTGAAGTAAATCCACCAAAATTTATCCTGACATGTTTTGACCCAAGACCTGACCCACCAATAGTGAATTTTGAACGAGGATTTTGTGACCCGAATAGTCGAATACGAAAGTGATCAAATACAAAATGACTGGCTAAAATGTTCATACCTGACTGAACCCAAACCAGATCAGACCTGAACGTAGACTTGATCCAAGACCAGACCAGGCCTGAGCTGAACTACCCATTGAGGTAAGATTTTTCCGAATGTACTATGATATGAAGTATAATGTGATAAAAACAATGTTATCTTCTTTTTTTCTTCTTGCACTGTTTTAGTGTAAACTACTCCGTATTATTTTCCTAGCATTTTAAAAAATATTTTCACCCATACATGCATGTGCTCGCGCACACACCTAAAGATGCATTTTCTGCATAATAATTTAGTATTAAGCTCAAAAACCTTATAAAAATTGCAAACAAAAACCTTATTATAGTTTTATAATAGGTTAGGTTAGTACTCCATCCGATCCATATTTAAGTTTCCACTTTCTTTTGTGGACGTCCCAGAATAAAAGTTTCATTCTTTTTAAGGAATGAATTGTTTAGTTCATATTATTGTGTGCATTAAATCATACTCTCTCTGCCTAAATATCAACCATGGAATATATCTTTTCTTCAACTCCAAAGTAAATGAGAACTGTAGTATGGACCAAAGAGAGTATGATCTAATAATTTATTACATTGAATTATGTATAACTTAAGTGCTAATATACATTTAAGTAAATATCCCTACTTGTTACCTAAAGACGAGTCATGAACAAGCATCTCCTGACCCAAACCCAAAACGACCTCCAAAATGACCCAAACATGAAGTACCAAATTCAAATCCAACCCTACCAATTTGTCTTACACCTCTAGCTTGGGGATTAGATGCCCTTGAATCTTATATCCACACACCAATTGCTGCTGTCTGGCACAAGACCTTTTGATGTGTAGACGTTCTGCTCTTTTTGTGTATGGATTATTTATCCACATTCCTCTTTTATATTAAAAAAATCCAGAAATTTCTACATCAGTGCAAGAAGACATCATAGGGAATGTTCATTCTGGTGCGCCTCCTCCTTGGCTAAATGTTATTCAACAAAATCAACCAGATTTTGTGTCAAAGTCTGGTGAAAATTTCCTTCACTCAGTATATCAAAAGAGGAAATCCTCTAAACTAAACCCAAATCGGGTTGGTGCTGCTTGGGCTGAAAGAAGAAAACTTGAGATGGAGTTGGAGAGGAAAGGAGAAGTTGTAATGAACAATGCTGATGCAAAATGGCTCCCCAATTTCGGGAGAGTTTGGCAATCGGGTAGTAGGAAGGAATCAAGAAAGGAATTTCAGATGGAAAACAAGCCGTCTGGGATATTAGAAAGCCAATCTCAGAGTGTAATTCAACTACAACCTTATATCAGCAAACGAATGGTAAGTAAGCTTTCTGTCTCTCTATACCTCACAACCATATCTTGATATTTGTGAATTATCAATTATAAGTTTTTGGATACTCTCGTAATGTGATTTCAATGCATTACATTTAGTGATAATTCAAAGTACAGTATAAACGAATGAATGAATATAAGAGTTTTCTTTAATAATAAATGACGACATGTTTGTGAACTGGAATTTGGATTTCAAATCTGGATTTTGCTCAAATTCCATTTTTGGGAAATCTTAAAAATTTTTATTTGATGCAATTTCCTTTATGGCGTGTTTGGGAATTTGGATTTGGATTTCAAATCCGGATTTGGATTTCAAATCCGGATTTGGCTCAAATTTCTTGTTTGGAAAACTTAAAAAAATTGGATTTGAGTCAAATTCCTCTAGTTCATAACAAAACTCCAATTTGAAATCCATAATCATCCCCTTGTCATTTGAAATTCAAGAATTCAAATTTTGGAATTGAAATGCATGAATTGAAATGAAATGCTAGTTCCCAAACACTACCTTAATTCATTACAAAACTCAATTGCAAATCCATATGCGGTCATTTGAAATTCAAGAATTCAAGTTTTAAAATTGAAATGCAAGGATTGAAATAAAATGCTAGTTCCCAAACACTACCTAACAGTTTTCTTTGTTTTTAATGTCAGACATCATGTAGTGGTTTGAGTAGGGCAAATAGCATTTTTCATCTGGTTGTAAGTTTATATAGTTGACTATTTACTTTGCTTGGTCATACCATTTCCCTTACTAGTACTCTGAAAATTGGAATGGCAATATTTCAGCGCAAGGATTTGGGGGATTTCACACTTGAGCAGCCTTGCAGTTCTGAGTAAAAGCATCCATATCAAATGGTAACTTGGCTAGGAAACGAATACATGTTTGAGTCTATATCAAATGGTACTTGGCTAAAAGCATTTATGTATATAGGCTAGGACTAAATGATGTGGTACTTGGCTAGGAGACGAATACATGTTTGAATATTTTTTATAGCTCTTCTGCCCAATACCGTCTTGACTGTATTACGGGTTTCTCCGAGTTGGACATCTTTAAATTTTGTTCAGTGCCATTTATCTCTCTTTCCACATTCCCATGGTTGAACAAAAAATGCATGCGGTGTGCTCTCACAATTCTTAGGGTTATAAATGGATAACCGAAAATTCGATTACCATTTGCATCTGTATTCGTTTATACGGAAAATATCCGCATCCGCTAAAAATAATTATTATCCGTATCTGATTAAGGATATTCGATTGGTAAATGAATACGGATTTGGTAATCATACATCTGATTCGTTTATAATCCGCTCAGCATAGACATACATCTGTTTAAGTAACTGTTTATCCGTATATCCGATCCGTAATATATAATTTTTCCTAATTTTTGGTTATTATATTTTGTTTTTCTATTGACATCTCAAAGTATAAGACATTTTTATATGCAAAATATATGTGTAGACACATAAAAATATGTGTGTATGTGTATTATGTATATCTTTTTATCATATGAAGTTGTCCTAAAATATTATAAATTATAAAAAATAAGAAAAAATTACTTCGTAACAAATTACAATTGAATAAATAATATCTTGACTTTAATTTAATTGGAAATTAAAGTATTTTTAATTTAACTTAAAACATTGGAAACGGATGCGGATATATCCGATATCTGACAGATGCGGATATGGTTTTGATTTTTAGTTTCCGTCAAGATCCATATTTGAATTCGATATCCGATAAAAATAAACGGATACGAATCTGGTAATGGCACATCCGATTCAATTAACACATTTTCTCTCCCCCCCCCCCCCCTCTCTCCCTCCCTCCCTCCATATTCTTCCTCTAATAATTGTTGTTTGGAGAAGTTTAACACTGAATATAGAGTGATTTACTTTTGTTTTTGGATATAAAGATCTATGTATATTGTGACCGTTTGATGACAAATGGGGTGGCGGATGAGTGTGAGGACGGGGAGTGAATAATAATTTTCCTTCGAAAACGAACCGAAAATATTTTCCTCTGAATGAAGAAAAAATTCTTGGAAAATATTTTCTTACCAAACGGAAGAAAATGGAATCAATTTTTTTTGAGAAAACATTCCCTTCAATCAAACACACCCTAAATATAGAGTGATTTACTTGTGTTTTAGATGCAAAGATCTATTTCAATTGTTACCATTTGATGTGGTGATGCAGTTAAAGGGATCAAAACATATGGGTGTGTTGGATGAAAGGGGGCGGGTAAATTCAGGTACCTAAACAGCTCAAACCCTAATTGGACGGGTTTGGGCATATAATTAGTATAGGTTTGTGATCGGTTCGGGCAGTAAATTCTGTGTATGAGGTGTATCCGGGTTTTTCTCTCTTTTTGAGACTAAAATATCAGAAAGACCAGTTTTCAAACATAGTGAACAAAAGCTAGGTTCAACAAGAGCATTAACACAGTATTTTTGTTAGCTATTGTGGTGGTGTAAAGCCAATGTAAAATTTGTGATCAAAACCAAAACTCCAATAGTCCCAATTTAAATTGTTTGTCTATTTTTCATAAGACTAAATTTTATTCATATTTTTTCCATTTTGTTAGTTATTTGATAAAATGTTATACTCATGTGAGATATTCGTTTTCTACAGTTTTTTTTTGATGTACTTTCCTTTTTAAATACTCCTTTCATTCCTAAAATATTGCTACAGATTGCAATTTTTTTAGAAACAAAGGGAGTATATAAATTTTGAAGGAAAAATTGATATAAATACTCCCAGAAATTCGAAATTTTACAATAATACTCCCAAATTTAATAAATGACTCTGGTGCTCCCAATTAAACTATAAGTTTACATCACTATTCCCATTATGCCTAATCAGCTTTTCTTACGCTTACATGTAAGTAATTATGCTTAGTTGACATCTTAGTTGTTTTTTTTAATAAGAGGAAAAAATTATATAAATACTCCCTGAAATTCAAAATTTTACAATAATACTCTCAAAACCAAATAAAGGCTCCAGTACTCTAAAAAATATTTTCCTTTTACGTGTTACGATGTTTCATAAAAGTGGTGTGAAACCAAAAAATAAAATTATATATCTAAAAACTACATCATAAGATTTATTGTAAAATTTCAGATTTTTGGGAATATTTATATCAATTTTTCCAATTTTGAAACATAATTTTGTACGCTTTTTTGCAGGTAAGTACTTGTGTGCGCATGATTGAGTAAACGGTTTTGGAATCAGATTCCAAAGTGGTGGTTGGTGGATACAATTTATAGAGCTTCGCCACATTTCATAATTTACTAATTTTAAAAATTCCAGCAGTTATTAAAAATATAATCATAATGGATTGTTTTCAAAGTTTAAGACAAATGTTAACCATTAATTCTAGGATGAGATTTTACTATTTTACGAACTCAACTTATAGAATCAAAGACAAATGACTTCTGAATCCCCATCTAACTCACTAAACTCCGTATAATTTGATTATTTTCATTTATAGAGTGATGGATTCATTTCTTCATCAGATGTGATTAGTTTTTATATGATTTAGTCTAATTGTAGTCAGACTGATACGATTTGATATAATTAAGAATAGATAATAAATTGAAGAGAACAAGTTCTGAAACTAAAATCTCAACCAGACACTACTAAATTCTCAAAAAAGTCAACAGCTCAACACTGAACAATGTATATCAAGTGCTCCATGTTATTCGTTTTATACGTTGTGCCCACGCCTTAGAGGGGGGGTGAATAAGGCGTTTAAAATCTTTTCGGAGTTTGATTAAAACAGTGTTGGCAAATGCGGAAACAATATATAAAACGCAGAAATAAAAGCGTAAATAAAATGCACACCGATTTCATACTGGTTCAGGAACTCCCTACTCCAGTACCTCGAGGCTCCTCCTCAAAGATTTCTAAATCCACTAAGTTCCGGTCTCTTGAACCCCGTCAAAGCACCGCACTAGTTTGGCGAACAACCCTTGCCAATAGGATTCACTCAGATATTTCACTACGGCTATCTCGAACCGTTTACAATGAAGATTTAATGGCTATCTTCTACTGCTCCCCTAAGGATTTCAAAGGCTATCCTTGAACCTTTATCCAAGGATTTATACAGCTATCTTTGATCGTCACAATGTGAGAATTTAACGGCTATTCTCGACCGCAAGTAGGTGTGTTTGAAGAACACGAACAAAGGTTCTACCCAACGGCTTGAATAAAAAAATGAAGAACAAAACTTAGCTGGTGTAGAACTAAATTATACTCTCTCAAAAATACAATATAAACTTATGAATATGAGAGTATATAACTAAAAACACAAGCTCAAAGTGTGTGTATTAAAATCAGGATCTTAAGGCTCTTAAAATAGCCAAAATATTAAAAATAATTAATAAAAGGATGAACACACTTAGAATAAAAAGAGAGGATGTTTAGAGCTTTGTTTCTTGAAGAAATATGAAGGATTAGGCTTGTATTTATAGTGGAAAAGGTTAATTAGCCATTGGGAGGTGATTAGGATTGATTAAAGGTAAAATCACAAATCAGGAATAGTAACCCAACAGTCATGGTAGGGGGTCCCGTGCTTACAGTAGCTAGGTACCATCTCAGGCCAAAACTCTCTGGCGCTACCTATCCTCTTACGGTACCCATTACGGTAGGGGGTCTCGTGCTTACGGTACCTAGGTACCTTATGACCATTTTGACAATTTTTTCATTTTTGTCCAAATCGTTTCTAATTTTATTTAAAACCTTTTGGATGTTTGAAAACGATTATAAAAGGGTTTTAAACATATTTTGTGAGTGTTTTTGAGTTTGTGAATATAGGTATATATAAAATCATATCCTTACATTGGTTTCTATCTATATTCTACGCATAGTTTGGTGTTTCAACTTCATTCTTGAGTACCGAATCTTAATGGATTCTTGTTGTATCTGAAACATTTAAACAAACGTCAAGCTCTTATATTGTTTGTTAACATCAAAACATGAGACTTAACAAACAAAGGCTAACACTCCATATTAATCACTTTCTACATAAAGACTCCCGAGTATATTATATATCAGATTTTGAAAGGGAAAAGAAAACAAAATGAAATGGAAAATAATTTTTCTTATTTGGTTAGAGAGAAAAAGAAAAAAAAGTGGAAAGAAGAAAATGAGAAGACAAATGTATTAAATGAAAGGAAAACCAAATTCCTCCCATTTTGGTGAAAAAAATGACAGAAAATCATTTTCTTTTTTTTTCTTCCAAATTCTTTGAACCAAACGTAGTGTTAGGAATATTATACTCCATACACTCAAATATACCTATTTTTATGCACCCCAAGTACTCCTAAATACACATTCACTATTTTTATAATGTACACACTCTAAGTATGTACTATAAAAAAATTTACAATTGTTTTGCATTTACATTTGTTTTTAATTGATTGGAAGCGTTAAAAACAAAATGAAAAATTCTTTTAGCAATGAAATGGAGTAGTATACAATTATTAAATGTGCACACATCAACTTTATAATGTAAGTATTTTATGTATATGCAAAGAAATAAATGAACGCAAATGAGTGATTATTTTTACTTGTAAATGGGCATATGTACAAGATGTACAACAAACACAGTACAATAAACACTCTTCCCTTTCGGTTTGGAATGAATGATGCAAGTACTCTGGCGAAATACATCAACATAAGCTGAAAAGTATCAAAGCTGCCTTGCCCTGCAAATCTTATTAATGCCTTCCATCTAAATTTGCAAAAGACATTGAACATAAAAAGTTTTTTAATAGTACATAAAATCAGCACCCTTGCAAGGCTATATCTGTTCCTATACATAGAAAACATGACACCATTGATACTTCAAGCTGATTCTCTTCGGCATTGTTTGTCCCTTGAGGCTTGTGTACAGAGCACGGAAGCTGCCTATGCATCCAACAGTTTCTGAATATCCTTCTGTGAAAGATTAAGGGAATAAGTTATTTTTTATATAGGGAATTAAGGGAATAAGTTTAGGAACACTATACCACAAAAACCTAGAATTCCGACTGTGTTGGGATTTGGGGCCGTTTAATGTGTCATTTTGATATAATCCATTATTGCTAAATCAATGTAAAAATGACTCTTTTAGCTCCATTGGCAATGGAAAGAAGTTTAGGAACATCATAATACCTACAAATAAAAACCCGCATGAAGCATAGAAAAATAAATACTTCCATTCCAAAATATTTTGTCCACTTTGACTTCACGGTGTTTTAAACAAGGTGTTTGTTCTCTGACTTTCCTAAAGTAAACGTAAGAAGGTGTGGTGGAAATAACTTCCATAAGAAATGTGTGGTCAAAATATATTTTACAAAGAAAGGTGTGGTGGAAGAAATCATTTTGGAAATATGAGTGGTATAAGAAAGGGAGGTGGGGATTAAAGGTGTGGTAATGAATGGGAAAGTTGTTGATGGCATATTGGGGATTCAAGTGTAATGACGTTGCCGAAAATGGAAGTGAGAAAATCTTTTTGGGACATGCGGAAATGAAAAGTGGAAAAACTTTTGTGGGCCAGCAGGAGTAAAACAAAAAGATGTTGGTTAGAGATTAGGAAAGAGAAGGAACAACATAACAATGGCAGGTTGGTGCACAAAGCATCCATGTCAGTCCAAGAAAGGGTCTATTTTAAGTGGGTGGACAAACCTTGCAGTTTTGCAAGAAGCATAATACAAAATCTATAGGTCGGTTAAATGCCAATGTGGGAACTTAATACACAGTGCCTGTCAATACCTACCCTAGAGAAGATAACACTTGGTTCTATTATTAGGAACTTGAAAAAACAAAATTAGAACTCTCATAGATAGTTTTCTAAGAAGCCCCAAAACAAGCATGTGAAACACTAGTTTTGCAAAGTAAGTCAAAACTTTGTGAAGAAAGAGACTAAGTAAAGCTAATAACATACTCCAGTTTTTGAAAACATTTCCTCTTTCTTTTCTGTTTTCTTCAAAACACTTCCACTTTTACAAAAAATATTGACTAATATATCCAAGTAAAGTCATTGCAACATACTCTCTCTATTTTGCATTGATATAATAAGTTATTTCAATGATTTGTCCCTCTTTTTTCTTTGACACTAAGGATATAATTAGAAAGTGAAATTACGAAAATAAATTTGTCAAAAGTCAAAATAGGAACTGTTTTTGCAAATGGAAGGATTAGAAGAAAAGATAAATCCACATCTTGAGAGATAGCTTCAACAATTGCAACACTATTCTTTACAATCCCTTTCTACCCCTTGCCACTTTCGAAGTCAATGCTCTTTATCTAAATTGCAATTTTGTATTGCTTTTGTATTTGGATTAGGGAGCAAGGTGGCAAAGACAGTCTGTTTTTCTCCAAATAATACAACTTTTCCACGAGACACCCAAAAAATCAATCTTTTTCTAGATTGAGGACTGGTTACTAATCACATTGAAATTAAGAGGTAGGGCTTCAAGGTTTCAAAGTTGTTGACAAAAGCTCTCATGGAGAGTATTATTAACAGGAATTCTTACAACATATTATATGTACTCCTCTGCAACGAACTCAGGGATCTTTTTTTAAAAGCAATATAGGGATCTATCGTGCAGGATTGAAAGCTCCCTGGTGTTCAGGAAACACGACCCAGTCCAACCAATCACCGATCCTTATCCAGGGAGAGAAAATTTTATATCATTAAAATTAAACCACCAATAAGAAAATTCAGTCAACACAGCCACACCAACACTGTTTAGCTTGAGGAACGGTTTGAAATGTGACCTCTCTACTTTTCACGTTTTAGAGGGGTAAGGAGTTGCATACATCTTGACCCCCCCTTCCCCTCCCAAGACTCCAACGATGTTGGGTTGTACTGGGTTTCTACCATATGTTGTTGTCTCGTGTTTGATGACAGCCCCCACCCCACCCTCGGATCCTCCATAAAAGTCTCGTTTCAAAGTGATTTTGTCATAAAAAAGTTCATTTTGACCAAGCAAAGACATCTTTTCATGTAATTTGCAAAAAGAATGCTCAAAAAAGAGTCACAAACAAGTTACACATTGTTACTTTAGTGGAACAGACAAACAAATTGAAAAACTAAATATAAGCACGATTCACAACTTATGACGTGTATGTTAAAGTGCAGCCCACATCGGAAGTTCAAGAGTAAAATAATCCGGTATATAAGTTCTTGAGTTAAACTAACTAATCGATTGGATTCAATCTTTTAATGTGGTTCGGCCCAAGTGTCTATTACCCAATCCAGTTGTCCATACCCATCCTAAATTATATCATGGTATCGGAGCAGGTTTTGGCCCACCTCGTTTGTCAAGGTGTCCGTCTAGACGTTCATTCCTAGCGGCCCATTTGTCTTTAGCCCAGTTGTCCGTATGGAGTGTGTACCCAACGGCCTGTGGCCTGTTTAACACGATTGGTCGTCTGGAAGTCCATACCCAGCGGCTCGTGGTCTTTAGGTGTTGGCGCTCAAAAAAAAGTCAAGGGATTGGGAGTTCATTTGCAAGTGGTCAACCGGTTAGATTCAAAATGGCCCGGTTGTCCACTTGAGGGGGATTTATCCCACATCGAAAGTTGAATAGAAAAGTTATCGGTATATAAGGTCGTGAGTTGAACTAAGTAATCGATTGGATTCAATCTTTTAATGTGGTTCAACCCAAGTGTCTTATTACCCAATCGAGTTGTCCATACCCATCTCAAATTATATCATGGTATCGGAGCAGGTTTTGGCCCACCTCGTTTGTCAAGGTGTCCGTCTAGACGTTCATTCCTAGCGGCCCGTTTGTCTTTAGCCCAGTTGTCCGTATGGAGTATGTACTCAACGGCCTGTGGCCTGTTTAACACGATTGCTCGTCTGGAAGTCCATACCCAGCGGCTCGTGGTCCTTTAGGTGTTGGCGCTCAAAAAAAAACAAGGGAATGGGAGTATATTTGCAAGTGGTCAACCGGTTAGATTCAAAATGGCCCGGTTGTCCACTTGAGGGGGAGTGTTAAAGTGCATCCCACATCGGAAGTTCAAGAGTAAAATAATCCGGTATATAAGCTCTTGAGTTAAACTAACTAAGCGATTGGATTCAATCTTTTAATGTGGTTCAGCCCAAGTGTCTATTACCCAATCCAGTTGTCCATACTCATCCCAAATTCTATCAGTGTACAATACCAAAAAATGTGATAAACTATTGCTATACTTTGGGGAATTTAAAAGTTGTATATTGGTCATAGGTCAAACATGGCTCTTTTTTGGGGATGGGTAATAATAAACTTTTGCTATAGTTTGAGCATGTTGATAAGCAGATGATTTTTACTAAAATAACTGTCAAGTTCTTAAATAATCCGGCACCCAAAGTTTGCATAAGAAGATCTCCGACCACATTATACCAGCAGCATAAAGATGTCATATATAGTAGTAAACAAATACCTCTATTTGAAAAGGAGAAGTTGTTGGTGCATATCTTTCCACTACTTTTCCGTTTTTGTCCACAAGGAACTTCTCAAAGTTCCATTTGATGAAACCCCCTAAGAATCCTCCAGCACTTGATTTTAGGAAATTGTAAACTGGTGCTGTGTTTGGCCCATTCACATCAACCTGTTATCATGAATATATTACTCCGTAGATATATGTATATTGTTCTAGTCTTCAAGAGTTTGTTAACATGGAATAATGAGAAAATAGCATTGGAACAGACTTTGTCAAAAATAGGAAATTCAGCTTTGAACCGTGTGCAAGCAAACTGTTTTATCTCCTCATTGGATCCTGGTTCTTGCCCCCCAAATTGATTACATGGGAAAGCAAGAATTTCGAATCCTGTGATAAATGGAATCAAACAAGTATTAGCATCTGTCACACCAATATGATATTTTTGGCGATAGAGGTTTATACAAAAGTTTCAGAGGTACAGTAAAAGGATTAAGATTATCTATGTTTTTGATCATGTGCGATTGGCCAAACAAAAATATAGCATAAACATGATAATATAATTTTTCCTAATAAGATTTAGTCCCTGTGTCGCACTATTTTTGGGACATGGAGTGGTGGCACACTGGCATGCATATCAAGAAAAGTGGAATTGTACAGATGGTATAATGTTAAGAAGTAAGAAAAAGTAAGTATGTATGCGAGCCACACAAACACTTAAAAAAAGTTCCTTAGTTCCCAAAAATACACGCAAGTACGCAACATCTAAATTCCTAAGAACAAATGTGATACTCCCTCCATTACTACTTCTGGGATGGACAAAAATTGTGGGACGGAGGAAGTATCACTATCGCATATGCTTTTAGTAACTTAGATGTTGCGTAACTTTAAAATAAGAAATGCATTCAATAGTCTCAATATGAAACAATTGTACAAGTTGCAAGTGAAGATCAACGATAAGCAATTTTCAACACAAAGAAGATCAACGATAAGCGATTTCTTTTCTCAATCATTGTGAAAAGGAATGTCAAATTGGCAGAGCACAAGAAAATAGCATAGCATGTTCCCACTAAAAAAATGATCCCACCTTGAGATTTGTACTTTTCATATAGATGAGAGAGTTCTGAGTAGTTAGAACTTGTTAAGCCACTGAAACCAAAAACAAAAACTAGAGTCAGGTTAAACACCCAAGGCTCAGCACCAAACTTCAGTAAGAAAGATCATCATGTACTCCTTAATTGTTTATATTTATCCACTATATTCATTAACATCGAGAGAGAGAGAGAGAGAAAGAACCATTTCGAAGCAACATTTACAATCAACAGAACCTTTCCCTTAAATTTACTTAGTGAAACATCTGTCCCTTCTACATCCTGCATTTAGGACAATAGAAACGTGTTAGAGTGATACACCAATGGGCTTAAGCACAAGAATTAATCATGATTAACAAGGAAGGAGTAATTAACTGGAATATGAGAAGTGGGATAGAATATCTTAATTCCAATTTAACAGGCTACTATAAAGGAGATAAAGCAAGAATAAAGGAATTTCAATTATACAAAAAACATTAGTTCTTGAGAGATCTCTTCGAAAAGAGATTATCTTCCTTTCAAGCATGAAGATAGAAGATCTTAACATTCAACTCCAGCTTGAGTTTTGATAATTATTGCTGCAAAAGACATAAAACATTCCAGGACCTAATTTGAAGGGGAACGAAATTTAAATCGATCCCTATACATAAAGCATAATAATTAAGAGCAACTGAATTGCTATGACAGAAAATAAACATGGATAGAATACCTTGACCGTGAAATCATGAACACTCTTCTCGGTGGCAGCTCTTGAGTAGATATTTGCAGAGAGTCTGGACTTGAGAAGAGGCGAGGAGAATCTGGAGGACGGGAGAAAGGCGGCTTTATGGAAAGGCGGCGGGTTTGAAGAGAGAAACGCAACGGAAGGAGGAAAGTTGAAGCATGGGTTGATGAAGAGCTTGGCAGGTCCGGCGCAACTAGAGCTTATGGGCGCTGAGAAAAATGCAGAGAAAGCCATTGATGACGTCACGTGCAGGACTAGAGGTTTCCTTCACCCAAAACACAACCACGAAAATCGGGTGAAAATAAATGAGTGCGTAATCGGGTGCCACAATATAGACTGTTTGTCCTGCCTTCATTTTTTTAAATATTTTTTGTGATAATTTATAAATATGTAAGTGCAAAAACAAAAGAAATTTACAACTTTTTATGAAATAGAATATCTAAAAATGTAATTGTTACTGTATTTAAATAATGAAAAATAAATAGTACAAAACAACTACATAAAATATCCTAACGGTTAAAAAAAAGCGATGAGGGAAAGAATTGTAAAGAAACCCTCGAAAGAATTTATTTATCGCTCACCTAAAAGAACTAATTATAATTTAAAAAAATAAAAAGTTATTCCTCAAAACTAGGACTTCCCTCTGTAATTAAATCTATGTAATTTTCAGTATCAATGTCGTACCCTAACTCTTGAGCTCGACGTCTTGTCAAGAGCCAATCTCGGTTAAAAACAAGTGTCTCAAGCGACTCAGCGCTAAGACAACTTCAGTAGTCAAAAATGTTGACGCTAGAATCGAGTTCTCGTTCCACACTTAGGGTTGAAACCGGCATGGATAAGACTTGCCTAGCTAGCATTCCGAGAGATGAGAACATGTGTTCATTCTGCTTCCACCATTCGAGGACGTCGAAGGCCCTGTCGTTGTCTTCGTCGTAATTGCATGGCACCCCTTGGTACATAGCAAGTTCATTGTGCGAACGTACACGTGTACCACCTAAACTCGTCGAGGAAGAACTACGCTTACCTTTTTTTGCCAAGAGACCAATGACTATCCCTTTAAAACCTTTTTTTTGCCTTGAGAGACGGAGGAGGTGTTGTTTCTTTCAGTGCATTACTGTAAATCGCTTGAAATTCTATAAATAATAACTCAAAAAGATTAATAAATAATTTTGAAATTCTCTCTTCTGTCCATTCTATTAAATGATCATAAAAATTACTATTTTCATCAAAAAACAACTCTAGTAATATTCAATTAGAATTTTAAAATTATCAATCTTAAAGCGATTACTACAAATAATACCAATTTTTATAAATATCAGGAATATAAAAATAATAAGCACGCCATTTATTCTTCATAGGAATCACATAGGGGTATAACTGTAGATCATATACCCGCGTTGACGGAGAAGGCCTCCGGTAGCCTGCCCAGCAAATACCGGCCTTGGAGGCTGGTATGGTGACCTAGCAGCCTGGAGGGATGATCCGCGGCGCGGAGATAATGCTGCCAGGCAGCATCAACTCGCCGCTCTTCCAATTCGGCGAGACGTCCAGAATCCAAAACCCCTCCATGGATCCCAATAGCTACTAGACCATGATGAGGGCGATGATGATGAACCAGTCCATGTTGGGCTTCCATGCGCCAACTCCATGCATTAGTCAGCGGCATTCTTGTATGAAGGACAGCAGGAGGATTCGCAGAACATGGCGGAAAACGCATAGTTTTTCGCCCACCATCTAAAAGAGTTGATGGAAAATTCTCGCATGGGACTGATGACGGATGGGCGCATGGATAAGGAAATAGGCCGATCTCAACGCAGAAGGTCCACGGCAAGGCCCTAGAGGATCCGGTTGCGAGAAAGCAAGCAAGGTACAAGGATAGGGAAAAAGCAGGAAGGCGCCGCAAACCCATGAAGGAAGGACAAGACGAGAGTGAAACACCAAAGATCGGTCGCATGGCTGGAGGAACACCATCGCCCGTGACCAGGCTCGCAAGGTAAGGATACTATGTGAGGAACAATGTGAGCATCACCGGGACGCACAGCCTGAAAGGTTTGTCCCTCAGGCTGAACAGCCTATCCACGATCTCCTCTTCAGACTGGGGAACAGCGAACGCCCTCAGGGACGAGCGGATCCAAATCCTCTTACAGAGGATAAACGCACTCGAGAGGAGAAACGAGCGTGGTTACGCTCACGAGCCCACTATCAAACTCCGCTCTCCTTTCTCTAAAAGAGTGCTAAGGGCGCCTTTACCAGACAATTTCCAGATGCCCGTCATGCCAAGGTATGATGGAACGACAGATCCCCAGGATCACTTCAACCGATAACAGACCATCATTGTAACGCCCTACAAACCGGCCTATTAGCTAGCCAGTATTTTGAATAAATAAATATTAGTTATTTAGTGAGACTCATTATTTTAAATAATAAATATTGAGATTTCGATCTCATTAAATGGACTTCCAAAGTTAATATATTTTAATTATAAAATATGTTTCAATAACGGGTCTCTCGACATTAATTAAATAAATTAATTAAGGTCTGGGATGAATCCAGATGTTCGAAAATAAAGTTTTAAGAAAAATATTTTGAAGATATCATAAATTTAGATTTGACTTGCTATTTCCGAAAACGCAATCAGTTCTCGATTTGGATCAGTTCGGGGGGAAAAGCGCGTACCGCTCAGGACAGAATTTACACAACAAGGTGAAATTGTGGGAAGTAACTCCCCTTCCCTCTCCACACGCCATACTCTTCATCTCCCATAACTCCCCACCATTCATTTTCCCCATTTTAATTCACCATTAACACTCATTACTCCACCATCATTATATATATCAACTCCCTCTTCATTTCCTTCACCTCCTCACATTTTGTAACTCCCACTCCCTTCCCTCTACCTTTGGTGCACTTCCGGCCAACCCATAACTGCTCAAGGAGGGATTCCGATGAGTAGACGAGGAGGTGGAAGAGAAGGAAACTTATGCGAAAAGCCGATCGTTAGTCGTACGTCCGCTCATCTCGTTTTCCATTCATCAACCCCTTCATTTTGAGGTGAGTACGTTGCCCTCTAACTTTAGAATTCGTAGTTCAATCATATGGTTATATCCATAGGATTACCCGGCTAAACATACGTGTGTCCACGTTATCATGACTCTTCGTTATTTGGACCTTTCGGTTATGTACTCGTTGATAAGCACGTTTTTGAAACCTCGTAAATTCATAGATTACTTAACATGTAAACATAAACGTTCATTTCAAAAACTTCCAACGTACTGATCACAACCAAACAGTCAAAATGAGAACCTGCATGCCTTGATAATCGATTGACAGGACCAGACAATCGATTATTAGGTCATGCTGGACTCCTCAGTTGATTCAGCATAGCGTGATAATCGATTATCACATACGTGATAATCGATTATCAGGCCCTGCGGATTCTCAAGTCAGAGTTTGGTTTCATTGCTAATCAATTATCACAATATAATAATCGATTAACAGGCCTCGCTGAACTTGGATTTCTCCGGATAAACAACATGAAAATCGATTGTCAGAAGATGACAATCGATTATCACAAGCTGCAGGACTTTGGGAAAAGAAGCTGAAATGCATGATAATCAATTATCACGAAGGGATAATCGATTATCAGCCGGTTCTGAACCCAAGCCATCACTTTGTATAAATCATTTCATATGGAATCAAACGTATATGTATGTGTTGAACTTCACTCATCACAGCAATGCATTCATAACATCATGTATACCCTAGACGCATGTTTTAGGATCATGCCATACTTGCATATCGCGGCAAGAGGTCAGGCCTAGTGCGCCTCTTCCGTGGGCCCGTCCAGGAACCTTCGGGATCCAACGGGTTTCATCAGGAGGGCTTGTGTACGTACATGGTAGCTAGGCTTAGCTATCACCCACATTCTAGGCTCCTTCCGGAGACTAAGGCGTTCCTCGGCTCATCTACCGCGTGGTGATGATCACCGAAGGGCAGGGGCGTCCCTGCGCAGTCTAACTCGTGCATCATGGGTTATATGTCATTGCATATTTCGTAACGTTTATCATTGTTCATATTGTTTATCAAACTCGTATGTGGTATCTCTTACTTTAGTAGATCTTTTCTATATAGGTGCTATTATGTTTATATCAATGTGAATATACTATGCGTTCTACTGTTAGATTACCACTCAGCTTTTGCTGAGCGTATAGCGTTGTTTACTTTGCTATACGCGGGTAGGCAAGATAATCATGGAGCCTGACCTGGATGATTGGGAGATTGGGGCGGCGGATCGATGGCAGCGGTAATCAGATTTAATTCTATTTAATATTCAAACGTTTTGGGCATGAACCCACCGTTGTTGCACTTACTCTATTTGTGACTTAACGTTAAACGATTACATTTGTTTCCGCTATAAACCGTCTCTTTTAAGTGAATTTAATTTCATCATTTAATAAAATATATCAAGGGGTTTTCCATTACAAGCAACGAAGGGTTTTCTTTGTGGACGGTCCTTAAGAACCATCTACGTAACCTCTCCAGCTCGTCGGGCCGCAGTGAACCGGGTTCACGGGACGGAGGGTGTTACAATCATGAACGTCGTAACATTCTCTAAGGAGGTCCTTTGTAGATCTTTTCCGCTAACCTTGGACATGTTAGTGTCGGAATGAGTCAACGAACTGTGGGAGGGTAAAATTAACTCCTAGGAAGGTTTGGCCTGAAAATTCTTGATGAATTCTGCGGCCAATAGAAAGAAGACTCTACATTTCTCACACCTCCCCTCGGTCAGGTAGAGGCCAGTCGAGCCACTGAAGGACTTCCACATGAGGTGGAAATTGGAGACCACCAAGGTCTATGGGGTGAATTGCAATCGGGTGACTTCTCTAAGTGCTTGGAACTAGAGAAGTCGAAGTAGTATTTCGTGGCCATAGCCATGGCCGAAAACGAGGCTGAAGCTGAGGAGCTCGAGGCGAACATGAAGAGAGAAGATGAAAGCAGATTGGGAGCCCTGGGTACTTTGGGCAAACCATTGAGGAAGACCACGGAGGAATGACCACCCACCTCCTCTGAGCATTACTACAAAAAGGGCAGGGACCAGCGAGACTGATGGCCTCAGGGAAAAGAACAGTATGAGGAAAGACGACATTACGAGGATAGGACCTACGAGGAAAAGAAGCCCTACTCGTTCTTCCCTTCTCGCGGTCCCAAACTCATGGTGTCGGAGGAGTACACACCTTTGATGCATTCCGTCAGCACTATCTAGGATTATGTTGAGGACTAGGGTCTGGTGGAGTATGACCCAAGGTTTGCTCTAGTCTACGCCGTGGACAATAGACCCCCAATGCAGATTGCACAGAGCGGCCGACCACGTCATAAATGAATGCAAGGTTCTCAAGTGGGAGATCGAGAACCTAATCCGGGTGGGGAACCTGAGCCAATTCGTTAAGAAGAGGAATACTTGGTGAAAAGATGATGGGAAGAAACCAGTAGACAACCGCGGAAAAAAGGTGGCAGAGGCACCACAGAAAAGGAAGGAGATCTGCCTTTTGAGTGACAAAGAAGAAGAGGTCTCACTCAAGCAGAATAGGGTTGAAGAGAACCTCATGATCTACGGAGGCAACACTAAAGATGACTCCGCATAGCAAAGGAAGAAATGGGTGCACTCGGCCTACGTAGGCAATGTCAGCAGCGCACCTGGGCAATCCAAGATGGTAAGGTAGGAACCAATTCTTTTTTGTCCCAAGGATGCACCACAAATCCCTTTCCCGCATAGAGACACTCTAGTCCTCAAGTGCGAAATCAACGATGTAGTGTTACATCGTTCTTATGTTGATAATGGAAGCTCTGTCAACATCATGTACATGAAGACGTTTGAAGAGATGGGACTGAAGAAGGCACTCCTGCGTAGAGTGAGAACCCCTTTGTCAGGGTTCACATATCATTGATGCGGAAGGCTTGATCGAGGTGATCGTCAACTTTGGGGATGGAGAGCACAAGAGGACGATTCTGGATGAGTTTATGGTGGTCTAGCTGCTCGGGTCCCACAATCTCATCATCGGCCAACCCGCCTTAGAGGATCTGGACTCGGTCACCTCTATCAGGTACCTCTGCATAAAATTCCCAACTGACACGGGAGTTGGTGTGTGCAGGGGAAACCAAATATTAAGTAGGCTTTGCTACCACAAGTAGATAAAGAAGATGGACGCCCAAGTTCTATGGATAGACTGCATCGTCACGGCTCTGCTGAAGGAAGAAGAGGGAAGATCTCAAGCAAAACCAGTCGGGGACGTAGAAGAGGTCGTCATCATGGAGGACCGGCAAGAGAAGAAGATAAAGCTCGACACAAACATGGGGGCTGAGCTCAAGAAAGGAATCATTCAGGTCTTGAGGGAAAACTTCATTATCTTTGCTTGAGCTGTGAAGGTCATGCCCGGAATAAGTAGGTCCTTGATCACTCACCACCTCATAGTGGAGCCAATGGCAGAACCCGTCAAGCAGAGAAGGCGACATTTGAGCAAATACATGAGGGACTTTGTCAAGAAGGAAGTGGACATGCTCCAAGCTGAAGAACATGTCAAGGAGATCAAGTATCCCACTTGGCTGTTAAACATTGTTCTCGCCCCCAAAGAGAAGACGTTCAGGATGTGTGTGGACTACACTGATTTGAACTGAGCATATCCAATGAATCCTTTTCCCCTGTCCAACATTGATCAAATGATCGACGAAATGGCTAGGTGCGAAGTGATGTCCTTTATGGACGCATTTAGGGGCATGCATGAGGATGACGCGGAAAAGACATCTTTCCTTACCTCGGAGGGATATACTTTTACCTGGTGATGGCCTTCGGACTGAAGAAAGTGAAGCAACCTACACAAGGATGGTCAGCCCGGTGTTTCACTCGGTTGTGGGGAAGTCGATGACGGTGTACGTGGATGGCATCATCGTCAAGAGCAAGAAGGAAGCTGACCATGCGGATGACTTATCCCAGGTCCTATCGAAACCAATCAAGGGGGAGAAATTGTATCTGTACCTAGGCGCCAGCCCTAGGGAGACAAGCTCTGTGCTCTTTAGGGAAGATGGAGACGCCTAGCGGCTCATCTATTACGTCAGCAGGATGCTGAAGGACGCCGAGCTCAGGTACTCGGTGGTGGAGAAGACGATTCTCGCCGTTGTCAACATGGTCAAGAAGCTTAACCACTACTTCGAAGCTCACAAGGTAGAGGTCAGAAGACACCATCCCTTAGGTCATCAAGTGGTTCGTATACCTAAGCCAGTACTAGATCAAGACAAAGCCCCGAACGATGATAAAAGGGCTAGTACTTGCCAATTTTATGGTGGAGTACATAGCCCGAGACAACAATCCTGTACCGACAGCTGAGCAAAGTGAATGATGGACCTTGTCCATAGATCGGTCCTCTGTAGCTAAAGCTTGCGGAGGAGACGTGGTCATTCAATCTCCAGAGGGATTCTGTTCAACGAGGCAGAGTATGAAGCTCTGTTGAGCGGACTGAAGGCCGAGTACGTGATAATCAGATGCGATTCACATCTAGTCGTCGGACATGTCAAAGGTGATTTCGAGACCAAAGAGGAAAGAATGCGGTTGTACAAGGAGGCAGCCTTGGAGTTGTTCAAACTTTTCAAGGGCTATGAGATGGTACAGATCTCGAGAGCAAAAAACACGGAGGCCGACATCCTCTCCAAGCTGCGAAAGCCATGAGCACATCTCCAAGATGGCCCATATTCAGGAACTTGGCTCCCCAAGCATTCACGCCTAGCTCGTGATGGCAATCATCGATAGGGCCGACAAGTTGGATCTTAGAGTTGATCAAGTACAAAGAGGATGGGACTCTACCCGAAGACGAGATAGCTGCTGCTCAAGAAAAGGGCACCAACCTATGTCATTGAAAACTCCAAGTTGTATATGAGGTCGTACAACGGAAAACTCTTGAGGTGTGTCGACGAGAAGAAAGCCAAGCAGATCATGGAGAAAATCCATGGTGGCATCTATGCGGCACATTAGGGCCCTTTTTCCATGGCAAGACGCATCGTCTTGCAAGGGTATGTTTGGCCAACCATGGTCAAAGATTGCACCCAAAGGGTGAGGAGATGCATAATCTACCAAATATTCCAAACCATTCCAGGTCGGCCTAAAACGAACTATCACCCGATCAGCTCGTCTATCCCCTTCGCTTGTTGGGGAATAGACCTGATCGGTCTCATGCATAGGGCACCCGACAACTTCTGCTGGATCATCGTGGCCGTGGATTATTTCACCAAGTGGGTGGAGGCTGAACCACTTATTGGAGGAACCGTTGAGTAGTGCCTGAAATTAGTACCCAATAACATACTCAGCCGGTACGGCGTCCCGAAATAGATCACGACGAACAATGGCCCTCAATTCGAGGAAGGAGAGATCAATGAGCTCTTACAAGCCTGGGGTGTCAAACACAGCTACAGCTCCGTCGCATACCCGCAAGGGAACGGTCAAATGGAAAACACAAACTAGACGATCATTGACGGAATAAAGAAAAGACTAGCAGCTTACAAAGGAGCTTGGGTGAACCAACTCTCGAATGTACTATGGGCATATCAAACAACGCCGAGCAAGGCAACGAGGGAAACCTCATATTCAATGTGCTACAGATTTGAAGCCAGAGTACCGCCCGAAGTGATAGTCCCTAGTTGGAGAGAAGAAGCCTACGACCCCCAACAGAACAAGGAGGAAATGGCGGCAGACCTCCACTTCATCGAAGAACGGAGAGAAAGAAAGCGTTTCCCCAAAGCTGAGAGTCAGACCAAGGGAGTTCCGAGTAGGGGACTTGGTCCTGCGAAAGAGAGAGACCTCGAAGGACGGGTCATAGCCGTCCTCAGGCCGGGAACATACAAGCTCAGCACCCTCGAAGGACGGGAATTGGGTAGGATTGGAATACCCACAACTTGATCTACTTTTACACGTAGCGCGCTGAAACTGACCAGCCGCCCTCGGCCATGATACTTTTCCATGCATTTTCAGGCTTTCACACCACGATACGACCCCACGCAGTCTTTCGCTCCTACGCAAACTCAATTCTCTGTGCACACACTCACGCAATTCTCACTTAGCCATCGCGCCACTTGATGGCAAGCACTGATCAAGTGTCCTCCAGGGGGAGCCCAACCACACAGGTCAGCCCGGGGACCAGGTGCTCTGGACGAAGTGAAGAGCAATGTCTTTCTAAGGGTACAACTTTCTTATTCGTGCAGAGGAGAATACCATAATGCAAGGTCCTGCTTAGGACAAAAGCTTGCAATCCTGCTTAGGATCTTTCAATGCAAGGTCCTGCTTGCGACAAAACTTACAGTCCTACTTAGGACAACTAAACGATCAAGTCCTATAGAGGATCCAAAAAAAGAGAATAAAGAAAAACAACGAAGGAGCATTTTATTCAACATTTCAATGTGCAGAAGCACTTGTTACAACTTCACTAAGTTCACACACAATTTGATGAGCCGACAGCATCATCCTCAAAATTTTCAAAATAAACAGCAAGACCGCAGAAAGGATTCGAATCGACAGTTGAGGACCCGTGGTCGAGATCTTTTGACGGCCCTTTCTTGTCAATTGTGCCCTTGGGAGATTTTTTACGATGCGCACGGATCAAGCCTTTGACATAGGCAAGAACATTGGTGCCAACCTTCCTCACCAAATGACCGGATTTCCTTGGAGAAACTTCAGGACGAGGATCTCGCCAAAGCCGACCTTGAACTGAATTATTAGAGTGTATACTTTATTTTATTTATTTGTATAAACAATGAAATTAAAGAAAATTAAACGTGAAAAAATAAAATAATAAAATAGGTTAGGGGGCGTGTATGCCATATAGACACCATAGGGGTTTCACTAATAATACTTGAAAATGAAATCACCCTAAATAAGAACAAAACATAGAGAAAGTATGAAAATAAGAGTTTTTTTGTTCCCTAAATACGAGTTTGTATTGTAATAATGTGTCACTGTACATGTGCATTTACTATATTTTGTAGATGTACATGGTTTAATGGATAATATAAATGCATTTTGACTCCTATTTCAAGAATAACGAAAAACTCTTATTTTGGTATATTTTAAATATTTTACTACTACTTTATTTTTTTTTTCCTATTTGAAAAAAGAGGGTTTTAGTGTTCTTTCTGTAAACCACAGGGGGTACCCGTACTAATACCCACATGTTTATATCATGTCATTTTATATGAAATTATTATGACATCATTTTACATAAAAAATGGCGTAGAATTAAAATATAAAATTATATACTAAAATAGTACATAAAAAAACTACAAAACTAGTGATGAAATGTTTATTTTATTTTATCAAATGACTAACAAAGGGAAAAATGATAAAAATTTAATCTTGTGAATAGTAAACATAAAGTTTAATTTGGGTTTTGAAACAAAGAGCGTAAGTGTCAGAACTTCTTGGGGAAAATATTATCTAAAACTGAGGTAATTCTTCATTGCTCATCAATCTCAATTTCAGAACGATATTTGATTAAAGTTATTTTTTATTTGATTTATAAGAAAATTTGAGTGGAATTAAGATATACTCCCTCCGTCTGGAAAAGAAGTTCCCACTCTACGCTTTTCTTTGTCCGGAAATAAACTTCCCATTATACATTTTCATACCCATTCTTCCAAAAATACCCTTCTCACTCACTCACAATCCTCTTCTCGACTCTTTATCCCTCACCCGCCACTCTTTTTCTTTCTAATCTATCTTCTCATCCTTCTGTCTCTCTCCCCCCACCCGATCCCCTTCTTCTTCTTCTCCCATTCTTCTTCTTCTCCCATTTTTCTTCTCTCATTCTTCTTCTTCTTCTCTACCAGAATCCTCCTTTTTTTCCATCCCTCCTCTTTCCCCCAAATTGACTCCTACTCCTTTTTTCTTTCCTTCTTTCCCCCCTTCATTCTCTTGCTTGTCTTCTCAGATCTGCGAAGATTTGCGATAGATCCATGCAGATCTATGCTTTTAATATCATCATCATTTTCTTCTTTCGTCTCCTCTTTCTCTCCCTTCTTTTTCTCTTTTTCCCAAGCCAGACGATGGTGGCAGTTTGGGGCGATGGTAGGGTGGGCGATGATGGTGGGGTTGCCGGCGATGGTGGCAGGGGTTAGCGGTGATGTTGGGGTTGGATTGATGGTGGTGGGGTCTAACGAAGATGGTGGGCCGACAGTGATGATAGGTTGGGTGCAGCGGTGGGGCTGGTGGTAGTGGGAGTTGGGGCAGCGATGGGGTGCGGTGGCGGTAATTCGAGTTGGGGCAGTTACAAGCCTTCAAGTGAGGGATTGGTGCCAAGGGCATTTTAGACAAATTATGCTTAGAGTCAACCCTTATTAAAAATGAGAAAAAGTCAAACCGGGAAATTTTTTCCGAACGGAGGGAGTAAAAGTTACATATTTAAAACTACAATACATCATTTTTTTCAAAACAAGAGGTGACATGACTATATTATATTATCAAATGAATATTAAAAATAAGTAAAGAAAGTGAATGGAACGAGTATATTTACACCACTTGGACTCAAGGGAAAAACAAAAACATAAAAAGAAATTTTTAAAAATACTCCATAACAATAAAACTGCATTTAATGAATCTAAATTGTTACAGCTGTATTATACTGGCTCCGCCACAGCCTGTATACAACATTTCCTGGTGCTGGCTAAGCCAAATCTTCTTGTGTGTCCAAAGTGATCATAAACCAAGGAGAAATAATTATGTTTCATACAAAACAATACAAGTAAAATAATTAGCTCACAATAGCAGGAAACCCCCAAAAAATACATTAAAAAAGGTAATCTTTTTATAAACTCAAAAGAAACTGGAGATTCAATATGTCCACTGTGGATGCAAAGGGGGTATGATCTGCAAAGTGGAGAAGCCCTATGTTCGCAATGCCTTCTGCACTTCACCAAGGCAGGCCACTAGGTCTTGATATTCTTTACTATCTGAAAATGTATTCGCCGCCTACATTCAAAAAAATTGCAGCTCATAACCCGAATACCCGATGATGCATTTTTTTTAATGTTATTTTTTTAAAATAACTATTTAAGAAATATTCTTTGGACATATTTTCAGATAATTCAGTCTGATTAGGTGCAAGAAATGGATGAAAGTGTGATAAAAATAAAGAATTTGCCTGATTAATAGTTCTCTTCAAGTGCCTATCAGCTGCATTCAACTCGTCTTTCCTAGCATTCCGGCTAGCAAGTTCCATATACACCCTACATAGTTCCACTGAAGCATTTGCAAACTTGGCAAATCGATCTTTATCATTCCATAAGTCTGATCCCTGAACAGGAGAAGAGAGATACTGACAGCGCATAACTGAGGTGTAGATGTGCAATAACTAAAACAAAACTCGGCACTTTGGGAAAAAAGAAGATATATTCATATAACTATTGGAGCATTTAAGAACGTTTAGAGAAAGCTCACAATTCTCAAAAACATGTTAGAATCAAGCTACAAAGTATAGCTTCACGATTTTAGCGTTAGGTGTTTTGTTACTTTGGAGTTTAGACAAAGGTGCACTCTACCAAACTCAGTTTAAATCATATTGCACAAACAGTTACCCAAAAACTCAATAAGAACACATTCTTGAAACCACAAAATTTGCAAACCAAATAGCACATTTTGAACACAGCATTTTCAGGGAGGAAAGTACTATTTCATATTGATTACCCAAATCACAGCATGTTAAATAGGGTAATAATTTTAAAGTGATATTTTTAAACGAGAAAGACTCCAGCTTTACATTATGTTTGGCAAAGGAAAGAAATAGGGGGGATGGAAATGGAGAGGAAAGAAGTAGAACTGTAGAAGGGAGAAAATTCAAGAGAAATTAAATTCCCTTGTTCGGTTGGAAGGAATCATGACATAAAAAGTAAATATTGAAATAAATTTACAATTACATAGAGAACAAAATCATTATATTATTATTGAAAGATATATTTTTCTGGTATATGGAGTAATACATTTATAACAATTAAAAATATTAAATAAAGATAACAAAAATGTCACTTAAAATATTTAAATTTATTTTCAAGTTATAGACGATTTATGGTGTTTGAAGAAAGTTATTTTCAACTCAATCTGAGAGCTTCAGTGCACTTCAAACAAGGCAACTCATCATTTTTTATGACATGTCAGCCAAAATAATTGCATGCAATTGCCCGAATCCGACTCAGCCAGGCTCGCTTAGCAATGAAAAACCTTTGATTTTTGGAGTATTGGGTGCAAAAGAGAATCTCATAGTAATATTTTATAATCGGCCAAATTTGGAAGCATTGGCGAGGAAATTTCCATTTTAAAATTGAAGAAGTGAAAACAAATACTCTGGGGAGCGGGAGGCAAGAAGACGGAGGTTGAGTCCGATGTAGCAAGAAATAGATCTAACGACTAACGTTAGGAAAAGAATGAAAGGGAAAGAAAAAATAAATTTCCCTCCAATTTCATTCCATATGAGGGGGGACTTTTTTTAACTTTCAATTTCCCTTTTATTTCCTTTTTACTTCCTTCTTAATTTCTCTCCAACCAAACAGAGGAAATTTTTATATTTCCTCCCTATTTCTCTTTCCATATCACTTCTCATTTCTCTCCAAACAAACATAGCCTTAGGAAAACTTTGGAGCTAAATAAAATTCTACTCTTATAATCCCTCCGTCCGAATTTAGTTGTCCACTTTCTTATTTTCGTTTGTCCAAGATTAGTTGTCTACTTTCCATATTCAACAAATAAATTATGATGAATCATCTACAATATCCTAGAGATAGGATATGAGCATAGTTGACATGAATGAAAGAATAACTCATTTGACATTTTATTCTCATTTGAGTCATTTCTTTAAAATGTGATTTTTTAGAAAGGGGACAACTACATACGGATGAGGGAGTATATTCTTGCATGTTACTCTCACTTAACAAGGAATATACAGATTATCTCATTCTCTCTGTAATCTTACACCTTATAATCTTATATGTTAAAAAGGGGAGATCAGCTATTATAACAAGAATCTTAAAAAAATTCACAAACATATCACACCACATAAAAATATTGAGCTGCGTTTTCTGAATGTTAGTCTCAGATTGACTCCTGACTGTATTCTAAAGTACTCCAGTAATCAACAAGATACTGCAAATCCGTAACTGGGAATATAAAGTAGGTAGAGAACAACACACAAATGTCCATATAATAGAGCAGAAATACAACATTAAAAAGGGTAAAAAGGACAAATTTCATTAGCATTTGAATGTGATACCTGGTACGATCTGACTTGCTTCAGGAGGGCCTCCGAACACATTGTCAAATCTCCTTTGAGTTTGTGCCACCTAGCATACAAACCCCACACCTCTGCACTACTGCCACTTTGTACCATCTAAGATCAAGGAAACAAAATTTTTCAGGATTACTTGCTACCAAAAAAAATTGAGAACTCCTTGCACTACAAAACAAATTCAATTTAGTCCTTGTACTGAAAATCATACTCAATTTAGTCCAGTACTTTATGTTTTTCTTCAAACAGGACCCTCCGTCTAAATGTGTAGCCAGTCTCTGTACTACAGATACATATTCAATTTGGTCAATGTGCTATGTGGCTATGTATAACTATTCAATCCATGTGTTGAAAATTGCAAAATTTCAGTATTTGTGCCGACATAATCTTAAGACTCGTGTGTACTGTAGTGTGCTTTACAAAAATGCACTTAAACCATTATGCAGGAATGACACTTTCAACAATAAAGAATGGAATTTGTATCATTTTTCAGGAATGAACTACAAGTGGGACCGAACCAAAGTTGGTTTACCTGTCGCAAGATTTTGCCAAGAACATTAATTAAGTGTTGCGTTTCGGGTTCAAATGAAAACCCTGCTTCTGAAGTCAAGATTTTGTCGGCATGGTTTGCATCAGATATGACGTCAGCAATGTTATTGTTAGTAACATTGCATGATGCGGGAGGCACAGAATGGGCAGTTGAAACACGCATTTCAAGGTCCTTCATCACCTTCTCTAGTAATTCAATATCGATTCTTTTTTTATTAGTCATGTCCAACACCTTCTGTACAGCTTCCATTGCCTACATGAAGATTGATATTAGCTCACTTCAATATTTCATTCATTATGTGATAAAACAGTGCAGGTATCACAAGTAAACCCACATAGCAGGGGATGCTTATAATATACTCCCTCCATCCCAAAAAAGGCTCCCAATTTGACTTGGCACAAAGTTTAAGAAATGTGAAAATGTGTAGTTGAAAGTGACACAGAGGAGAGACAAAGATTGTGAGCCACCCAAAGTTTTCCATAAATGGAAGGAGGCTTTTTTTTGGGACATCCCAAAGACGAAATAAGGGGTCTTTTTTTGGGACGGAGGGAGTAGTTCATTCAAAAGAATCTGTGCGAGTCACAGAAACTTTTACTACTAAGAGATTGATACCTTGCTCCATATTTCTAGCTATGTCCAAAGAGTTTGTCTAGTTTGACTTTTCTTGATCAAATGTTACATTTTTTAATTTTTACCATTATTTAATTGAAAAATATATTGAATGATATTATGAAAATAGTTTCAAAAGATTTGTCTTGCAACAACAACAAAAGAACAAAGTACATTGTTACCAAGAGACCCTTAGTTGTCTTGCAAAATACTTTATCCGTTTCAAAGTATTTGTTCAGTTTGACTTTTTTGGATACTTTGATGTCAATTAAATAAAACTTGTATTGTAATTAATACATTCCATTTTGTGAAAATCTAATAAAATTGTTTTTGTATTAATATACTATACAAATTCTATTTAATTGATGATTGAAGTCCCAAAGTATTTGTTCAGTTTGACTTTTTTGGACACTTTGATGTCAATTAAATAAACTTGTATTGTAATTAATACATTACATTTTGTGAAAATCTAATGAAATTGTTTTTTGTATTAACATACTATACATATTTTATTTAATTGATGATTAAAGTCCGTCCAGTTTGACTATAAAAAATCAAGTACTTTAGTAAAATACATTTATCATTTTTTATTTTATCATTATTTTTCAAATTTATTAGGTTAGATAAAAAAAGTCAAATGTTCACCTAAAAGAGCAAGAAAAGTCAAATACGACAAACTGATTAGGACAGAGGTAGTACTACGTATGTGATATAAACAAGTAAAGAAGCCATTGGGGTATAGTTTTTGTTAAAGAGTATCCCACATCAGAAAAGTGTGAAGAAAATAATGGGTATATAAGCTCTTGAGTTAAACTAATTGATTGGATTCAATCTTTTAATGTGGTTCAACTCAAGTGCCTGATAGCCCAGTACAGTTATCTCTACCCAATCCTAAATTCTATCATGGTATCAGAGTAGGTTTTGACCCACCTCGTTTGTCAAGGTGTCTGTCTAGACGTTCATTTCTAGCGGCCCGTTTGTCTTTAGCGCATTTGTCTGTATGGAGTATGTACCCAACGGCTTGTGGCCTATTTAACACCATTGCTCGTCTGGAAGTCCATACCCAGCAGCTCGTGATCCTTTAGGTGTTCGCGCTAAAAAAAATCAAGTGGATGGGAGTCCATTTGCAAGTGGTCAACCGTTTAGATTCAAAATGACCTGGTCGTCTACTTGAGGGGGAGTGTTAAAAAGTATCCCATATCGGAAAAGTGTGAAGAAAATAATGGGTATATAAGCTCTTGAGTTAAACTAACTAATTGATTGGATTCAATCTTTTAATGTGGTTCAACTCAAGTGTCTTATGGCCCAGTCCAGTGACCCTTAACCCATCCTAAATTCTATCAGTTTTGAAATAGCTGTATCAATAAGAAACATATTTCTTATTGCCCATGTAATCTCTTCTGCAATTTGCTTGCAACTGATGCTACTTGACACTAGATATGAAGCAATGGATTTTAAAGTCTCATCTTTATATGCTGATCAAAGACATTTTTTGTCCATTTTTATTTGCGGCCTAGAGAGGTTTCACGACAGGCCAACTTGCTGATTCTTCTAGCCCCAACACACATCAGCACGGGAATGGGCTAGATGAAATTCGATGGAGAAACTTGAAATGACTGCTCCATAAGTCATGCCTCTCTAAGGGCTAGAGCAAAGTAATCAAAAGTTTTTCAACTTAAGAACCTCGCTGATTAACTTGAAAGTTTTTCCTTTTAAAATAAAGAAATTAAGGGTTTTTGTCACTTTAGCATACACCACATATTCTGAGGATGCATGGCCAGCACCAAGTTCTATGCCGAAAAATACCTGACTGATATAGCCAATATCTGCAGCAACATGGCTTAAATTTTCCCACATCTGCCAGCTGTCTCGTCTGCATCATGTTGCAAAGTAGAAGAAATAGTATTCCAAATAAATCCATAGAAACAAGTGATGCATGGAAAGAAGTTTAAAAGAGTGCAAAGCATGCAAAATCACTTGAACTTCAATGCTTCCTTAAAAGCAATAAAAGACTCCTTGTTTCTCTTCTTGACCATGTGCCTGCATAAGTGCATCATTTGTCATTTGAAATTCATAAATAGAAACTGAGTAGTATCTTTTAGGTGAGAGACAAATAAATTCTATAAGCAAGCCACTTATTGATGGCAGCAAGTTATATTTGAGCAAACACAAATCAAAATCTCGCCAAGTATATGTCTGTGTTTCATAAGATACACAAGAGTCGACAACAACAAGCCCAGTAGAATCCAAACTTTATTCGGGTTTAGAAGGTTAAAACGTATGTAACCTGACCTCTGTATTAAAACAGAGTGGTTGTTTTCATTAGACATAGACCCTTGAATCCTTGATGCATTGCTGCATTTACTACCCAAAACCTCATGTATAAAATCTGCCCAGGATACCAACCAATTAAACAATATGATGTTCGCAACTCCGTGTAATGTTCATGAATGTCTTATGACAATTCCACCTTGAATGAAAAAGGTGATTTGTTTTAAAATGACACCACATTGATACACAGTGTGGCATCATGTATCCATGCTTCTTTTTAAAATAAAAAGAAAAGTACACACGCTTCTTTTCAGAAAACCCTAGCTCAGTTTTCCCTTTATCATTATAGCACATCAAGATGCCATATATCTATTTCCTATGAGTCAAAACGTAAAAGCCTATTGGCAGAAATGAACAAAACTGTGGAACAGAGTTTAATGATTGAAAATTGAAATTTCAAAATAAAAGAATTTTATTAGATAAACAGGATGTAAATATTGCTTCTAAAAGATCCATAACAATGAGGAAAAAACATACAAACATGCAATATTATTCCAAGCCTCTCCATTTTCAGGATCAAGCTGAACAGCACGTGTAAATCCGTCAAGTGCTTTATCCACATCCTTAGCCTGTATGATTCCAAAATATAAAAAGGACTGCGTAAAAAATATCTTGTTGATGGCAAGTAGAAAAGAAAAGGAGCACTTTTTCATGATAACTCTTCACATATCAGGTGTTGAAAATCTGCATGGGCTAGGATTTAAATATATTGGTCGGGAGAGAAATGTTGCTATTAAACGTAGTCAAAACATTTATAGGAAACCTTTAATGCTGCGGCGCCTAATGCAAACCATCCATCGGGATACATGGAATTCATTCTCATTGCAGACTCCCTACAGCACAAATAAATTATCAGGAAAGAGTTCTCATCTAAAAATATATGGACTCGAATTGCAGAAAGGAGCACTGTGTTGTGTACCATAGGGCTTTTGACCTCTCATAGTCCCCCCTATTATATGCACTACGAGCAAGAGAGCGCTGTGGCAAAAACTCCTCTTTTGTTAGTAAAGAATTCAAAATTCAAATAACAAAAATAGAGAAAAACATGGAAAATAAAATTCAACTGATCAGATCACCAGTGCTCGAGCAGACTTGTTCCCAGAAACTTCTTGGGCTTTCTCATAGCACGCATCATCATTTGTAACATCACCTAAAGAGCACCTAGAAATAGAAATAGTACAGATAACAAGAAGGCTAAGATATACATCACTACAAGAAATTAAAGAGACTCAAGTACGATGATCCATACAACTGAACATAATAAAACATACACGTAAATACATACCAGATAGATTCAAAAAAACTTTCAGAGATATAAATAATGGAAACCAAATCCTTATACAATTTATTGGAGCAATACGTTTCGTGATATATGAAGCATGCACATACTAACAACATAATAAAGAAAGTAGCATCATAACAATATCTTTAATCACATCATATTCATAGAATACCAAGGAAATCGGCTTCACACAAGGAAAAGAAAATTTGAAAGTGACAAGTATATTTCAACGTACCATAGCCTTGGGTCAGATGGCCTATCAGATAACCTTGCCTTGATGAGTTCCACAGCTGCTGCCTTCTTCTCCATAAGCCTGCCAGATGCATAACGTGTTTTCAGGTAGAACCTCAGCATTTCTCGAAAAGCCAAACTTAAGCACACAGAAATATATGGTTTTAGGTTTAGCTGCTACTTGTAACAATATATTAAATTATCCCAAAGCTCAAGGTCCTCATATATTTTGACAGCTTCCCCAACCAAGCCACAGCTTACTAGCAAATCACCAAACTCCCTGCAGAAGAACAAAATGAAATGTTGATACCGTACTAGAAATGTACTCCCTCTGTCCCAAAATTATTGTCCTATTTACTATTCTAGGTTCCCAATAACTTGTTTGTGTGTGTGTTTTCATTGATCATTTGATTAAATAAAATAGACATATCACCACTTGTTTTGTAGAAGTTTTGATGTAGTTTTTAAATATGTAATTTTTACTTTTTATATTTATACCAATTTGTAAATAAAACCATTTTAAAAGAGATGGGATCCTGCACGTTGTTCAAAACAAGATGATAATTTTGGGACAGAGGGGGTAGTGAAACATAATTTAAAACTAAACACAGGACAATATCGAGCATAAGAATGCACTTCTACATGAAGAAACAATATTTGAGAAAATAATGGGATAATAGCATGGGTGCCCCCCGTGGTTTATAAAAGGAGCGCCAAAACCCCTTCTACTTTCAAAAGTTATCTGTAAAACCCTTGTGGTTTTTAAATAGTGCACAAACACCCCCTCTTGCCTATTTTACACATGAAATGACATTTCTGCCCTTGGTTTTTCTCTATCTTCAAATTTCACTCTTTTCTTTACATTTTTGTCATACAAATAAATAAAATAAAATATACGCCCTCTTTCTAAAATTAAAATTTTTTATTTATTTAATTTTCAAAAATATAATTTTTTTAAGAAAATGTTACAAAAATGAAATAAAATACACTTTTTCATTATAAGTAAAAGTAAAATAAATAAAATAAAAATTGGATAACATATACTCACTCTATCTCTAATTAAAAATTCTAACTTATTTGTTGTTTAAAAGTAAAATAATTTTTTAAGGACTTTAAAAAATGAAGAACATAAAGATGAAATAAAATATGAAGTTAAAGAAAAAGAATATTTTTTATATTTTTATTTCTTTTCATTACCTTTTTTTAACTATTATTACTTTTTACTTTGTACATAATATTTTATTTTTCATTTTTTTGTAACATTCTCCAAAAAATCTTTTGTTTTCAAAAGTACATCATAAAAAATTCTAATTTGAGATGGGAAGCGTATATTTTATTTTATATATTTGTATAATAAAGGTAATTGAAATTGGAAAAATTCAAGATCGGGGAAAACAAAGGGCATAAATGTCATTTTTGCTTTAAAAATAGGTAAGGGGGGCATGTGTGCTCTATTTAGAAACCACGGGAACTTTACAAACAACTTTTGAAAACAGAGGGGGTTTTGATGCCCTTTTTGTAAACCACAGGGGGCACCCATGCTATTAACCCGAGAAAATAATGATTGTGCTAAATCAAAAATAACAAAAGCAAAGACAGCAAGCATACTTGCGCAATGCAGGAAGGGTAGGAACTTTAGCTCCAAAGCAAAATGGCATCCTCTGTGAAACTACAGGTGAAGGATCATGTATACTTTGAACCTGAAATGCTAGGGGAAAAACACTCAAAAGATATAGAGGTAACTAAAGAGATTATCCTGGTCATAATAACTATGGATCTCAAAGGAACTTATAGCTACAAAAAGTTTACACGTGAAAGCTAGTTCTACTCTTACTTATCCTTCATCAAGTATAAGGTAAGAATATAAAACACAATACATTTAGACCATGTTCTTTTTGGATGGATAAATGAAGTTGGGTGTTGGAAAGAATTGAAAGAAGTTGGAAAGAACTAGATGAAACTAGAAAGAGTTGGAGAGAACTAGAAAAAGTTGGAAGGGGTTTGAAAGCATAAGGAGTTGGAAAAATTATTCCCTTTCAATTATCCCATTTTCCTTTTCCGGCTGCCCCAAATTTATGATATCATTTCCTCTTATGGAAATTATTGTGTGGGTCACATGAATAATCTCTTTTACAAAAATTTGAAACATACAATTTCACCTTTCTTAAACTTTGTGCAAAAAGAAAATATGAACATTAAATTGGGACAAAAAAATAATGTAATTTTTAATTTCATACCTTTGTATTAAAATAACTTTTAACATTTTTATTAATATTAATTTAAAATGAACCTAATGAAATGTAATATTTTACTATTACACAGCCTCCCTGCTTCCAAGTAGGGGCAAGGTCTGCGTACACACACCCTCCCCAGACCCTACTGTAGTGGGATCCAACTGGGTTGTTGTTGTTGTTTGTTGTACACAACAAAAAAAACCTTATATCCCAATTAACTTGGGTAGAATACACAAATTATGAGGAGAAACACGTTTGGTCAATCACACAATTTTTCTCTCACCATTTGTTTATATCCATTACCATACTCTTGTCCAAATTTTAAATAAGATAACTTGCTCATAATAACCCCCTCCCACGTCTTTTAGGGTCTCCCCTTCCTCTTTCGTAAAAAGCATTTATCCACCCCTCAAGTTAAGTTCTTTAAATGATGCATCACTATGTCTTCTATGTAAGTTTGTATGTGTCCAAACCATCGCAATTGATTCTCTTAATTATCTTCAATTGATTCTATTTCACCATCCTTTGATGATTTTTTAATTTTAACCATCCTAGTGCCCACACATCCATCATAATATGTGCTTGAGTGTCTAGTGGGGAGGGTGACACCATGGGGTATACCATGTTAGATTTAATTGGGTTTGTTTGCATATGACTGAATGGGTTAGTGTTTGTTTCATATTTAATTAATTAAAAATAAAAAAAAGAGTTAGGCAGTTTTAAAAGATAGGTCCTGGTAGTTTCTAAGAGTTGTGCTGGTTTGTTCTCTATCTATATTTAGAGAATACAAAGAATCCTCTACAGTTCACAATAATAAAAAATTCTTATACTGTGCTTTGATCAGATCCTGTCTAACAATAGGTATCGGAGCAGTCTAATTTGCGTTCAAGCAAGGTTTTAAAAGGCAAAAACTAGCCTCGAGGCGGTAGAGGAAAATGCCTCAAGGCGTAAGCCTCGAGGCGGAACAAGGCGTAAGCCTCAGATCAACTTGATAAAAAATAACAAACAAAACAACTTTTAGGTAAACAAAATGAATAATCCATAATTATGTCAAATAAGTCATTAAGTAATACATAAGTTTTCATTTAAAGCAAAAAAGGGGGGCAAAATAAAAACGCAATAAGATAATCATGATTCAAGATAACCAAAACAAAAAAAGTTGATGTAAAACCAAACTATATGTAAAAGATTAAATTTAAAGTAATTATAAATTATAATATAAACAATTTAACAATGAAAAATCTTAAAATTTAATAATGAAAAATCTTAAAATTGGCTAACTTAAAATTTTTCAAGTTGCTGGAATTTTGGAAAATAAAATTACCAGAGTAAAAAAAAGTTAAAACAAATCTTCAAGAAATCATAAATTCGTACCTTAAGAGAGAAACGAGAATAGGAAGCCAAATTGCACAGGGAAAGCCGCGACCAGAGAGAAACGACCGGAAGCCAGAGCGAAAGAGAGAGACGGCGAAAGAGAGAGAATCGGAAGCTGGACAGCCACGCAGGGGTGCGATTGGAAAATTGGAACTTTAAGAGTTTTTATTTATTTATATTTAAGTAGTGCTTCCTGCCTAACTTTTTCAAAGGGGCCAACTATTTGAAGGCCCAATAACTTAAATTCAAAAGGGCAGAATATGGCTTATACGGACTATATTTCAAGGCGAACGCCTCGTTTCCGCCTCAGCGCCTTACCGCCTCGAACCACCTCAATAAATCAAGGCGTACGCCTCGCGGAAATCATCTGGTGCGAACGCCTCTGGGGCAAAAAACTACCGCATCAGCGCCTTACCGCCTCAGGGCGGACCGCCTTTTTCGCCTTTTAAAACCATGCGTTCAAGGGGTGGTGATCGGGAGCAAAAGGGCTGCCAGATCATAAAACAAAGCGTTAGAGACTTCCTTGACAACAGATCAAGAATCTTCGACCAGATTCTTCCTCGCTCACGACAATAATAGAAAGTGGCTAGTTTTTTCCTTTGGCAGAAGTATTCCAACCAAACAGCGCGGGAAAAACACATTAGCGGGGTAGCTTTTGTTTAGCAGCTTGGAAGATGGAAAAGCAGGGGGGCTTGTTTTCTAGTTGATGGTCAATTGCATGTGGCTTACGATCCGAGAAGGAATCAAAATCTAAGATTTTTTTTGAAAATTGTCGAAGGAATAAAAGTCATGCAATGGGAGACAACCCAAACAGACAGATTGTGACTACAAGGGAGAATAATTCACTATCTTTTCAAGTCCCAATTCTAACTGCTACAAACTACACTATTTGGCCCGTGAAAATCAAAATGATTTTCAATGTTAATGGGATTTGGGAGGTGATGGAACCGGGAATAGAAACCGATCCAAGGAACAATATGGCGATAGCATATCTGTTTCAGCTTTGCCGGAAGAGATTGTGTTAAAAGTTGCTCAGTTTACCGAAGCTAAAGAATTTTGGGATGCACTGAAGACTCGCTTTGTTGGTGTTGACAGGGTTAAAGAGGTGTAATTACAGACACTAGAATCAAATTTTGAGCCTCTAAAGATGAAGAAGTGAAGAACAATGAGTCACTTGATGATTTTGCTCGTAAGATTAGTCAACTTGCAACATATGCAAGCAACCTTGGGTCTGCATTTGAAGACAAAAGATTGGTTCGAAAGCTTTTAGAAAAGTTCATACATATTGTTGCTGCAATGGAACAGTTTGCCAACATCAACACAATGTCGTTTCAAGAAACGGTTGGAGATGTTAGGGGTCACATAACAGAGGAGACCGGTGGTGGAAAAGGGTTTAAGGAAAAGTTGAAGCCATGAAAGCGGCCTACAAGAAGCTCATGGGGAGTAGTGATGAGGAGGATAAGAAGGTAAAACAAGAGACTATAAGATTGCACAGAAAAAAGCTAAGTTGGCAGTTATAGCAATGAAGAATGCAACTTTTGGACGACTTTAATAAGGGCCTAGAAGAGAGAGGAGGGGAGGTAAATTTGTTTCGGCTTGCTAAGATGCGAGAGGAAGGAATGAACTTTAGACCACGTGAGGTGCATGAAAGACGAATTAGAAAAGAGGAGGCGGAAAAATCCATTAGCATAATGAAAGGATGTGGGAGCGGGGGGGAGAGCTTTGGGACAAGACGAGATCTCCATGGATTTTTGGAAGATTGTGAGTAGGGATAGGTTGGTGCAGATCAGATCAATGAGGTTCCTATTGTATCGCGAGGCTTGACTAAAGTTAATTTAAACATAGAAATATTTGATATAGTTATAAACTTAGAAAATACACTAAAAGTTCTATTAAGGATCCATTCGGAAAAATAGAAAATGGTTTCTGAACAATGACTTCAAGAAAATAAATTCACTTTCTGGTGTTTGACGTGACACAAGAGGGACTTAATGATAAGTTGGAGTTATGATGACTTTCCTTGGAATGCAAGGTTGCAAACTCAGCAGGACAATGACTGAATACATGGAATGTTGCTGCTTCAGTGGTTGAGTGACGGAATTAGATGTGGAAGTTAACTCCAGTGCCTAAGATCATTCAGGCTAATGAGGAGATAAAGAGGGATGTTGCTCACCGTATTGGAGCTGCTTGGATCAAGTGAATGTTGGCGCCTCAAGGGTACTACAGGAAGTGAGGAAGATTTTGGCAAGGATGAAAGGGATGTTTTACAAGTCTGTCATGCTGAGCAGTTAAGAAAACTCACATTTGCCAACTACAAGTTGAAGAGATGCAGATGCTACAATGGATGTGTGAGCAGACAAGGTTGGATATGATTCGGAACGAGGTTATCCGGGAATGGGTGGGTGTGACTTTTGTGGAGGATAAGTTGCGAGAAGATAGGTTGAGGTGGTTTGGGCATGTGAAACAACAGAGTGATGAGGCCACGGTGTGGAGATTTGAAGGGTTGTCAGTGATGGGAGGGAATGTGGGAAAGGGTGGACCTAAGAAGAGTTGGATGG
>NQVE01000110.1:2695000-2879755 GCA_003260385.1 Cuscuta australis
CAATAAGATTTAAAATAACATTTTTAAATCCTCACTTCTAAATTTAATTTACAAAGCAACTATATATATATACATACATACATACATACATACATACATACATATATATATATATAGACACACACACACACAAATACATACATAAATACATACTTGCCCAGACCCATATATATACACACATACATACTAGTGTTCGCACTAGATGTGTCAAAATAGTGAACATTAGTTTTTTTGTGATCTCGAGAGAGTTGATGTCCGTTGAACTCCCATGTAAACATGGTAGCCAAACTCTAGATTCTACGTAGGATTGATGAGCCTAATGAAGATTGTAACATCGTAAGATCGTGACTCGGATCGTAAGATCCTACAATATATACACGCACACGCACACACACACATGTGTGTGTGTGTGTAAAACATAACACAACTTCAAGTTGGATATCACAAATGACTTACCCTTTTACCCTATAACCCACACTCCTAATATATAATTAAAAATCATTAATATAGCTTGGGCAATTGAGAGGCAGAGGAGACGCGCAGGGCAACAATATTTTCCAGGTTAGAAGGGAGAAGGGAAAAGGCTAGAAGCGACAAAATAGTCGAATAGGATGTTGCAAAGTAATTGCAATTCAAATTGGAAGTCGCGAAACAATCGAAGCAACTAAATTGACAAAATCAAAGCGACAAAATAGGGATTTTCAAGGTTCCGATTCTCTTCTTTTTACGACCGACGATTCCTTTCGATTGCACAATCCAGATCGGCTATTCTTCCGACCCGAAGGATTTTTGCGAATTTGAGGGCGAGTTGGATCGGAAATCCCATGGCGATCTCCTGAATCGTACAATCATACGACCTGGATTGCAATTTTAACTACTATGCGTGTAAAGCCTTCTTAAACCCTTGTAAACTAAGCCCAACTTTTTCATAATCTTTTTTACTAAAATCTCAACTACTTCATTTCCCCTTGCTTCTATGGGGAATTGAACCCGGTGAGACGATGATGAATTCTAAACTTGGTGTTTCCTCCAGCAAACAACAAAATACAACTAAATAACTAGGACTAGAATGGGGAAGGTTATTAAAAAAACCGTTAAAAACATTAGGGCCACCGACAACGTCCTCATCAATGTTTAGTAATTATTATTATTCTCCATAATAAAGAACAATCACTTGCATCTATCTAACAGGGAAGGTTAAAAAAATACCAAAGAAACCAAAAACACAATTATATCATAATTAATACTCCCTCCGTCCCACAAAACATTTCCAGTTTGAAAAAAGGCGGGCTTTAAAACTGAATAATTATATTGTTATTTTCTAATTTTTCCCTTACTTTATAATAGGATAGGATATGATGTGAATGATAGAAAATTAAAAATTAGAAAATAATAGCACAATTTCATATTTTTAAAGCCCGTTTCGTTTCAAACAGGAATGTTTTGTGGGACTGGGGGAGTATGAGCAAAAAGTATGACTATTTTTTAATTATTATACAACTTATGTTATATACTATTGAAAATCATAAAACAAAAAACTAAAAGCTCAAAGTGATACCGAACAAGGCCTTGCTAAAGATACTAATCCTACTAAACCAAAGAAACCCCGTAATAATATGAATCCTACTCATCCAAAAAAACAATTAAAATGAATGTTGTAAGATGCTGGCATTAGGGTTCTCTCTAATTAGCAACATAAAATTATGAAAAGCACTGCAAACTATCAGTGAAAGTTCAGCAGTCCAATTGGGTTGAAGATTTAATGTTTATTATTCCTATTCTTATTGTAATCTAAGGGGCCTTCAAGCCGCTCTAGAGATGCCTTAGATTAGTACATCTCTAGCCTATAAATCAGCAACATTGCACACGTAAACCCGACACATTGGATACCTATTCTGCGCAAACCTGTGTCAAGGAACCAACTCAACCAAAAGCTCAAGCTTGTGGTTGTGGCCAGGAAAGGTTTTGTATACTCCTACACGCCCCCTCACGTGCAGGCGTCTTTTCAAGCGTTGCATGTGAAACCTTATTTTTAAAAAAAATGGGTGATGCTAAGTTTCGAACCCGTGACCTCTTAATCATCAAGGCTCTGATACCATGTCACGGAACCAACTCAACCAAAAGCTCAAGCTTGTGGTTGTGGCCCAAGAAAGGTAGGTTTTTTATATTCTAACAAAACCTAGCCACTTTTATTTTTTACCAAGGTGCCTCTATGTAATGACGATGCGTTAAAACCTCAATCATATTACTTTTTCCCTTAATCATTTTAAACTCTTCTAGTCTTAGCCTTTTACTTTTTGTTGCAGAAATCAACAGTACCATGGCTTCAAGGCGGTATTAAGCATTTTTTTTGTACGTTCAGTCATTCACAACTTTTTGTTCCTTGAAGATAATGTTTTAGTTGGTAGAGAAACTGTTGCTCCAGTTGCTTTGTAAAATCGCATAATTGCAATAGGAAGCTCGAGGTCTTATTAAATCAGTGTATACCTGATGTACAGTTCGAAAGCCCATGGCCCCACTCAAAGAAAATTGAAGTCCAGATGCTGCCGCTGCTGATTCAAGATATAGTCTGGAATATGAATTCTCTTAGTACTCATGTCAATCAGTATGGTGAAAGAAGCAAATAGATATAGATGTGTGGATAAGATAAAGAAACAGCAGTGCATGTTCACTTTCATATACTAGAAGAAGCTATTGAAGTCTCAATTCTCAACATCTCAAACTTACATGCATTGATGCAACTTAACTTCTTCCAAACAACTGTAATTTGAAGACTAAAAAATGCAAAGAAATATAACTTCCTCCTCAAGAGTGAAGATATTCAACTTAGTAGGTCCAGAGTATATTCACTTCTGAGAAATCACTTAGATTAGTTAGATAACACACTTCTATTAATAAAATGTTAAAGGACAGAACTGTAAACTAAATAAACAAGCTGAGGATACTTCTGTACAGAAAAAATGGAAACTCAAACTCAGTTTGGAATTTTCCCATGCTATACGGAAGAAGAAATCTCACTTAGGAATGATAAGCACAGTAAACGATGTAACTTGAGATTCCTCAGTCTGGCTCAAAAGAAAAAAGTCTCCTTAGAAATAATATGAGGATTTCTTCTAAAACTATCTACTTCTGAACTAAATATTGTAACAATTTGATAGCCAAGGCATGTAAGTACAATAACTCACCGAGAAGAATCAATCCGCCCATAGGTAAGTTCCATGATTCCAGCCTCTAAATGAAGAGCTGATACAATAGTAGAAGCATCATCATTTGTGATCTGAGTAACCCAATAATCTCTGACCTTTTCTGATGTACCAAACTGATCCAAACTCTCAAGAGTATAGACTTGTAGAAGATCAAACAGTGTCGAAGAATGATCATCTAACAATTTCTGCTGGAAGAAAAGCAACCTAGCAAACCACCACGATATGCTTTTCACTTCAGTAGACAAGTTGCCTTCTGCCAAAAGATCTTTTGTCCTCAAAAGCAGGATCTTTGCAAAAACTATATACTACAGCAAAACAAAGATTCAACTTGGAAATAAAAGCGCATGTTGAATCATCAATTTATGCTTAATATAGCAGAAAACTTGACAACAATGAGTCAAAAAAGAAATAACTATGGTGAATCAGGATGAAATCACTCTGATATTGAGTATCACAATTGATTGGATAATGGGACTCTAAAACTCATTCTTTTTTATTTTTAATCTTTCTATAACTGTGCAAACAAGATTTTATGACTACGGGAAAGACATATAGTAAGTCAGCAACAGGTGTTAGCCAACTATTACCTGAGTATTAGAATATTTAGCCCTTAAGTCCGAACCTACTGAAATCAACTCCTTTTGTACCCATGTCTCCCATTCCATCCATCTCCCACTATCACTGATCTCTCCTTCATGGGGAATGAGTGCAACTAAAGGCATCTGTGGAAACTTCTCTACTGGACTGAACCCATAGCACGCAATCAATAAATGAATACAGAGAAACTAATAGCAAAAACAACTCTTAAAAAAGATGAATTCTTATCCGCAGTATAGTTGAAACTGTGACTGACCCGGTAGTGTTGCACTGAACAAAAGCAAGAAGAGATGCAACCGCAGCAGACAAAACAACAAGAGCCTTAAATATTCTATCTAACACTCTGCCATCCGATTGTCCGCCCCCATTACTGTTGAAGAATGAAGTCACACACTCTGGCACGAACTCGGAGTAGAATTGCTGAGCGGACTCAGCGGAATTTGTGAACTGGGGCTGAAATTGAGAGTTGGAGAAGGCAGAAAGCACGGACTGAGAGGACAGCGCCTTGATGTACTGTCCGGATTCGATCAACTGAATAACCTGATCGAGGAAGAGATGAGAGTGAGTTAATAGAGGTAGAGAATCAGTCGGCGGATCCGGAGAGGAATGTGGGTTGTCCAACGCTAGACTGCAACGTAGAAGACGGAGCTCGAAAGAGCGAGCATGGCAGACGATTTTCTCATGTAAATGAGCAGCCATGAGCAGAGGTTTGTAACACCGGAGTATACAGAGTCCTAGTTACTCCGTTTATCTTTGTTTCAAGGGTTTTAGAGATTTGGGAGGGACGAGAAAGAAATGAAATTCTATAGAGCCGGCTAAGATATGGAGGTTCCACCTGCCAAAATAGGGAATATATAGGTTCGGATATGTACAAGGTACATTCTAGCAAACTTTTTTAAAATTTTAATTTTGAATCAACGTAGCATTATTAAAGTTCATTTTCACATATTTGTTCATTAAAATTGTAATACTCATTTACGAACAATGTTTTGTTATTTCTGAAATAACATAATATTCATTATAAGTCTGCTCATCTAAAAGTAATTGAATATTCATTATCTAGAAAATTAATATTTATTTTTGAGTAACTGAAACTAAAATGGATACTCTGTTACTCGAAAATGAGCATTCAATTACTCGAAAACAAGTATTCATGTGAATGTACGAGAAACATTGTACATTTGGATGTATGGTCTACGTACACGGCAATGGCAAATAATAAATGGAATCTCACACGCTGACATGACACTTCTAAACTACAGAGTAAAAATCAGCTCAAAGTCTAGGTGGCATGCCGTGCACTGATAAAGTATAATTTTTATAACATTTTATATTTTTGTGGTGTTGATCAATTCTTCAACATAAAACATAAATCATGAATTAAATCATACGAACTTGATAAGCATGTGAACGTTGTTAGAGATGAAACCATGATTATGATGATGATTGAATTCTCGTTTAGGGTGTATTACTAAGATCGTAGAGGTGATGTTTGAATGTTTGATACTCACGAGAGAGAGAGGAGGCGTAAGATTGGTATGTAATTCTCTTCTGCCTAATGACTTCGACCTCTTTATATATATATATATATATATATATATATATATATATATATATATATATATATATATATATATATATATATAATATATATATATATATATATATATATATATATATATATATATATATATATATAGGGGCTGGTTCAGGTGAGAATGCACCATGGTGAAAGAAATAAGAATAACATCTAGCCTTTGGATCTGATGCATCGTGCGGCTGAGATTGCATCCTGCACTCAGATTTTGAGATAGTGCATTTTCAAAGGATTTCGGTGCATTTCGACATGATGCATTTTCAAATCATTTTGGTGCACCTAATTTTGATGCAATCCTGACCCTTAGATCTCACAATCTAAAGTACCAGATTCATTCTTATTTCTTTCATAAGATTGCATTCTCACTGAAACCAAAATCTATATATATATATATATATATATATATATATATATAGGGATTGACTCCAGTGAGATGACACCTTATGGTAAGATGACATGCTTCGGTTAGATGACGCAAAGCTCACCACACTACACTACAAAGCTCACCAATGCACAATGCAAAGCTCACCTGGAAATAAAGCAAGCTCACCACTTTGAACCCCAAAACTCACTTTTTTTTTAAATTTAAAAAATTAAAAAATTAATTAAAAATAAAATAACAACACCGGTCAACGGCGGCGGAGCAGTAGCGGCGGCCAGAGTCCGACAACGACTGGCAGCGACCGGCGACAGCCGGCGGGGGCTGCTGGAGTCCGGAGGCGGCAGCGGCAGACGGTGGCTGCCGGAGTTTGGCGACGGCGGCGGCGGCAGGCGGAGGTCAATGCTGACGGTCAACAGTCAAAGTCCAGTCAGCACACCTTTCTTTGATTTTATTTTTTCAAAAAAAATCAAAGTGTTGAAAAAATATGGTGAGCTTTGCCTTACAGTTTGGTGAGCTTTGTAGTTTTCTTTGTTGAGCTTTGCAGTAGCCAGTTGTGAACTTTGTGCCATCTGACCGAAGCATGTCATCTCACCGTTGTTGGACTATGTGCTATCATGAATATATATTTTTGCAATGTCATTTGCCCATTGTCTTTTAGGTTTTGATAATGACAAAAGGGTGACAAAACAACATCATCATTTTGTGCATCAAGGCTAAGAATCAAAGCTACAACAAGTTCATATCCGTCCGTGAAGAAGGGACTTGAGCATCGGTGGAAGGAACGAGACCGAAGAGGTTATTTCCTTAGTTGGATAGTGTTTTAGGTCCTAGATTATGTGTTAAAGAGTATGGCATCTCTAAGGTTCATTCCCTTATCATCTTACCTTTAAAACTCATTTTAGATCAGCCTTTGTGTGGGGAAGTTGCCTTTCTATTTGAATAATCTTTAGTTTATTCGAATAAGTCGTGATCTTTCCTGAAATTAACCTGTTTTATTCGAATAAATCACCATTTATTCGAATAAGTCCTGGCTTTTCACCCTGATTTATTCGAATAAATCACCATTTATTCGAATAGGAACTGGTTTTTCAAGCCACGCGATTGATCTAAACTATTTGAATAGTTCTTGAGTTATTCGAATAAGTCGACAGTTTCAACTACCAAACGGCTAGTTTTTTGAATTCTTTTCATCTCTATCCACTCCCTAACTTCTATAAACAACCCTCTTCGTGATTATCTTGAAGAGAACCTTTAGAACACTTTGAAGAACATATCCTTTGAATATCCAAAGAGATTCTACTCAATCCCCTCCTTATATCCAAGCAAGGCAATTGTTTTGATTGCTAAATCATTTCTTGCTTGAGTTTTTCCTCGTTGCTTGAGTCTCCTTTGAGAGATATTGCCATATTCTAAAGGACTTCATTGTATTTGCAACAATCTACTCCGTGTTGGGAGAATTACTCGGTTGCGGTTTGTTTTCTTACTTTATTGTAAGGGATTTGTATTCTTGGTGTTGGAATTACACCAAGTGGTAGAAATCCTAACGGTTTGTGAAATCAAACGTTAGGTGGAAGAAATCCTGAGTTTTGTGAAATCAAAACTTTGGTGGTAAGATAAGAGGCTTGTGAAATCAAGTTCTCGAGTTGTATTCGGATTGTCAAACTCCGTTAAGTTTGACGGATTAGTGAAGGCCTGGGCACGATTGCTTCGGGGACTGGATGTAGGCCGAACCAGTATATATCGTGTGTGCATTGCTCTTATCCTTCACTTTACTTTGTTTGTGGTGCATTGATTTTATTGAATATTCGTGAAGAACGTTTCCGCGCAAAAAAACTGGTCTTTTGGGAAACACCTCTATTCACCCCCCTCTAGAGGTGTGCGAGGCGTCTAACAACCGTAAGGTGTCATCTCACTAGAGTCAATCCCATATATATATATATATATCTATATATATATATATATCTATATATATATATATATATATATATATATATATATATATATATATATATATATATATATATATATATATATATATATATATATATATATATATTAGTTCTGGTGAAAATGAGATCCTATGAGAGAAATGAGAATGAATTTGGTATGCTCATCTTGATCCGCATCCAATGTAACGTATAAGGGCTAGATTGTATATTCGACTCTCTATCCCATGTCTCTCTACTACTACAAAAACGACCAAATAAATCCCCCCATTTGCATCGTTAAGCAAAACAAACGATGTAAATGGCAAAAAAAATTCGCGTACCGCTTAGCTTTTGGATCGGTTATTCCTAATAACCGATTCAAAAGGTTATTTGAATCGGTTATTAGGAATAACCGATCCAAATGCTTATTAGCTTTTTGGATCGGTTATTCCTAATAACCGATTCAAAAGGTATTTGAATCGGTTATTAGGAATAATTGATCCAAGAGGTAAGACTCTTTTGGATCGGTTATTCCTAATAACCGATTCAAATAACCTTTTCAATCGGTTATTAGGAATAACCGATCCAAAAGAGTCTGGTAAAACACATCCAATCCTACCTTATCCTTACGCGATTTTGAAAAAAAAACTTCCAAACCCTTTCTTCGTCTTCGTCGTGCTCGCTCCTCGACGTTGCCCAAGACGTTTCCGTTCCTCGTCGTGCGCCTCGCCGTTGTCGTTGTCGTTGCCTCGCCATCGTCAACTCCACAGCCACGCCATCGCAGTGCCCGTGCCGCCTCGAAATCTGCTCCACTTCGCCCTCATCCACCTCACCCTCGCCGTTCGCCGTTGATGCCTAGCCTCGCTGCCGTCGTGTCGTGCTTGCTGCCCCGCCATCGCCGTGCCGTGCTTGCTGCCCTGCCGTCGTCGTGTCGTGCCTGCTGCCCCGCCTCGTCATCGTCAACTCCCAGCCTCGCCGTTGTCCCTTATTTAAGGTATTTTTTTTTAATTTTTTAACTTTAAATATTTAATTATACTATTATTTGTTTATATATTTTTGCATTAGGTTAATACTCCCTCCATCCCCCAGTTTTTGTCCACTTTTGACTTTTGGAACTGTTCATCTAAGCACTTTGACTCATCAAATTCTCTCAATGTGTAAGCGTAAATATAGTCATGTGTGATCTTGTTTGATATGTCTTAACATATAGATTATTAATATATAATTTTTATAATTTTTTAATATACAAATTACAAGATAAAATTGATTAAAGAAGTGCATTCGATGGTGTGTAAAAATGAAAATGGACAAATACTCTAGGACGGAGGGAGTATTTAATTTACTATATAGGTTTTGTGTATATGTTTAAGTTGAAATGTGACATTGTGATATAGATTGAGTTTCAAAAATAGATTGTTTAATTACTTTGTGTTTGATTCTACATATTCTAAGATGTTATAATATAGAAATAACATATATTGATCGACCTAGATACCCATTTAAAATTTACTCATTAGGAGTAAATTTTAAATAGCTCCCAGTTTGGAGCTGTTCTTGAAATGCCTCTCAATTTGGTAGTGAATGTATTTCTTTCTCTTTGTTCCGTAATTTTTTGGTTTGACGTTTCCTAAATGTGTTTTTCGGGTGCATATGTAATTATGTTACATCGTGCATGTAACGCCCCAAAACATATCTTAGAATTTATTAATGAAGAAATTAATAATTTAATCGAATTGTTTTGATTAAAATAAATTGCTGTTGGCCTATAGGCTGAAATAAAATATGTATTGATATCCAATAAACATAATTGGGATAAAGCTCATAAAGATAAATCCAACCTGATTGACTTATTGTTTGACCTTGATTGGGAACCAGAGTATAGACCCAAATCAAGGATAAATGAAGAAATTGTTGTGATATGAACTTTGAAATGAATTCTTGAAATTAAAGGTGAGAACCTTTCATGATAAATGTCAATTAAACCAATTTTGACTATGTCAAAGTCAAATACCCAAAAATATGATGTTAGAAAAAGTATTACAAATAAATACAAAAATTATATCATTGGATAGAGTTCGACTGTCTGATCGCAACGATGCAAACGGAATTTAATTCAGGGAAAGTTGGACCAAAAAGTATACCCAACTGAAAGCAAAATTGGTCCCAATCAGGGAGACTGTGCAGACGGTGCCTACCAGCGCACTTGTGCCGATTGTGAATCAATTACGCAGCTCACCATTGTCCTCTTCCCCTTCATTAACTCCTGTATAGCAAGTACTCAAAACCTTCAAACATGCATCATTCCTTCTCAAATTAGTCCATAAGAATCTTGAGAGTGAGGAGAGTAGTCTGGTGTTGTTGGTTGCCGCCGAAGTCGCCGGAGTTGGGAGTAATCATCGTCGGAAGTTTCGCCGGAAAATTCTCAAAACCTTCGATAAGCTCCGAGGTAAGCCCATAGATATATCTAATGACTAGAATGTTTGTATAGATCGTTTTTACGTTCATAAACGGTCATTTGGTTGAGTTTTGTGTTTGACATGCTTGAAGAACCAAGAATCATAAACTTTGAATTTGATGTTAAAATCATGAATTACTGATACCAAAATGATCTATGAACCTTGGAGAACATTTCTATATAGTTTAATTGAAGTTTGGTAACTAAAAATGATATTTCTGAAAATGGACCGAAGGTAGAAGACGATGAACAGTAACCTGAAACTACACTGCCTGGATCGATCACACTGCCCTGATCGATCACACTGCCCTAATCGATCACACTGCCCTGATCAATCACACTGCCTTGATCGATCACACTCCCTGGATCGATCCCCCGAAATTCTGATCTGAAAATTAGTCCGAAAATGCTATTTTTGAATTCTAAAATCCTATTTTTGATACTAATTGATTATGATTTGTAACGCCCCGAAACCCAGCTTAGTATTTTTAATTAATTTATATAATTAATTAATTATTAAGTCGGTCAAATGAGGGGTATTTTCTCATTTGTGTATTTAATACGAGAGTTGACCTATGTTGTAGGGCTCGCTGTTCTGAACCCGACCCCGCAAACAGATGTAATCTGTACCCTAAAAACTATTTAATTTTATAATTAAATAGCGAAAGGGTTACACGAGATTTACGACTTCTCCCTATTGTTATTCGTTCGTTTCTCTACCCTGGATGCCCGCCGATCTTCTCTACTTTGTCGGGCATCTCCATCCAGCAGACCCACAGCGCCGGCGAGCCTCCGTCCCAAGGAGTAGTGTCGTCCGCCATCTCTCTCTCGCTCGTTCCTGTTGTCGTCCTCAGCTGGGCTTCCCTTCGCCGGTTGGTGACTTCGCCGTCCGTCTGCCAGGAGAGACCGCAACTGCAGCAGCCGCCAGGAGCTTCACCGACCGCCCCTCTTCCCGTCGCGCAGCAGGCCGCGCTAGGGGGTTGTAGCGGCAAGTTTCCCCTTCCCCCAATTTGGTTTCAATTCTTCAATTTCAAGGTGATTCGTTGTCCAAATATCTTCCGTTAGAGTTAATTCGTAATTAGGATCTTGTTTGTATAATTCTTGCGATTGATTGTGAATTTGTGTGAACATGTTTGCATATCCAGTGGTCCAGGGTTCAAAACGTACGTACGGGAGTCACTGTTCTACCTAAGGGATTTCTTGGTAGAGACTCCAACCCGCCCATTGAGGATTCTCTTTGGGTTTGTCCGAGCATCGGCCTCGAGGGATCCGCTCGAGTATCCGTAACTCTAGTCTGTGAATTTAGCCTTAGTGTTGTAGGGACAGAAATAGCCTTTGAGGAATAAATGAATTGGAACGGTTGGATCCTTGTATCTGAAAATAAATGTTAATTGTTCACTGATGTTGCTGATTATATAAATGCGATACCATCTGCGAAATTAATTCTAGCGTTAGATATTTTTCTCACTCAGCTTCCAGCTGAGCGTGTAGTCTTGTTGTCTTTGACTGCACGCAGGTAGGGGTTTGGATCAAGAGGGCCAGCCTGGAGGACGTTGACGCGTGACGCCGTGGATGATGTCACCGTTTTTATTATGGATATTTAATTATTGCGTTAATTAATAATTTGGGTTAAACATTTATTGTAGAATGTTATTTTGAGACTGTTGGCCTTGAATGCCGTACCCCGTAACCGTTTTGATGTGCCAAATAAGTCTTCCAAATGTTACTAACATCATTTGCAGGAAGAAAACAAACGCCAAACCTCTATTAGCTTGTTTAGCATCACCGAGAAATACTCCTACAAGTTTAGAAATTATTATGTAAAGGTAATGATATACTTTAATGATTTACTTATGCCCTTTCACTCAAAAATTATTCTTAAAATGTCAAATATATTCTTAGTTGAGGTTATTTTGAAAACGGAACACGAAAAACAAGTTTTTGGAATATTTACACAGGTTTAACAGTACCTGGCTACCGTGTACACGGCACTAGGGTACCGCCGGTAGCCAAGCAAACGTACCGTTGTACGTTTCAACCAAGTGTTACATGGTACCCCCCTACCGTGTCACGGTACCCGGGTACCGGACGGTAGGAAGAGACGGTTGGCCACCCCCGTCCTAACCAGGTACTGCCAGAGGCGAACCAATCTTTTGGCTTACACGGTACCCCCAAACGGTAGGCCATACCGTGGGTCACGGTACCTAGGTGCCGGACGGTACTGACCCTACCGTGAAGGGTATCGGATCCGTTGTAATCACTGTAGCAAATTGCCAATTTAAATTCAAATCACCCCTAATCACTTCCTAACGTTCCAAACTCCTATATAAACCCCCTCTAGGTCTCATTTTATAAACAACAACTTCCCAATTAAATCTAAAGCCTACTTCTCTGTTCTTGAGTGTTCCTAAAGCTTTGTTCTTATTTTTCTTACTCTTTTGAGTAAAAGCTTTCATTATTACACTCACACACAAGGGCATTTGTGTTTCATTATTTTATATCTTGCCTATAGGCTTTTGTTGTTGTTGATTTAAATCTTTTGTTCTTCTCCTACCCAATTTACATTTGTTATCATTTTGGTAGAGAAGAAACACCAATCTTTTTATTGATTTGTAAAAGGTGTGGATAACCTATAAATCCTCATTGTAAGATTGAAGATAGCCTTAAAATCTTCGGTTGTAAACGGTTGAGATAGCCGTAGTAAAATCTCATTTGCTTATTGGCAAGGGTTGTTTGCCAAACCTCGTTTGAGTGTTCTTAGTGAAGCCACACAAGTTAGTGGAGGTTAAATCCTTGAGGAGGAGCATCGAGGTACTGGAGTAGGGAGTTCCCGAACTAGTATAAAATCGCTTGTGTCGTATTTTAATCTTTTATACTTTTTTTCTCTTTTTCCGCTACTACTTTGCGCATAAGTTTTTGTTTTTATTAAAAATTTGCAAACACCCTAATTCACCCCCCTCTTAGGGTGTAAACCGACTTTCAATTGGTATCGGAGCAGGAAGTTTGATCCTTTCACACTCATCTTTTATTTCTTTTTCGACACATGGATTCAATGAACTCCCAACGCATTACCAAGCCATCATTCTTCAATGGGGATAACTATGACTATTGGAAAATGCGAATGGAGAATTTCATTCAATCTATTGACTATGATTTATGGATAGTCACTACTCATGGTTTGTTTGTTCTTATGACATTTGTAGGTGAACACCAAGTTCCTACTTCAATGGACAAACTCACCATCGAAGACAAGAAAAAACTCTCCCTGAATGCCAAAGCACTAAATGTGTTGTTTTGTGCCTTGGGTCAAGATGAGTTTGCTAGGGTGAGCTCTTGCAAATCCGCAAAGGAAGCATGGAAGCTCCTAGAAGCCACCCATGAAGGAGATAAAGACACAAAAGCTACCAAGATAGCTTTAGGAACATCCGAGTATGAAAACTTCAAGATGAAGGCCGGAGAATCCGTTCAAGATATGAACAAACGATTCAATCTCATTGTCAACAATTTGAGTAAGCTAAATAAATTTTATCCTACTAGTGAGATTAACACCAAGATTATATTCTCTCTTCCTAGAGAGTGGCATAGTCTTGTTGTAAATTTGTTGCCCAAGATTATATTCTCTCACGAGCTTCTTTTGAAGAAAATGAAGGAAGAAGAACAGGTTCCTATCATCAAGAAGACCATGGCACTCAAAATTGATGACCATCCGGAAAGCGAAGGAGAAAGTGATGAGGAGCTTGCCATGTTTAAGAGATACAAGAAGTTTATGAAATGGAACAAGGGCGAATCCTCAAAAAGATTTCCATCAAAGAAAGGTAAACCTAATCAAATAACTTGTTATGAATGTGGAAATGTAGGTCATATCAAACCGGAGTGTCCAAAGCTCAAAAAGAAGGAAGAGCTTAAAAAGGGGAAGAAGAAGGCATTAAAAGTCACTTGGGACGATTTAAACTCCGACGAAGGTGATAGTGACCAAAGCCAAGAAGAGAACGCAAATGCTTGCTTTATGGCCTCCAATGATGAAGAAGAGGTTAGTTCTCAAAATTCATTTACCTCTTTTGAAAGTCAAATTACTTTTGATGAGTTAAGGCAAGCGTTTGATGAATGCCAAGAGAACCTTTTTCGAACCATTAGGGAGAAAAAGGAACTCAAGGTGGCTCTTGAAACTTCTCGTGATGAAAACAAAAATTTAAAACTTATTCTTGAAAAGTTTCAAAACCAAAATGAAGAACTTCAAAAGAAAATTGAAATTTTGATTAAAGAAAAAGACAAGGCCAAACGAGGGGCTTTGGAAATGTTTTACAATAGCTATAACTCAACAAAAGAATGGGATAACCAACCAAAACTAACGAAAGAAGGTATTGGTTATGGTCAATCCACAAACTTGATGAGTATGGCTAAAAACCATTTTAATACCTCTAAAACTAACCCATCAAACCAAGCCTCAACTTTTAAATCAAAAGTAAGGGCTTGCCATTATTGCATGCAAGCTAACCATATTGTGACAAAGTGTCCAAACAAATGGTTAGTTGAAATGCGTAAATTAAAATGGGTCAAGAAGGGTTCTAACCGGTCAGAATCCAAGAATATTGGATATCAAAAGAAACCCTTTTTGCAGGAAAATAAAAGAAATGATGGTGGATACTATTTCTTTTATTATGACGAAAAACGAAAAGTCTATATACCACTTCCGGAACCTACCAAGACGAAACCCGTATATCGACATAGGGTATTCGTCGATTGGAACCCCAAACCTAAGTCAAAAGTAAATTCCTTTTTGACTAGGTGAAAAATACCACTTGGGTTGTGGATAGTGGATGCTCGAGGCACATGACCGGAACAAGAGGATGGTTCACAAATCTCAAGGAGAAAAGTCATGGACATGTGACCCTTGGAGACAAATCCCAGAAGAAAGTCATTGGTAAAGGTACGATAGGTATTTCAAGTGATTTTTCAATAAATGATTTTTATCTTGTTGATTGCCTAAAATTTAACTTAATTAGCATAAGCCAACTTTGTGACAATGGCCACAAAATTGAGTTTAATGCAAATTCCTGCGTTTTATATGGTCAAAATAAAGATGAAATCATTTTTGAGGCTAAAAGAGATGGAAACTTATACAAGTTCAATTCCAATGACTTAAGCAACTCAAAAATCACTTGTCTTACTACTTCACTTGAATTTTCAACATTATGGCATCGTAGACTAGGACATGCTAGTTATGATCTTTTTAGAAAACTTTACTCAAAAGAACTTGTTGTTGGGCTACCAAAAACGAGCATACCTACTTCTCGTTTTTGTGATGCTTGCTCTCTTGGAAAACAACATAAAGTCTAGGGATGGCAACGGGTCGGGTTCGGGTCGGATAGTACTATACCCGAACCCGACCCGACTTTTAAAACCGAAACCCGAACCCGACCCGAAACCCGACTTTTTAAGCCAAAAACCCGACCCGACCCGAACACTACATTCCAACCCGAAACCCGAACCCGACTTTTAACCAATAATCAATTCAATGTACCCCAATAATTTTAAAAAGATTAAATCTAATTATTTTGCGTTTCATTTTTAATAAGGAATTATAAAAATGATTATAAATGGCATACTTGATATAGTATCACTTTGTCAAAAGATTATACGGAGTGCTCATTATATCTATAGATAGGCTTTTATTTTATAAAATATTCGGGTTTGAGTCGGGTCGGGTCCGGGTTCGGGTCGGGTCGGGTAAAATAATAAACCCACACCCGACCCGACCCGATGTCGGGTTCGGGTAAAAAATTTCGGGTCGGGTTCAGATTATTTTATTCTCGGTTCGGGTTCGGATATTTTAGTGGTCGGTCAGGTCGGTTAAGATCGGGTTCGGGTTGAATTGCCATCCCTAATAAAGTTTCATTTAAGCCCATAAAAATGGTTTTAATGTCAAGGCTACTTGAACTATTACATATGGATTTATTTGGGCCCGTAAACGTTCAAAGCCTAGGTGGAGCCAGTTTTACTTTTGTAATTGTAGATGATTTTTCTCGTTACACTTGGACTATATTACTTGCCAATAAAGATGATGCGTTTAATGCGTTTGTTAAGTTGTGCAAGAGAATCCAAAATGACAAAGGTTATGAAATAACCTCTATTAAAAGTGATAGAGGAGGAGAATACCGGAATACCGATTTTGAGACATATTGTGATGAACACGGTATTTCTCACAACTTTTCGGCTCCTAGAACACCTCAACAAAATGGAGTCGTTGAAAGGAAAAATAGGACGTTGCAAGAAATGTCAAGGACCATGTTGAATGGACACAACCTACCTCAATATTTTTGGGGAGAAGCGGTCAACACGGCATGCTACGTTCTTAACTGGGTATTACTTAGACCTATTATTAAAAAGACTCCCTATGAACTTTGGAAAGGTAGAAAACCAAATATTTCCTATTTCAAAGTTTTTGGGTGTAAATGCTATATTTTGAATACCAAGGATCATTTATGCAAATTTGAGCCTAAATCAAATGAAGGAATTTTCCTTGGTTATTCAACAAATAGTAGAGCTTATAGGGTATATAATAAATCAAATCATAAAGTAGAAGAATCTATGCATGTAAAATTTGATGAAACCGATCCCTTTAGGTCGAGTAAGGTAATTGCAGGATCAAATGAAGAAGAAGAGGAAGAAGAAATCCTGGAAATTCCTGCACAAGAAGAAGAAAGTGCAAAGAAGGAACTACCGAAGGCATACAAACACTTGAAGAATCATCCAAGAGACAATATCATTGGAGATATTGAAAAGGGAGTTAGAACTAGGAACAATTACAATCTTTGTGCACACTATGCGTTCGTTAGTCAATTTGAACCTAAGAACGTAGAAGATGCACTAAAAGATAGTGATTGGATTATATCCATGCAACTAGAGCTTGAGCAATTTGAACGCAACAAGGTTTGGGAACTAGTCGAAAGACCGGAAAACCGACCCGTTGTGGGCACTAAATGGGTCTTTAGAAACAAACTTGATGAAAATGGTGTTATTATCACCAATAAAAGTCGACTTGTTGCTAAAGGCTATAGCCAAGTTGAAGGACTTGACTATGATGAAACTTTTGCTCTGGTTGCTAGGCTTGAATCTATTCGAATGTTATTAGCTTTTGCAAGTGCTCTTAATTTCAAACTTTTTCAAATGGATGTAAAAAATGCTTTTCTAAATGGGTGGTTGAAAGAAGAAGTTTATGTTGAACAACCTCCCGGTTTTGAAAATCATGATTTTCCAAATCATGTTTTTAAACTTCATAAAGCCCTTTATGGACTCAAACAAGCTCCTAGAGCTTGGTATGAGCGGCTTACCGAACATCTCATCTCACATGGATTTGCAAAAGGAAAGATCGATTCCACACTTTTTGTCAAAACAAAAGGAAAAGATCTCATAATTGTGCAAATTTATGTTGATGATATTATTTTTGGGTCAACTAATGAAGCCTTATGTAATGAATTTTCAGGAATTATGACAAGCAAATTTGAAATGAGTATGATGGGTGAGTTGAACTTCTTCCTTGGACTACAAATCAAGCAACTTGGAGATGGTATTTTCATTAGTCAAACCAAGTATGCCAAAGAATTGGTCAAGAAGTTCAATCTTGAAGACTCAAAGACATACCCGACTCCAATGAGCACATCCTCAAATTTTATGGATGATGCAAACACTAAGTGATTTTAACTTAAAATTTTCAAAAGTGCCTATTTTTTGTGATAACTCAAGTGCAATAAATATTTCCAAAAATCCTGTTTTGCATTCTAGAACTAAACATATAGAAATAAGACATCATTTCATACGTGATCATGTTGCAAAGGGAGATATTAAAATTGAATATGTAAATACACTTGAACAACGTGCCAACATTTTTACAAAACCATTGGATGAAAAACAATTGTTACATATTTGTCAGGAAATGGGAATGCTTGAATTAATGTGAAATTTAAGGTTCTTATTATCCGATTATATCATAAAAATAAATTGATCAAGTCCAAATGCTCAAAACACGCGTCTAGAGGTCGAAACAAAACACTAAGTCTGAGGCACGGCACCCGTGACGGTACCAAGGTCCTGTCCTAAATAGGTACCGCTAGAGGAGAATCGGATTTTGAAGCTGCACGGTAGCTGAACACGGTATAGAGTACCGTATACACGGTACCAAGGTACCGTTGACACGGTACCTAGGTACCGACCGTCTCGTCGGGTCAAATCTTATTAAAACCCTAGTTTTTCCCACTTCGGTTCTGCCAGTCTCTGCAATTCGTTTCGGCGTCTCCTCCCGTCTCTCTCTTCCGTAAGTTGGTTTCTCCCGCAACCTAGGTAATTCTTCATCCAATTTCTTAAATCTCTTCAATTCATCAATTACTTCATATACTCTCTTCAATTCGTGCATTACATATCAATTTTCCCATTTTCGTCCAAAATTACCTATTTTCTCAAAATCTCCAAAATGAGTGAAATTGTTTCCAATGTTCAAACCAATGCTCAACCCGATGTTCAAGATGGGTTCAAGGCTTACGCCGACCCACATATCATTGAGGGGAGAACCCTAAAACAAGATGACATCCCAGTTCTCATTCTTGAACTCATTCAAGAACAAGGTTGGAGTTTCTTTCTTCAACTTCAAGCCCCCGTTTACCCGGAACTTGTTCATCAATTTTATTCTTCGATGAAATATCATCCCCAAGACCCTTCCATTACCGCCGTTGTCGCCGGCAAAACCTTCGGATTCAACACCCAAAACCTTTCCGAATGGTTTCACCTAGGGCGTCAAGGAGTCTCCACCTATTGCAAAAAGGGGTGGATTACCGACTCAAGAGATTTTAACTCCGATTCTTGCCTCCGAGTGCTAAGTAACATTTCCCTTGACCATGTCTTTGAGGACCCGCACTACTTTCTTCGTAGGACAAATGTTCAAGACTTATCCGCAAATAGGTTCATCCTCCTCAATATAGGAGAGTGCATTCATAAACCCCAATCACCTAAACAAACCCTATGGCATGCTTCTTACCCATATTTTCGCCAAGAGAGAAATTCTTGAGGTGCGCCCTTCTCGCGTCCGCTTTCTTGACGCGGAGTGCCTTGGGTATTGTGGCCTTGTAAAGATTGGAGAGGAGTATTACATGAAGAAGGAGTTTCAAAATATTGATGAGGTGACACGAGCGGAGTATGGTCCTCGGCGTTCCATGTCATCTTTGCCTTCCACTTCACGCATGTTAGTCGATTTAGACGTTGTGCCCACGCCTTAGGAGGGGGGGGGGGGTGAATAAGGCGTTTAAAATCTTTTCGGAGTTTGATAAAAACGGTGTTGGCAAATGCGGAAGCAATATATAAAACGCAGAAATAAAAGCGTAAATAAAAGGCACACCGAATTTATACTGGTTCGGGAAACCCCTACTCCAGTACCTCGAGGCTCCTCCTCAAGGATTTCCGAATCCACTAAGTTCCGGCCTCTTGAACTCCGTCAAAGCACCGCACTAGTTTTGGCAAACAACCCTTGCCAATAGGATTCACTCTGAGATTTCACAACGGCTATCTCGAACCGTTTACAATGAAGATTTAACGGCTATCTTCTACCGCTCCCCCAAGGATTTCAAAGGCTATCCTTGAACCTTTACCCAAGGATTTAAACGGCTATCCTCGACCGATACAATATGAGAATTTAACGGCTATTCTCGACCATATAAAGATGTGTTTGAAGAACACAAACAAGAGTTCTACACAACGGCTTGAATATAAAAATGAAGAACAAAACTTAGCCGGTGTAGAAGGAAAGTATACTCTCTCAAAAATACAATTCAAACTTATGAATATGAGAGTATATAAGTAGAAACACAAGCTCAAAGTGTGTGTATAAAACTCAGGAATTTAAGGCTCTTAAAATAGCCAAAATATTGAAAATAATTAATAAAAGGATGAACACACTAAGAATAAAAAGAGAGGATGTTTAGAGCTTTGTTTCTTGAAGAAATATGAAGGATTAGGCTTGTATTTATAGTGGAAGATGTTAATTAGCCGTTGGGAGGTGATTAGGGGTGATTTGAATTTAAATTGGCAATTTGCTACAGTGATTACAACGGATCCGGTACCCTTCACGGTAGGGTCTGTACCGTCCGGTACCTAGGTACCGTGACCCGTTTGGGGGTACCGTGTCTTCCAAAAGTTCAGTTCGCCTCTGGCGGTACCTGGTTACGACGCGTTCGGCCAACCGTCTACGCCTACCGTCGGTACCTAGGTACCGTTACACGGTATGGGGGTACCGTGTAGGCAGTATACCCTACCGTGTGGGGTACCGCTAGGGGTACCGTGACTCTGTTCCGATTTTTCCAAAATTCCCTTAATCCTTCGTGTTTGAGTTTAAAACCTTTTAGATATTTGAAAATGTTTATGTGATGGTTTTAAACATATTTTGTGAGTGCTTTTGAGCTTGTGAATATAGGTATATAAAGTCATATCCTTACATTGGTTTCTACCTATATTCTACGCTAGTTTAGTGTTTCGACTTCATTCTTAAGTACCGAATCTTAATGGATTCTTGTTTTCCTGAAACACTTAAACAAACGTTAAGCTCTTATATTGTTTGTTAACATCAAAACATGAGGCTTAGCAAACCAAGGCTAACAATCTCCCCCTTTTTGATGTTGACAAACAATATATTTCAAAGTGAGTTAGGCGGGAGTTAAAATAATGAATCAAGTAAGCTCCCCTAAGAATAAGCATATTGAAAATACTCACTTTGAACTGTTTCTTGTGTTTATTAAAAGTTTAAGTTTGATTCAAAAGTTTACACAAGAATGCACTCAAGTCAAGTTGCATATGCACCACTTTGAAGTATACATCTTCTCCCCCTTTTGTTAAAATCAAAAAGGGTATTTTGAAAATTTTAACCATGTATAACTTCTTGAAACCCTCCCCCTATTAAAATGAATTTTTTGGAAAAATGATAGTTTGGAGATCATTGGGCAAAAGGTGCATTTACAACTAAACTTCCCCTAAAAATGAAAACTCCCTCTTAAATTATGCAAGTTTTTTTTAAACTTTATTTTTCAGGGATTTTTGGGGATTATTATATAAAAGGCATGATTTTGAAAATATTATTTAATAATGCAAACCAAGGCTAAAACAAATAAAAACACGTATGGGATAAGGTTTTATTTTTTTGAAAAAAAAAAAATTAAAACCAAACAAAATATCTTATCCTAATGAGCAACTTACCTTGGCTTATGCCGCTCTTTTTTCGGCTTTGAAAATACTTCTTTCCTCTTCACGTACTTCTTCCATTTTAGGAAATCCGTATATTTCATTCTTATTGCCTTTTCTTCAACTTATTCATCATTTGATTTTTCCGAAGAGCTTGAGTCACTTGAATCATCACTTCACTCACTTGACTCTTCACTTGATGAGTCTTTTGAAGCTTTGAAGGCATTGGTAAGTTTGGGATTTTCTCGCATTTCTTCCTCTTTAATCTTTCTCAACAAAAGTTTGTGAGAATACAAGAAAGACCAAATGTGGGCGGTTTCGGCCTTATCACATTTGGGTAATAAATCTACGATACTACTATGTCATTCTTTATGTAAGGAAAATAGAATTTTCGTATTAAGCTCGGAAGTAGTATACATCTTACCCAACTTACTCAATTTGTTGACAATCTCGTTGAACCTCTTGTTCATGTCTTGGATTGTCTCACTTGACCCTTTCTTGAAGGATTCGTACTCTGAGTTTCCTAGGGCAATCATTGTTTGCTTTGTTGAGACGTCCCCTTCGTGTGTGGCTTCTAGTAGATCCCATACTTCCTTGGCCGTTTTGCATGTACTCACTCTTGCAAATTCGTCAGGGCCAAGAGAACAATGAAGGATGTTGATTGCCTTTGCATTCATGGATAATTTTCTCTTATCCTCCGAAGATAAACCTGCAAGGTTACCACTACTCGGCACAAATGGCCCATGAAGTACATTTATCCATAAATCAAAATCAATGGATTGTATAAAATATTCCATCCGCATTTTCCAATAAGAATAATTTTGCCCACTGAAAACGAAGGGCGGTGGATGCTTTGGGAATCCATTTGGGCCATTTTTTTAATAAATTTGAATTTAAAGAAAATAATAAAATTTTGAGTTTTTAAAAATTCAAATTTGAAAAGGACACAACAAGTGGATCTTTGTCGTAGATGCGGTTAAGCACTTTCCACTACGAAACTGCTTTGATACCAATTGTTAGTCGATTTAGACGTTGTGCCCACGCCTAAAAGGGGGGGGGTGAATAAGGCGTTTAAAATATTTTCAGAGTTTGATAAAAACGGTGTTGGCAAATGCGGAAGCAATATATAAAACGCAGAAATAAAAGCGTAAATAAAAGGCACACCGAATTTATACTGGTTCGGGAAACCCCTACTCCAGTACCTCGAGGCTCCTCCTCAAGGATTTCCGAATCCACTAAGTTCCGGCCTCTTGAACTCCGTCAAAGCACCGCACTAGTTTTGGCAAACAACCCTTGCCAATAGGATTCACTCTGAGATTTCACAACGGCTATCTCGAACCGTTTACAATGAAGATTTAACGGCTATCTTCTACCGCTCCCCAAGGATTTCAAAGGCTATCCTTGAACCTTTACCCAAGGATTTAAACGGCTATCCTCGACCGATACAATATGAGAATTTAACGGCTATTCTCGACCATATAAAGATGTGTTTGAAGAACACAAACAAGAGTTCTACACAACGGCTTGAATATAAAAATGAAGAACAAAACTTAGCCGGTGTAGAAGGAAAGTATACTCTCTCAAAAATACAATTCAAACTTATGAATATGAGAGTATATAAGTAGAAACACAAGCTCAAAGTGTGTGTATAAAACTCAGGAATTTAAGGCTCTTAAAATAGCCAAAATATTGAAAATAATTAATAAAAGGATGAACACACTAAGAATAAAAAGAGAGGATGTTTAGAGCTTTGTTTCTTGAAGAAATATGAAGGATTAGGCTTGTATTTATAGTGGAAGATGTTAATTAGCCGTTGGGAGGTGATTAGGGGTGATTTGAATTTAAATTGGCAATTTGCTACAGTGATTACAACGGATCCGGTACCCTTCACGGTAGGGTCTGTACCGTCCGGTACCTAGGTACCGTGACCCGTTTGGGGGTACCGTGTCTTCCAAAAGTTCAGTTCGCCTCTGGCGGTACCTGGTTACGACGCGTTCGGCCAACCGTCTACGCCTACCGTCGGTACCTAGGTACCGTTACACGGTATGGGGGTACCGTGTAGGCAGTATACCCTACCGTGTGGGGTACCGCTAGGGGTACCGTGACTCTGTTCCGATTTTTCCAAAATTCCCTTAATCCTTCGTGTTTGAGTTTAAAACCTTTTAGATATTTGAAAATGTTTATGTGATGGTTTTAAACATATTTTGTGAGTGCTTTTGAGCTTGTGAATATAGGTATATAAAGTCATATCCTTACATTGGTTTCTACCTATATTCTACGCTAGTTTAGTGTTTCGACTTCATTCTTAAGTACCGAATCTTAATGGATTCTTGTTTTCCTGAAACACTTAAACAAACGTTAAGCTCTTATATTGTTTGTTAACATCAAAACATGAGGCTTAGCAAACCAAGGCTAACAATCTCCCCCTTTTTGATGTTGACAAACAATATATTTCAAAGTGAGTTAGGCGGGAGTTAAAATAATGAATCAAGTAAGCTCCCCCTAAGAATAAGCATATTGAAAATACTCACTTTGAACTGTTTCTTGTGTTTATTAAAAGTTTAAGTTTGATTCAAAAGTTTACACAAGAATGCACTCAAGTCAAGTTGCATATGCACCACTTTGAAGTATACATCTTCTCCCCCTTTTGTTAAAATCAAAAAGGGTATTTTGAAAATTTTAACCATGTATAACTTCTTGAAACCCTCCCCCTATTAAAATGAATTTTTTGGAAAAATGATAGTTTGGAGATCATTGGGCAAAAGGTGCATTTACAACTAAACTTCCCCTAAAAATGAAAACTCCCTCTTAAATTATGCAAGTTTTTTTTAAACTTTATTTTTCAGGGATTTTTGGGGATTATTATATAAAAGGCATGATTTTGAAAATATTATTTAATAATGCAAACCAAGGCTAAAACAAATAAAAACACGTATGGGATAAGGTTTTATTTTTTTGAAAAAAAAAAAATTAAAACCAAACAAAATATCTTATCCTAATGAGCAACTTACCTTGGCTTATGCCGCTCTTTTTTCGGCTTTGAAAATACTTCTTTCCTCTTCACGTACTTCTTCCATTTTAGGAAATCCGTATATTTCATTCTTATTGCCTTTTCTTCAACTTATTCATCATTTGATTTTTCCGAAGAGCTTGAGTCACTTGAATCATCACTTCACTCACTTGACTCTTCACTTGATGAGTCTTTTGAAGCTTTGAAGGCATTGGTAAGTTTGGGATTTTCTCGCATTTCTTCCTCTTTAATCTTTCTCAACAAAAGTTTGTGAGAATACAAGAAAGACCAAATGTGGGCGGTTTCGGCCTTATCACATTTGGGTAATAAATCTACGATACTACTATGTCATTCTTTATGTAAGGAAAATAGAATTTTCGTATTAAGCTCGGAAGTAGTATACATCTTACCCAACTTACTCAATTTGTTGACAATCTCGTTGAACCTCTTGTTCATGTCTTGGATTGTCTCACTTGACCCTTTCTTGAAGGATTCGTACTCTGAGTTTCCTAGGGCAATCATTGTTTGCTTTGTTGAGACGTCCCCTTCGTGTGTGGCTTCTAGTAGATCCCATACTTCCTTGGCCGTTTTGCATGTACTCACTCTTGCAAATTCGTCAGGGCCAAGAGAACAATGAAGGATGTTGATTGCCTTTGCATTCATGGATAATTTTCTCTTATCCTCCGAAGATAAACCTGCAAGGTTACCACTACTCGGCACAAATGGCCCATGAAGTACATTTATCCATAAATCAAAATCAATGGATTGTATAAAATATTCCATCCGCATTTTCCAATAAGAATAATTTTGCCCACTGAAAACGAAGGGCGGTGGATGCTTTGGGAATCCATTTGGGCCATTTTTTTAATAAATTTGAATTTAAAGAAAATAATAAAATTTTGAGTTTTTAAAAATTCAAATTTGAAAAGGACACAACAAGTGGATCTTTGTCGTAGATGCGGTTAAGCACTTTCCACTACGAAACTGCTTTGATACCAATTGTTAGTCGATTTAGACGTTGTGCCCACGCCTAAAAGGGGGGGGGGTGAATAAGGCGTTTAAAATATTTTCAGAGTTTGATAAAAACGGTGTTGGCAAATGCGGAAGCAATATATAAAACGCAGAAATAAAAGCGTAAATAAAAGGCACACCGAATTTATACTGGTTCGGGAAACCCCTACTCCAGTACCTCGAGGCTCCTCCTCAAGGATTTCCGAATCCACTAAGTTCCGGCCTCTTGAACTCCGTCAAAGCACCGCACTAGTTTTGGCAAACAACCCTTGCCAATAGGATTCACTCCGAGATTTCACAACGGCTATCTCGAACCGTTTACAATGAAGATTTAACGGCTATCTTCTACCGTTCCCCAAGGATTTCAAAGGCTATCCTTGAACCTTTACCCAAGGATTTAAATGGCTATCCTCGACCGATACAATATGAGAATTTAACGGCTATTCTCGACCGTATAAAGATGTGTTTGAAGAACACCAACAAGAGTTCTACACAACGGCTTGAATATAAAAATGAAGAACAAAACTTAGCCGGTGTAGAAGGAAAGTATACTCTCTCAAAAATACAATTCAAACTTATGAATATGAGAGTATATAACTAGAAACACAAGCTCAAAGTGTGTGTATAAAACTCAGGAATTTAAGGCTCTTAAAATAGCCAAAATATTGAAAATAATTAATAAAAGGATGAACACACTAAGAATAAAAAGAGAGGATGTTTAGAGCTTTGTTTCTTGAAGAAATATGAAGGATTAGGCTTGTATTTATAGTGGAAGATGTTAATTAGCCGTTGGGAGGTGATTAGGGGTGATTTGAATTTAAATTGGCAATTTGCTACAGTGATTACAACGGATCCGGTACCCTTCACGGTAGGGTCTGTACCGTCCGGTACCTAGGTACCGTGACCCGTTTGGGGGTACCGTGTCTTCCAAAAGTTCAGTTCGCCTCTGGCGGTACCTGGTTACGACGCGTTCGGCCAACCGTCTACGCCTACCGTCGGTACCTAGGTACCGTTACACGGTATGGGGTACCGTGTAGGCAGTATACCCTACCGTGTGGGGTACCGCTAGGGGTACCGTGACTCTGTTCCGATTTTTCCAAAATTCCCTTAATCCTTCGTGTTTGAGTTTAAAACCTTTTAGATATTTGAAAATGTTTATGTGATGGTTTTAAACATATTTTGTGAGTGCTTTTGAGCTTGTGAATATAGGTATATAAAGTCATATCCTTACATTGGTTTCTACCTATATTCTACGCTAGTTTAGTGTTTCGACTTCATTCTTAAGTACCGAATCTTAATGGATTCTTGTTTTCCTGAAACACTTAAACAAACGTTAAGCTCTTATATTGTTTGTTAACATCAAAACATGAGGCTTAGCAAACCAAGGCTAACAATCTCCCCCTTTTTGATGTTGACAAACAATATATTTCAAAGTGAGTTAGGCGGGAGTTAAAATAATGAATCAAGTAAGCTCCCCCTAAGAATAAGCATATTGAAAATACTCACTTTGAACTGTTTCTTGTGTTTATTAAAAGTTTAAGTTTGATTCAAAAGTTTACACAAGAATGCACTCAAGTCAAGTTGCATATGCACCACTTTGAAGTATACATCTTCTCCCCTTTTGTTAAAATCAAAAAGGGTATTTTGAAAATTTTAACCATGTATAACTTCTTGAAACCCTCCCCCTATTAAAATGAATTTTTTGGAAAAATGATAGTTTGGAGATCATTGGGCAAAAGGTGCATTTACAACTAAACTTCCCCTAAAAATGAAAACTCCCTCTTAAATTATGCAAGTTTTTTTTAAACTTTATTTTTCAGGGATTTTTGGGGATTATTATATAAAAGGCATGATTTTGAAAATATTATTTAATAATGCAAACCAAGGCTAAAACAAATAAAAACACGTATGGGATAAGGTTTTATTTTTTTGAAAAAAAAAAATTAAAACCAAACAAAATATCTTATCCTAATGAGCAACTTACCTTGGCTTATGCCGCTCTTTTTTCGGCTTTGAAAATACTTCTTTCCTCTTCACGTACTTCTTCCATTTTAGGAAATCCGTATATTTCATTCTTATTGCCTTTTCTTCAACTTATTCATCATTTGATTTTTCCGAAGAGCTTGAGTCACTTGAATCATCACTTCACTCACTTGACTCTTCACTTGATGAGTCTTTTGAAGCTTTGAAGGCATTGGTAAGTTTGGGATTTTCTCGCATTTCTTCCTCTTTAATCTTTCTCAACAAAAGTTTGTGAGAATACAAGAAAGACCAAATGTGGGCGGTTTCGGCCTTATCACATTTGGGTAATAAATCTACGATACTACTATGTCATTCTTTATGTAAGGAAAATAGAATTTTCGTATTAAGCTCGGAAGTAGTATACATCTTACCCAACTTACTCAATTTGTTGACAATCTCGTTGAACCTCTTGTTCATGTCTTGGATTGTCTCACTTGACCCTTTCTTGAAGGATTCGTACTCTGAGTTTCCTAGGGCAATCATTGTTTGCTTTGTTGAGACGTCCCCTTCGTGTGTGGCTTCTAGTAGATCCCATACTTCCTTGGCCGTTTTGCATGTACTCACTCTTGCAAATTCGTCAGGGCCAAGAGAACAATGAAGGATGTTGATTGCCTTTGCATTCATGGATAATTTTCTCTTATCCTCCGAAGATAAACCTGCAAGGTTACCACTACTCGGCACAAATGGCCCATGAAGTACATTTATCCATAAATCAAAATCAATGGATTGTATAAAATATTCCATCCGCATTTTCCAATAAGAATAATTTTGCCCACTGAAAACGAAGGGCGGTGGATGCTTTGGGAATCCATTTGGGCCATTTTTTTAATAAATTTGAATTTAAAGAAAATAATAAAATTTTGAGTTTTTAAAAATTCAAATTTGAAAAGGACACAACAAGTGGATCTTTGTCGTAGATGCGGTTAAGCACTTTCCACTACGAAACTGCTTTGATACCAATTGTTAGTCGATTTAGACGTTGTGCCCACGCCTAAAAGGGGGGGGGTGAATAAGGCGTTTAAAATATTTTCAGAGTTTGATAAAAACGGTGTTGGCAAATGCGGAAGCAATATATAAAACGCAGAAATAAAAGCGTAAATAAAAGGCACACCGAATTTATACTGGTTCGGGAAACCCCTACTCCAGTACCTCGAGGCTCCTCCTCAAGGATTTCCGAATCCACTAAGTTCCGGCCTCTTGAACTCCGTCAAAGCACCGCACTAGTTTTGGCAAACAACCCTTGCCAATAGGATTCACTCTGAGATTTCACAACGGCTATCTCGAACCGTTTACAATGAAGATTTAACGGCTATCTTCTACCGTTCCCCCAAGGATTTCAAAGGCTATCCTTGAACCTTTACCCAAGGATTTAAATGGCTATCCTCGACCGATACAATATGAGAATTTAACGGCTATTCTCGACCGTATAAAGATGTGTTTGAAGAACACCAACAAGAGTTCTACACAACGGCTTGAATATAAAAATGAAGAACAAAACTTAGCCGGTGTAGAAGGAAAGTATACTCTCTCAAAAATACAATTCAAACTTATGAATATGAGAGTATATAACTAGAAACACAAGCTCAAAGTGTGTGTATAAAACTCAGGAATTTAAGGCTCTTAAAATAGCCAAAATATTGAAAATAATTAATAAAAGGATGAACACACTAAGAATAAAAAGAGAGGATGTTTAGAGCTTTGTTTCTTGAAGAAATATGAAGGATTAGGCTTGTATTTATAGTGGAAGATGTTAATTAGCCGTTGGGAGGTGATTAGGGGTGATTTGAATTTAAATTGGCAATTTGCTACAGTGATTACAACGGATCCGGTACCCTTCACGGTAGGGTCTGTACCGTCCGGTACCTAGGTACCGTGACCCGTTTGGGGGTACCGTGTCTTCCAAAAGTTCAGTTCGCCTCTGGCGGTACCTGGTTACGACGCGTTCGGCCAACCGTCTACGCCTACCGTCGGTACCTAGGTACCGTTACACGGTATGGGGGTACCGTGTAGGCAGTATACCCTACCGTGTGGGGTACCGCTAGGGGTACCGTGACTCTGTTCCGATTTTTCCAAAATTCCCTTAATCCTTCGTGTTTGAGTTTAAAACCTTTTAGATATTTGAAAATGTTTATGTGATGGTTTTAAACATATTTTGTGAGTGCTTTTGAGCTTGTGAATATAGGTATATAAAGTCATATCCTTACATTGGTTTCTACCTATATTCTACGCTAGTTTAGTGTTTCGACTTCATTCTTAAGTACCGAATCTTAATGGATTCTTGTTTTCCTGAAACACTTAAACAAACGTTAAGCTCTTATATTGTTTGTTAACATCAAAACATGAGGCTTAGCAAACCAAGGCTAACAACGCGCACCCCGGGCCGAAGCCGAAGAAAATGCAAACACGGAGGTCCCTGCTCGTGCTCCTCGGGTCAAACGCTCAAAGGCGGCGTCTCATGTTTCCTCGGCCTCTCTCATGCATCGTCACTCTCACATGGCTTCCATTTCCAAAAATCCCTTTAAGAAATTCAAGAAATTCATCCTCAAGACCGTGGTGGCTCCGATGAGGAATGATGAATTTACTGATTATGAATGATGAATGATGAATGATGAATTTACTGATTAAAATGATTATTGATGATTAAACCATGAGTAAAATGAATATATTGATAATTATTAAACGATTTGTATTGTTAACGGTATCTAGAAGAACTCTAAGAAATACCCATTAGTTAATTGATGTTAAAGCTATCTAGAAGACCTCTAGAATAGATCTTGTATTAGAATAGACTTATGAAAACATGAATATTTGATGAATTACATAAAAATGTATAAACGGGATTCGTAGACCAAACTAGAGGATGACTCGTTTGGGAATGTCCAATCCAATGTTGATCAATCGCTATATTGTTGTTGCCTTAACCGACTACAGTTAAGTGTCCGAATCATTTGCCTTAAACTAGTGATAGTTTAAGTGTCTGATTGCCTTAACCGACTATAGTTAAGTGTCCGAAATCATTTGCCTTAAACTAATGATAGTTTAAGTGTCTGATTAATAATTGTCTTACTAAGAATTGCTAAGAGCATTGTTATGATTTGTCTTTAGACTAAGAATAGCTAAGAGCATTGTTATGATTTGGCCTTGCACTAAGAATAGCTAAGAGCATTGTTATTATTTGGCCTTAGATTAAAAATAATTTAAAGGCACTGTTGGAATAATATCTGAAGTAAATAAAATATATTGATATGAACTAAACAATACCAAAACATTGAATGTCTGAAATGAACATTGTGTGCATGATATCAAATGATTTGATTATGAATTTAGATTCAGTTTATATGGATGTTCGACGCATTAGATATGCTTACTCAGCTTTACCGCTGAGCATGTAGTGTGTTTTATTTTCTACACGCAGGTAAACAGAAAGAACAATGTGATCCTGGCGGCAGATGGGACGAGATTGTCGGGATGGATGTGACAAGTTTTGAAATGATTTATGATATGTCAATATTAAATTCGCTTCCGCAATATTGTTGAATACTCCGTACCGTATATGTTATGAAAAATATTATTGGGATTAATAAAGTGTATTTGAAAAGTTTTAAATTTTTACGATTACCAAGTTAAATACTTTAGTCCGTAAGGGGCTGCAGACCTGGACGGATTAGGGTGTTACAATTTGGTATCGGAGCAAATGGTTTTAAACCCGATCTTCTGATCAAAGTATGATTTATATATATATATATATATATATATATATATATATATATATATATATATATATATATATATATATATATATATATATATATATATATATATATATATATATATATTATATTTTGGGTAAAAAAATTATCAATCACATCAACGAATCTCGCCTCCCTCTGCTCCAAGAAAGGTATGAGAATTTACTTGGTAAATATTGACCGTGTTAAAATTCTCATTGAATAAAAATTGATTAGTACTGAAATAGTATCGAGCATAGACTCTTGTAGATTTTTCGTACTCGGTGAAGAGACGAAAGAATAAATAAATAAAAAATACATAACTCCCTGATACGTTATCAACATACTTATCGCATCGCAAATGACGAAACTGATCGGCCTCGTAAAGTCGCTTAGAAGTGAGACGACTATAAAAAAACAATTAATGTTGAATAACATCTGTGAAGCTGCTGTCAAAGATCCTCATGTGGACTGAAGACGATCGGATCGCTGATTCGAACACGAACATTTTGAATCAATAAACTCTGTTGTCTAAAAGTGTCCCATTCTAATATCCAACTCATTACGAAACAATATGCAATTGTATCATGTGAAACGAAATTGTTCGTTAAGCAACAATTCCTTGCAAAACCTCGTTGAAAATACCATACAAGGAAATTGACGTTATCCTTAGTATGAATTGGCTGACTGAACGTCGTTTCTGTTGACAACTCTTGACGAAGAATTCTTCAACTGAAGACCAATGATGGTAACCTTATAGAGGTAAAAGAAAAGTTGAGTATCAAATCGATCGAGTACATCTCGAATGAGTACACAAATGAAGATGGATCGATGAGAGTCTATATCAACTATCGTCAAATAAAATTGTTATCCTTATCTCGTATCGATGACTTATTTGATCAGCTTAGAAGACCCATTGTGTTCTCTAAGATTGACTTACGGTCAAGATACTATCAGATCCCTATCAAGAACTCGAACAAAACTGACCATCAAAAGTCGTTATCCTTTACTACGTAATGGCGATTTGTTCGATCAAATTCAAAAGCACCTACTTGTTAGAAGCTATAAATAGCTCAACCTTGTTGTGAAACAACTAGTGACTTAAACATTGATGAAGTCTGTTTGAATAAATATCCGTTGTCAACTCGTCAAGAATCCTAACGAAGGAATATATTTCTGTTATTGTAGCATGAGTCAAGAAACCGCTCACGATCAAAGTAACCAAGCGCCAAGCGATGAGCACGAAAATGTTCATACTGAAGTATCTAGTTTCACACCTATTCAAAGTGAACAAGTGAACTCACTACATGTTCCCCAAAATGATCAAAATATTGGAGGTCAACCTGACACTATGCTACCTACCTTAATGGTAAACTTTTTACAACAAATGACTAATGCCCCTGTGTTTCAACCACCTCCACCACCACCTCGTTTGATCACTTTCAAAACCTTGAAAGATAATGGTGCTGAGGAGTTTCTGGGAGATCGAATTGTCGAACCCCAAATTGCTCTTGAATGGATCGAGCAGACCACTCGCGTACTACAAAATTTGAACATACCTCTCGTTGATCATCCAAAATTTGCATCTCAATTGCTCCGCAAGGAAGCCTACGAATGGTGGAAACGTACTGACGAAAATCCAAACACACCCAAACCTTGGACTTGGGAATTCTTCGATTGGGCGTTCAAGAAGGAATATATCCCAGCCTGATTCCGTGAAGAGAAGCATGCTGAATTTATTCAATTGAAGTAAGGAAATATGACACTCCCTGAATACCAACAAAAATTTGTCCACCTTGCTCAATTTGCACCCACGCTGGTGAGCACAGCGGCTGACCGCATTGAGAAGTTTCGCAAAAGACTTCGACCTGATCTCAGGTCGCACGTATCTAGTATTCAAACTATGGATTTCATTCAGGCGTACGACCTAATCTCCAAAGTCGAAAAAGATTTAAGTGATTACTATGAAAGTCTGAAGACTGAGATTGCCAATTCAAATGTACGACCAAATACTAGTGGGAAGAGACCCCTGCAAGAAATCGATAGTGCCCTACACTCGAAAAAGGGAAAATCAATGACAATTCAATCGACGTCATCCATGAACAAAATAAGGGTATGGAAACATCCAAAGTGTAACGTTTGTAAAAGGAACCATCTAGGAGATTGCTGGCTTGCACAAGGATTATGTCTAATTTATGGTGAACCTGGACATTTCTGACGAGAATGTCCCTCTAACCCTGAATCATATTCAGTTACTTCTATCCAAAATCAACCTGTTCGCTTAGGAACAAGTCAATGTTCTAAAACACGAAACAATTCAAAGAAACCAACCCAAGGATGACACTCTGTGAAGATCCTAAAGTGCTACAAGGGCTCGAGGATATATTGAATAATGTAGAAACCTTATGTAAACAAGAAATTATCTTTCGATTTGTATCTCAAGAATATTTGTATTTTCTTGAACCTACGTGTGTTGAAACCATTGTATAATGAAATCATTCATTTGACCTATCTTGAGAAAATGTTTGATATTTACATGATGCATTCTGATGTTGAAAATAGATATTTTTCTAACTTGCACTGGCCATGCAGCTTAGAATAATATTTATGGTTAACTCATAATGTTCATAGACAATATTATTCCAACATAAATTCAACTGAAATTACATAAAGTAATATTACAAATGCAACTCTAAGTCCAATGCCCCAGGATTTATGAACTCGTCATAACTAGCCCTAGGACCCGGAAAATCTTTAGCAAATGCTAGCTTGTCTAAGAGCTCATCAATAAAGAAAGAAGAGATGAAAAGTTTCCTCTGACTGGAAGCCATGAAGTTCTGCCTCACTGCATCATCTAGAAATTTGATTAGGTTATTAAAATAACCGTCAATGTTCAAGAGACCAATGGGTTTACTGTGCAACCCTTCAGATCCTATGAGATCAAAGTGAACAAACCTTCCATAGTATCAATCCCTCCAGGAAGTACGATGAAGGCCTCCACAACATGATTCATTTCGAAGTACATATAGTAATTGCTGGAAACGGTGTACTCTGCACCATATGTAGGTCCGTAGACCTGTCATGCTGCTATGTACCATGGTATGAAGCCTCTAACTATACCACCATTGGTATAGACTGTTAAAGCAACAGCTCCTTGAAGGCCAACGTTGCCTCCTCCATAGGTAAGTCTAATTTTTCGCCTTACCAAATCCCTTCCTAAATCCACCGCCATAGCCATGAACTTTGGATTTCTACCAAGAGTATGACTACCAAGTAGACCAATGAATTTTATGGTGAAAGGAAAAGTTCGAGAAGTTCCTTCCATAATGTGAGAATATAGGATACTCTTGCCACAATTGTGATATATATAGGCCCTAAAACCTGACCTTTGGGAGAAAGGGAAGTATCCTAAGTCGAAATTTGTACAGCAAAGATGGATTCAATTTACCTACTTACAATGACATGTTCGCTAATACTACAGTCTGCTGACGATATGATATATTGAGACTCATGAACAGTTAGATTCGCTGTCCTAAAATACGTTCAAATCAGAGACGAAAAGTCAATATGGCTATTGATCTAAGACAATGACCCCTTGAGTAACTTGAGAGATTACGTTACGACGTATGAATTAAAACAATCTCCAAATTTCCAGCTATGACTATCGTGAACCTTCTACAATGGGGATTGAAGAACTTTTCAATCGAGAAAAGAATTCTATTAACCAATGACGTATAAATGAGACTTGTGACTGAACGAAGTTATGCGCAAATTTGTCAAGTATAGAATACTATACACTATGAAGAAGCTTTTGGACCACGGAATGGTTTACTTAATCAAACATTGTTAATCTCCGATCAATGCTTAATTTTGCTTACTTTATAATCACAAATCTATAACGTTTCAGAGTAATAAGAATTGTATCTACCTAATAAACGTTAATTTGTGAATAGAGTGGCAAAGTGAAGAAACATTTGGAAAGAACACAAATTTCAAGGAAATACGAAAGGATTCGATGCGCTAATCAATCCTCAAAACCTTTACTTCGAAATGTCGAATGGAAAGCGGGCGATTTAGGAAGCAAATTGTGCCAAAATTCTTGAAGAGCTCTAATCCGGCGAAGGGCAAGGTTGACCTGGGCCAGTTTAGCATTCTGAAAAAGCAAGAAGGCTACTGAGCTCTAATTCGGCGAAGGGAAAGGTTGAACGAGTTTGGTGACATTAACGATTTGAGAGTACGTATCTGTAAAATAACGACATAACCATGTGAACATGATGCAGTCATGAAAAAGATGTTGAATGTGGACCTTAGAAGAATTTCGAGGACGAAATTCCTTTAAGGGGGGAAGAAATGTAACGCCCCAAAACATACCGTAAAATTTATTAGTGAAGAAATTAATAATTTAATCAAATTATTGTGATTAAAGTAAATTGTTGTTGGGCTTTAGGCTAAAATAAAATATGTATTGATATCCAATAAACATAATTGGGATAAAGCTCATAAAGATAAATCCAACCTGATTGACTTATTGTTTGACCTTGATTGGGAACCAGAGTATAGACCCAAATCAAGGATAAATGAAGAAGTTGTGATATGAACTTTGAAATGAATTCTTGAAATTAAAGGTGAGAATCTTTCATGATAAAAGTCAATTAAACCAATTTTGACAATGTCAAAGTCAAATACCCAAAAATATGATGTCAGAAAAAGTATTACAAATAAATATAAAAATTATATCATTGGATAGAGTTCGACTGTCTGATTGCAACGGTGCAAATAGAATTCAATTCGGAGAAAGTTGGACCAAAAAGTGTACCCCAACTGGAACCAAAATTGGTCCCAATCAGGGAGATTGTGCAGACGGCGCATACCAGCGCACTTGTGCCGATTGTGAATCAATTACGCAGCTCACCATTGTCCTCTTCCCCTTCATCAACTCCTATATAAGAAGTACTCAAAACCTTCAAACATGCATCATTCCTTCTCAAATTAGTCCATAAGAATCTTGAGAGTGAGGAGAGTAGTCTGGTGTTGTTGGTTGCCACCGAAGTTGCCGGAGTTGGGAGTAATCATTGTCGGAAGTTTCGCCGGAAAATTCTCAAAACCTTTGATAAGCTTCGAGGTAAGCCCGTAGATATATCTAATGACTAGAATGTTTGTATAGATCATTTTTACGTTTATAAATGGTCATTTGGTTGAGTTTTGTGTTTGACATGCTTGAACAACCAAGAATCATAAACCTTGAATTTGATGTTAAAATCATGAATTAATGATACCAAAATTATCTATGAACCTTGGAGAACATTTCTATATAGTTTAATTGAAGTTTGGTAACTAAAAATGATATTTCCAAAAATGGACTGAAGGTAGAAGACGATGAATAGTAACCTGAAACTACACTACCTAGATCGATCACACTACCTTGATCGATCACACTGCCTGGATCGATCCCCCAAAATTCTGATCCTAAAATTTGTCCGAAAATGCTATTTTTGAATTCTAAAATCCTATTTTTGATACAAATTGATTATGATTATTTTAAGGATGATTCTTTACAATAAAAATGATGTTTTTAACAAATAAAAATGTTATGTGATGCATGACGGTAAGTTCGAGTGTTAACACTCGAAACTAGACCGCTATTTGTTATCAATTATTATGTTGATTGATGATTATGGTGAATGATTATTATGGATGATTATGAATGATGAATTTACTGATTAAAATGATTATTGATGATTAAACCATGAGTAAAATGAATATATTGATAATTATTAAACGATTTGTATTGTTAACGGTATCTAGAAGAACTCTAAGAAATACCCATTAGTTAATTGATGTTAAAGCTATCTAGAAGACCTCTAGAATAGATCTTGTATTAGAATAGACTTATGAAAACATGAATATTTGATGAATTAGATAAAAATGTATAAACGGGATTCGTAGACCAAACTAGAGGATTACTCGTTTGGGAATGTCCGATCCAATGTTGATCAATCGCTATATTGTTGTTGCCTTAACCGACTACAGTTAAGTGTCCGAATCATTTGCCTTAAACTAGTGATAGTTTAAGTGTCTGATTGCCTTAACCGACTACAGTTAAGTGTACGAAATCATTTGCCTTAAACTAATGATAGTTTAAGTGTCTGATTAATAATTGTCTTACTAAGAATAGCTAAGAGCATTGTTATGATTTGTCTTTAGACTAAGAATAGCTAAGAGCATTGTTATTATTTGGCCTTAGATTAATCCTTTATATATATAAACGAGACTCGGAGCTATAAGAACGTGACATTTGGCAGAGCTAAAGCGCGACATGTGGCGAGCTGATTTGTCCCCCTTTTAGACAATTATGCATAGTTTTGAAAACCAGACCGGACGGCAAGAATCGGCTGATCGAATCGGTCTGACCATTTTTTTTGCAATATTTTTCCCAAACGCATACCACCATGCAGGTTTGAACCCAAGATCTCTTAGTCATTTAGTTGAGTTCCTAACCAACCAAGCTAGGGTATTTTTTGTTATAATTTCACTTAACCTTTTATAATATTTCATAATTAAAAAAGGATTGTACAAAAATTACTTTTTAGTTATAAAAAATATAATCTTTTAATATAATATTTGAGACTCTTTTTGCTAGAAAGTCACAAAGTGTCAAGCTTATGTAGCCTATATTAAGGTGAGATGGCAAGCTTTTATTGGTTGCTTATGTGGCAAATTTATTAATGATGAATTGACCTTTCTTTTTATTTTAAAATAAAAATTTAATAATGATTTCAAATTTTGGAAAAAATTCACGTAAAAAGATTTAGGACAAATAAAGAATTCAATACTTCGCGACATTAGTTGAGTATTTATATTGTTTATTTTTAAAAAGAAATTCATTTATTTATTTGTTATGCAGTGATAAAATTATTTATGTTATAAAATCAAATTTGTGAAAGATAAATATAATATTCCCCGAAATAAAATTATTAAAGGAAAACAATTATATAAAATATAATTTTATGATAAAACTTATTATGATATAGAAAAATATTAGTGAAAATATAAAATTGGTATTATCACTGATTATTTCTAGACTAGCATTTTTTATGAATCAAATTTTTAACTAAATGCATACACACAAATTTGTTTGATAATGATATATTTTCATTTAAAAGTATTCTTATAGGAAAGGATCAAATATGTTTATAATTTATCCTTTATTTATAAAATTGATATTTTAATTTATCGTACATAAGATTTTATCATTCGGTACAATTAGTTATGGAAAAGAATAGAGATATTCGTTTTTATAATAAATTATTTCCTAATTATGCATATCTTTCGATTCAATTATTACAAAACTTCTAAAGGTGTGTTTGGTGAGCAAAAAAATATGAGTTTTGATATCTCTAGAATCCTAATCCTTTTCTGGTGTTTGGTGAAGCCAAAATAATTATCAAATTTAATATCTCTAGATATCATAAATCTTTAAAATGGATGGTCTCAATATCTTCCGAATTAGGGAGATATCAATATGGGGGTTTGATATCTCTCTCAACTGTTGATCATTCTTCGTCACTCGCTACCATTGTCATTGCCAACCACTCCCGTTGTTTGCCACCCTTGGTTATCACTAATTAAATTTTGAATTTAAATCTCTCCAAATAAAATCATTTCAAATTACAAAATCCATATCATTTCTCTGAGTTTTCATAACCCACATCATATAATATTTCTAAAACTCACCAAATTGGCCCTAAGTAATTAATAAGATATTTCTTCACTTCTAAATAAATTTCATATTTTTATGATATATTTAAATCAAAGTAGTGAGTTTGATTATATTTATTAAAATATTCATGTAAGTTAATAAACAAAAAACTTATTTTAAAACTACAATGAAACTTTATAAAACATGAGAAGATTAGACAATAAATTTTTAAAGCATGTACAATATATTTGATATTATTTTTTAGTTTGATTATATTAATTTCATGGTTTGATATAATTACTAAAAAATTATGGATAATAGTTCTTAAATGATTTATGATTTAATTTAAAAATATTTTATTTTATTATTATTTATTATGACATTTTTTAAAGGTTAAATATATTTTTAGTCCCTTAAAAATAGGTGAGTTTTGTTTTTGGTCCCTGAAATATAATTTTTGTTTAAGTCATCCTTACAAAAAATTTCATTTTGATAATGATATTTATACGTAATAAAAACTTTTAAGTTGTTGACATAACATATTTATTTTGTACTTAATAGCTTAGTTTCAGATTTGCAATTACTTTAGACACAATTTTGATGCCAATAATTGTGTCTTTTATCAAATTGTATTTCCAATTCTCAAATTTTGATTATATAATATTCGTAAGAAATTTGAGAGCCAGATATATGTAATATGAATAACTAAACAATTTAGGGTTTAGAAATTTGAGAGCCGGATATATTTCTTATCATATGATTGTTAATTTATGTTTTCATACTTTTAATAATACAAGAAAAAAGAGTCAATTTTTAATCAGTGCAAAGAGCCAAGGAGAGGAAGAATCACATTCATGCGTCATAGAAATTAAAATCATATACTTCCGTTAATGTTAATTAATCAGGCGGAAAAGAATCATGATATTTTTAATATTAAAAGTACAGGATCCGAAATCTATGTTTGTTAAATAAATGCGGGGGAGAAGAATAATAAAATCACCATTGTTTTTTTCGTATATTGTTTGAATTAAGGGGTGAGAAGCATTATATATTTGCATTAATTTAGTAAACCTAGATTATATATATATGTGTGTGTGTGTGTGTGTGTGTCTATATATATATATATATATATATATATATATATATATATATATATATATATATATATATATATATATATATATATATATATATATATATATATATATATATATATATATATGAAATTTAAATGGTATATATCATAAAATAATCAAGTTGTTTAAATATTTGATATTGTACATTAAAAAATAATTTCGTTCCACCCGTGCGTGGCACGGGTAGAAATACTAGTAATATTTTAAAGGCACTGTTGGAATAATATCTGAATTGAATAAAATATGTTGATATGAACTGAACAATACCAAAACTTTGAATGTCTGAAATGAACATTGTGTGCATGATATCAAATGATTTGATTATGAATTTAGATTTAGTTTATATGGATGTTCGACGCATTAGATATGCTTACTCAGCTTTACCGCTGAGCGTGTAGTGTGTTTTATTTGCTACACGCAGGTAAACAGAAAGAACAATGTGATCCTGGCGGCAGATGGGGCGAGATTGTCGGTATGGATGTGACAAGTTTTGAAATGATTTATGATATGTCAATATTAAATTCGCTTCCGCAATATTGTTGAATACTCCGTACCGTATATATTATGAAAAATATTATTGGGATTAATAAAGTGTATTTGAAAAGTTTTAAATTTTTACGATTACCAAATTAAATACTTTAGTCCGAAAGGGGCTGCAGACCTGGACGAATTAGGGTGTTACAGTGCACTTGGAGAACCATTGGGAAATGCTTCCGAAATTTTGATAGGTCAAAGAAAATGAAATACATTTACTAGTGAGGGTGGCATTTGAAGAATGGGTTAAGATGGTGTAAAGAAGGACCATTTGTATAATGAAGAAGTGCTGCCGGATTTTTGTTACATCATAAGAAATAAAATATTGTGTTGCCTGTATTTCTTATATGTTTGTGTGTATATATAAAATGAGTGTTAATAATTTTGTTGTGCATTGTTTTGCATGTATCAATCATTTGCCCTTCTTTCTTGCTTAGCCATTCATATGATGGATAGAAGTTGGATTCATATGTCGCGTACATCACCTGAGTTTAGTTCTGGTTTGGAAGAGTTTATTCATTTCGCAGAGAAATATTCAAAAGAAGGAAAAAAGCTATATTGTCCTTGTAACTCATGTCACAACCATTTTATGATTGATAGCGTTAAAGATATAAGATTACATGTGTATCGCAAGGGTTTTGACCCAACATACCTTCGATGGAAATGGCAAGGAGAGTTAGAAAATCTTTGCAGCTCTAGCTATACTCATAATGAACAAGTCGAGGATGATAGTCACTATGTGTGCACAAGGTTCTTTACCATTATCCGATGTAAGTTTATTTTAGTGTGTTTTTGAAATTAATGAAGTGTTTATCATCATTTTCTTTTTCATAGATTATTAAACTTTATGTTGTATGTTGTTTTCGTATTGCAGGTATTTCAGTCTACTTTGCCTTATACTAGAGCCGAATTAGAAGAGGTTAGAGAGTTTTGGGCGGGGGGTTTTCTCGATGAACTAGTGTAAGTTTGTGTTATATTGTATAGTATTAAATGTATGTTAGTAGAGTATAGTTGTTTGACTCTTAGTTGTGTTGTTAAAACTTAGAAGAGTAGTTGTTTTACTCTTGGTATTTTTTAAGATGTACAAGTGGTGGATGCAAATGTTTACTTTTTTGGTTTAATTTGTTTTGTGGCATTTGGGTTTTGTGAATGTATTTGTGTTTGTTATTGGTTTGTGTTAGTTGTTGTGTTGATGGGTTGAATTGTTGTTGTTGTTGAATCTGTATATTTTAGACAAAATTCTGTGCAAAATTGAAAATGTAGTGGATCGGGAGCAAACAAAAAATTCATTTTGAAAAAATTTATTTTTTGCATCGGTTATCTGGTAATAACCGATTCAAAAGCCTATTCCCAGAAATGGCAAAAGGGCTTTTGAATCGGTTATTTGGTAATAACTGATTCAAAAGGGAGGCTTTTGAATTGGTTATTTGGTAATAACCGATTCAAATGCCTCTTCCCAGAAAAGAAGATGGTGTCATTATCTGGCAGTATGTTGTTTGTAATGAGGAGGGTCAAAAGAATGTTTCCATCACTTCTAGGCCACTTATTCAAGAAGCTGCGGATTCTATTCCCAAAAAAAAAGATGCATATCAAACCGCGTAGGATGTAAAGCACGAGTAATATTTAGATTATTTGGTACAGCTGGGTATTCCATCATTTCCTTTAAAGAGTGCCACAATCAATCCATGGTTTCTGCACCTTCCAGGCCTTTCTTAAAAGTAAATAGAAATCTTGATCTTGGACACAAAAAATTCATGTTGAATTGTGCTAAGGCTAATATTGGAATAATGAAGACTTATCGCCTTTTCAAAGAGTCTGTAGGTGGTTATGACAATATTAGAGCCACGGTTGTTGGCTTTAAGAATTTTAAAACGAGACATCAAAGCTTACATTGTTGGGGGGATGCACAAATGGTTATCAACAAGCTTTTTATAAAACATGAAACTTGTTCTGCATTTCACTTTGAATATGATGTCGATGATAATGACCAACTGACAAGATTATTCTGGTGTGATTCCGTCGCTAGGAAAAACTATGCCATGTTTGGTGATGTAGTCTCATTTGATGTGACTTATGTGACTAACAGGTATTTTGCAGGTTTTTAGAGCTAGCTAATGTTTTACCTGTATATTTAATCTGTTTGTTAGCTTACGAATTGTTTTATAGAGTATCGTATCTCTTCATTCATTTCTTCCTCAAAGCAGTTCATGTATTTTATTTTCACTCTTGCCGAACATGTACAATATGATATTTGCACCCTTCATAGGAGTAGATAATCATCGAAAATGTATCACATTCGCGGTTGGATTGATCAACAAAGAGGATGATGAATCTTATTCTTGGCTTTTCCAGTGTTTTTTAGTTTTTCTAAAAATGATTTCAGTCTTGTTTGGAAATAACGTTACAGATTAGTGTTGGCGTTTTGAAAAGATTATTAACAAATAGCGTTTAGCATTAGTGCTTTTAAAGTCAATATGCACAGTTAAAATTTTATCCAAAATGTTAACGCTAATCGAAAACAGTATGACCAAACATGCCTTTCATACCACTTATGTAACCAAACATAGGAAATGAGACTTGGATTTTTTGGAAAAATATTTTTCTCCAAACATAACAGATCTTAAGAGTTAAAATCCAAAATAACAAAGCCATAGAAAAACTAAAGATAAATTACAAGAAAAAAAATTGTTTAACCGAAATGCATAGCACATGTTAAAACGCTATATCCTTATCCTTAAGAGATAAAAAGCAGACTCCGAACTGCAGTAACACGATATTTAGCGGACTTGAGAGTTGAGGCGTGACATGTGGTGGAGCCGTGGTCTCACTTTTTGACAAGTTATATGTGACATACCAAGAGAAAAAAAAAACTTTTCATGTCGAAAAACATTTAAAAAAATATATGATTCTAAAAGAAATGAATACTTATTTCCTTTTTTAATTCTTCCATTTTCAATTATTTTCTTCCTTTCCTTTTATTCATTTTTCTAAAATGATAATTACTTTTTTAAAAACTTATTAATTAAAATATATCATTTACAATATTTTTTTCTGAATTTCAATTAATCTTAAAAATTACACATGAATTTTGGTGTTTAAATATTTTTTAGTAAAGTAATATAGTGATATCAATTATATATTCAATAATACTACATCAAAAGATCTATAAATTGTGTTATTTTTTCGAATTATTATTAAAAAAAATTTAAAAAATATAATTTAGAATTCAAAGTACCAAATTTTAATTAATTTTACTAAATTTTTTATTAGTATATGATTTTTTTAAATAAATACTCTCTTCATCCACAAATTACTTCCGTTACGATGTCTGAATGGACTTAGTTTTAATTCATTTTATATGATAATTCGTGTAAACTAAATAATAAAAAATACATATTCAAAAACGAGATCAAAATTTTTACAAAATTAGAGATAACAGGATTGTATTATTTTCACACATGATCAGCATCAAATCTCTATTATAGAGCTACATTCTATATGGTTTGAGCCTTTGAGGGAGGGGAACGAGGTAAGAGTAGTTCTTTGCTTTTTGTGGAATTAGAGGACTCGAGCAGTTGCAAAGGAAATGAACATTCATCCATAGAAAATTATTTTTTCAAAAAAATAATTTCCTACCACTTATGTAACCAAATGTAGGAAAATTAGATTTAGATTCTCTAAAAAATATTTTTCTCTGAATAAAAAACTCTAAGAGTTAGAATCCAAAATAACAATATCTTTCAAGTATTGTAGAATAGAACAAAATTTCGTTCTACCCGTTCATGGCACGGGTTAAAGTACTAGTGATAATACATTAGGAAACTCACTATGTTTTAGTAGTATATAGGTAGATTTCCCTATATTTTAAACAAATTAAAATTAAAAATACCTAAAAAAAATTGATGGAGGATACAAATCTAAACCCTAAACCCTAAAAGTTGATGGCAAAGAATTCTAAATGATTAACAAATTTATACTTTGAGTAAATTCCATAATTGGTCCTTTATAACAGGGAAGGTTTCCCTATTTAGTCCTCTATTATCAAATATTACCCCAGTTGTCCTTCTTTTATGGGTATCTTTCCACAAATAGTCCTTTTTTATCTTCTATCATGCTGGTGTTAATTTGAGGGCTAAAAGTGTAATTTCGCAATGATAATATATCTTTTTTGTCATACACAATTCCAAAGACTGTTCCGTTTCCATCGTTTGTGAATTACAGTCGCTTTCTACTACAACCATAATCTACAAATGTGGTCTTTCGTCGGAATCCTAGCCCACAATCATAGTCAGTATTTTTGTGTTATCCGCTTAGCCAATATCAGAACACGTCACTAGATATAATGTTGATGTCAAATTATACTTTTAGCCTTTAAATTAATACCAATATGGCAGAAGATAAAAAAAAAGACTATTTGTGGAAAGTCACCTTTAAAAAGAGGACTACGGGGGTAATATTTGATAATAGAGGACTAAATATGGAAACCCCATGTTATAAAGGACCAATTATGAAATTTACTCTTATACTTTTCTAGAAATCTATAATCTTTAACAACTTAAAGTGTAATATATACTCATTTCTGCCCACAAATTCAATCTCTTAAAAAATTCAATATAAAAAAACCTTGGCTTGTGAGACTGAAGACCTTAGGTGGCGGTGGTAGCGGCACGACAATCGAAGTCAGCAATGGTGGTGCAGTAGGCGGATTGGTGGCGCATAGGTCGGCAATGCTGGGCTCTCACGATGTTCTCTCTCTCTCTCAGCAACGATAGCCATTGTTGTACTGTTGTTTTGCCCGTCAAAAGAATACCAAACTTAGAGTCGATGCAAAATTATACTTGTAACTCTCAAGTTAAAATACTAAATGTAGAAAACTCTCAGTTTTTAAAAAAAAACATGTTATAAAGCTTACTCTTATTCTCTTAATTATTTGTATCAATTTTATACTGAAATTTAAGACTAAGCACTTTTTAGGTACTAAAAGATTTGTTTTTGTCTAATTTTGGGATTTTAAAAAAAACTAATTTTCCAATTGTGCGATTTAAATTCCAACTATTTCCAAGCATACAAAACCAACCAAAATCCATTAAATTGTGAAGGGAGAGACGTTCGCTCCCCTCCATGAGACTCTTGCATACAAGAGAGTACGTTCGCCACCCATCCATCTCCTCCTATTAAACTCCCCCCCGTCGTCAATCCCGGCTGAAGCGGCGGCAACCCTCCGTTCGTCCACCACGATGGCGGCGAAAACAGTTCCCCAAAGGCTCTCCATTGCCGCCATTCTCCTAATCCTCCCTTGCCTCCTCTCGGTTGCCTCCGCCTTCAACATCACGAGGATCCTTAACCAACACCCGAACTACTCCACCTTCAACGATCTCTTGACCCGAACCGGCTTGGCCCCGGAGATCAACCGGAGGTCAACCATAACCGTCTTGGTCGTCTCCAATGACCGCATGGGGGATCTCCAGAGTCACCCTATGGAGGCGGCGGAGAACGTACTCCGGACCCACGTCATTTTGGACTACTTTGACCTCATGAAGCTGAACCGGCTCGAGGGTCAAACGGCTAAGCTGACTAATATGTACCAAGAGACGGGTGTGGCCGCGTATGACCAGGGGTTCCTGAACGTCACTACCCGGAACGACGGCATCTTGTTCGGTTCTGCCGTGAAGCGGGCCCCACATGATGCCCGGCTCGTGGGGTCTGTCCTAAGCCGACCTTATAACATCTCTGTGCTCAGCATCTCACACCCCATTGTGACCCCGGGCCTTGGTGGGAGCTTCCAGCCGGTGGAGGCACCACCACCTCGACCTCCTAAATCCGTGGCCCCAGCTCCGGTCCCAAGCCACAAGAAGGATGCTGTCCCTGCTCCGATTAAGGCTCCGGCGGAGGCCGATGCTCCTTCTGATGACATTGACTCCTCTGGTTATAGCCCAGCCGGATCCCCGCCAGAACCGGCTGATGGACCTGAACCGGCTGACGGACCTGAACCGGCTGATGGACCCGAGGCTGCGGACGGACCCGAGGCAGATGCAGATACCCAGGATGCTTCTGAATCGTCAGCTGGGAAATCTGGTGTTTCCCTTGGCGGATTCTTTTTGTTTTTGGGTGCTTTGGTGGCTGCTCTGTAACTTCTTTGTAAGGAAAACATTGGATTAGAGATTCAACAATGACTGTAAGCTAACATATAATACACTTGAAAGTTGAACCCGATCTGGTTTGAATTTATCCGATTCGATCCGATGTGATTGAAGTTATATTTAAAGTTGTTTCTAACCTGATCTGGTCTGATATGATTGGATTTGACCTGATATGATGTAATTTTAATAAAAATAAGTACTCCATAATAAACTGAAAAAATAAGTTGAATGAAATGAACCCTTAAACACTATTGAAAAAACAAACTCCAAAATAGACCTCCAACCTGTATAAAATTAAATAATCTTCAAATATTCTCAGTTCATATAAACCCATCATGTATCGGTACTATACCCAACGTGAGGAAAGCGAAAACAAACTATAAACTCTTCCTAAGCTACGTTACACCAATTGTATCAAACCAACAAACAATGTAGCACAAATGCCGCCCAGGAACAGAAAAAAACAACCTTGTTTCAGGTTCTAATCTTTTCTTTGGAATCAAGTTGGTGGCAATGGCATTACTTACTATGTGCTTCGACATCGGTCATCAACTTGGGCAACCTGTTCTTTTGTTGATATTTTGCACACGAGTACCACACGCCACCGGCTGTGTTGATCACCAGCCCAAAGACGTTTAACGCGTGCACTTGAACTCCTCCTAGCACCACAAAGCCTAGGGTCTGCATCACACACCCAAAGTATAAGAACTTCGGTCTCGTTGCAGCGAAGTAAATAGATAAACAAAATTGGTGTAAAGAACAATCTTCTATAAGTATTATAAGTGTATCCCTTTTTTTCTATCTTCACATTTTCTCTTCATACTTTCATTCTCTGTCCATCTCATAATCATCTCTCTATTTTTAAAGGAATTCTGTGAATAGTAGTATTTTCTTTCTACTAAATAAAACTCAACTACACAACTTATTGAAATGCGTGCGAGCTCAATTCAAAAGAACCAAAAAAGGAATGCAGGGAGTACTTTCAAGTTTCAACTTATAAATTACCATATTTTGATATCATACAGTCTCACACATGTTTTGTTATTTGCAAAAAGAGACATAAAAGGCTGAGGATTATATTATAATTTATACGCACCGTGGATCCAAGTTTCAACTTATAAATTACCATATTTTGACATCATACAGTCTTGCACATAATTTGTTATTTCAAGTTTCAACTTATAAATTACCATATTTTGACATCAAACAGTCTAGCACATAATTTGTTATTTGCAAAAAGAGACACAAAAGGCTGAGGATTATATTATAACTTATACGCACCGTGGATCCAACCCCCTTGAGCACTCCAACAATTGTTGTAGTTAAGGCGGAGTTGACTATGGTGCATAAAAACATTGTGTAGTTCAAGACTATGCCCATCACAAGTGAAAGTAGAAGAATCACAAAGAAATATACCGAAGTACTCTGTTCATGGAAGAAAAAGAAAATAACTGTTTAGAATAATTTCAGAACTTCTTAATTTATCTTCCATATAAAGATAAGCAAGAATTATACTTGGTAAACCATGGAAAAACAGCATAGGAAAATAACATGAACGAGCAAGACATATCAATGCACAACATGTGTTTAAAGGAAAAGAATAAATTTATTGTTACAATTAAATGAAGTCATACATAGGTTTCTTGTGTCCTGCCTCAGTTCAACAACAAGAACAATAATAAAAACTACAACATCCCCAACAAAATCCCACAGAGCAGGACATGTGGAGGGCGAGTACACGCAAACCTTACCCCTACCTGTACAGTAGAGAGGCCGTTTCCATGACATATCACCAAGTGTAAAGCCTTGGTTCAGAAGACAAAAAATGCTAGGAACAGAAAAATGAGAGGAGAATAGGGCTGTTGGAAGGAAAGGGAAGTCAGGAAATCTAAAAATTAGTTCAAATTGAATAAATCATTATTAAATATTTGTGCAGATTCATTTTTAATGTCTATTATATAAATAGTAAGAAATCTCCATGTAAATAGAATTATAAAGAACTTATACATATTTGATTTTGCTTCATATGGTATTTTCCAAGATAAAACCAAACATTCAAAACTCTATCTTTTGCTAACATTTTTCTGGGTTAAAGTTAAAGGAGTGGGAGATATGCAGAAATGTTTGACCAATCCTGCAAATATCTAAAAGATATGTGATTTCAAGTCATTGCTTCAAACAATGCAATTAATCAAAATAAGGTATTAGTGATTTGTACAGTACAAGAAGTTAGAATTCAAGTTACCAATTTGGGCGCTGAACATATTGACACGAGGCAAAAAATCTAACCTTTGCAAATAATATTGACAAAGAATTTGGAAACTCTCCCGTGGCTATGATAAGGAATAATAGAAATGGTAAAGACAAAAAGCTATTATAGAACATAATCTCTATTGATGAAAGCCCATCCTCTGCTCCTGACCTTTCCACTAAAACAAGGTACATGGTCTGCGCATGAAAAGAAAATGACAAATTCAGCACTCAACTGAGGCCACGAATGCTCTAAACTGTCTCCTGAAAAGCAATGAATGTCATACCTGAAAGAAAACAGAAATAAATGCCATGCTATATCCGAACAGATCAAAAGAAAAGTCTCCCAATGCTGCAACAATAACTCCAGCAGCAGTTGTCACTACAGAAAGGGTTACCTGTAAATAAAGGTGGCTTGGAAAAGTAACATCATATAGGAAAACATACACAGTTGAGGTAAATCAAAACAAGAAGCATGGAACTGTTATATAGGAACTTGTATTTGTCCCTGATGTGAGTCAATATTATTCTTAATTTCATTTATATACTGCTCTGCAATATAATATAGGGACAAGAAAGAAAGATGTAGCTCTGGTGTATAGACTCATAGGTGGGATCAAGAATTATACCCATGAATGTATGAGAAAGAGAAAGAGGATACATTCTTCATGCATCGCACATCACTAATGGTCCAAGTCAGATTTCGTAAAGTATTCTCCAGTTTATACTTTATATACCTATATTGTTATGTAGGTAAGTCCTAAACTTTATGCCAAGTAATATAATGAAGCCCTTCCATTTTTAGTTGCTAAAACTCATTCAAAACACGGGATTACATTAGAACGACATAAATTTCTGATGCTCTCAAACACAATAAGTAAACTTTATATTATACTAATATACTCCATCTGTCCCATAAACATTTTATTTTTTGTTTGTCCCAAAAAAAGTTCAACTTTCCATGTATGGAAAACTTTCTGTGGCTCATATTATCTCCTTCTCTCTCATCTGCACCACTTTCAACCACACAATATTACTTTTCTTAATAACTGTGCCAATTCCATTGTGGAACCTTTTTGTAGGACAGAGGGAGTATTACCCAGTGGCATCAAATATTTTCCCAGAATAGTGTAGAACCATAAGATGTGTGCTTTTTGCTCTCAAATGATTTTGTAAGAAGAATCATTTACTGGATGACATGGGTAGAATGGATGGTGTTAGTGCTAATAAGGGAAGCTTGACTGAGGTTTAGGTAACCTAAAAATAAGCTGATGATCCTTCCATAGATCTTCAAAACACTCCTGAAGCTCGCTCAAAACTACAAGAGAGATTGCATTTAGGGATGCATAGATAGTAACTGACAACTTTGAAGAGATGACCGAGCCTTGATATGAAGGGTATGGACTAGTTTACAAGTACTCGTATCTTTTAACAGGTTTGCATTTTGAGATTACCAAAATCAAGAGTTCGTGATTTCCCATATCCTCAACGTTTGCAAAGAATCCATACTTGGGCTTTAAATAGTTTTTCCAACAGCTAATCAGTAGTTAGTGATTTCTCATATCCTCAAACAAATGCAAAGAATCCATACTTGGACTTTAAATAGTCTTTCCATCATCTCCGAGGGAGCCAAAGATTCACCATTTTTTGGCTTTGGGGTATGATGGAATAAAGCATAATGGCTCTTTAAACTGTCTGCACTTCTTCTAATAGTGAAGTAGCAGTTAGTGTGCAACTTTCGACGCTCATCATGGGTCATTCAGAAACAGCCGCTCTATGTGATAACTTGTGCTTGAGTCGGGGGTCTCTTTGTTGTTGTTGTTGTTGTTGATTCTATTTTTCTCAGAGTAAATGAAAATTTTTTAATGCTAAAGCCAGCTGCTTTCAGTTCCATCGTTGGCCAGAACCAATTTTTAAGTGTTGAATCTTATCATTTTATTCCAGATCGTTTATTGGGAAGTCAGCCACCATAGTACGAATTCACTTGTGTCTCATTAACATATTGAGAAGCACTTACAGTTAAGAAATTCTGTTCATTAAATATTAGTTGAAAGCTTAATTTTTCTAGGGCTCCGTAATCATTGTTCTCTGGTTCTGAAACATTACAGCCTTTTCAATATGGATTTAGGCAATGTTCCAAATGGCGTATTGTGTATATGAAGGCATTTTTGTTTCAAGGCGTATTGTGTAAGCTTCAAGGCATAGTGAGGCGTAAACCTCATTTTTAAGAGTTGTGCTTCTGTGGTCCTATGGTCCACATGAGAAATGTTGACCTTCTCACACTTTTCATCGGCTTACAAGTGAAGTTTTTCTCTTTTGCAAAAAGCCCAGCTCTTACATGGTATGTTTGTACTAAGGTCCATAAAATGAGTATGGACCCATAGACCACATACGAATTTGCCCATATTTAAAGTATTAAAAAGACCATAAAACATTATTTAAAAAGTTAAAAAGAATATAGAACATTATTAATAACATAATTAATTCATAAACATTAATAAAGTATATGGTCAAAGTAAAAGGCCTCAAACGCAACAAAGGTTAGCATGAAATACTATAAAATATTGGCCGAAGAAGAACTTAAATTGACGAATGCAAAAAAATGTTCATTGATTTTAACTTTTAAGCATTCTGTCAACTTGTCAAGTCACCTTCAAAATTACGGAGTATAAAATATACCAGTCTTATAGACAAATTAGTAACAACAAAACCAATGCACACAACAAAGAAGAAAAAGAGAGATAACTAACAAAAAATCCAATAGCAGATAAGCAAAAAAAGTAACAAGTTAGGGGGGGAAAGGCCACACAGGAGTAATAACAAAACACATCACCTAGCTAACTTAAAAAACAATAGGGCAAGCAAATTGCAGCATAAAAACGCACCAGTAGTGGCTCTTCAGAAAGAAAGTTCATAAGCAAAAAAAAAGACGCACCCAGTAAGCAAAAAAAAACTCAGCTCATAAGGACTAAAAAAAGAGAGAGAACACACTGTACTTGGTTTTGCACTTCTGCCTAGAAAACACAGAAGAGTGACCAACACCTAGTAGACTAAGGTTACGACCGATAATCAGGTACCAAGTACAGTACATATTTTAAAAATTTGCTAATTAAATGGACAAATTTAACCTTAATCCTATAAATTTGGGGGAAAAGATTGTGTACGCCACATATGCGCCTCATTGTGTACACTGTGAGGTAGCCTCAGTCCACAATTGCTGGGAAAACTAGATGGTGTGTGGCTAGATCGCCATGAGGAGGTTCTGGCTGTAGCAGTACAACTTTTTTTTGCATAAGTTAGCAATTAGAATTATTTTTAAAGGGGAAAAGAAACACTAATGGCTGTAAAACAATTACAAAGAACCAACAACTTGAACCACTTGAATAAGAAGCAATCAAATATATATTGCATACATCTGTCTTCAGCAATCCCAAATACTAAAAAACTTAAAAACCAGAAAGAAATCTATGATATTCAGCGTGACAGCTGTGACTCAACCATGATTTTACTACTTAGGCTCTCTACTGTGCAGGTATGGGTATGGTCTGCACAAACTCCCCCTCCCCCCCCCCCCCCCTTCCCCTATGTTGGATTCAACAAGATTTGTTGTAGTGAAATCTCAACTATGTCTGCTGACCCCACTAAAGCATATGTACATTTAACAGATGAAACGATGTTAGAAGGCCAAAATTAACACCATAACACAGCATTACATCTTAGAGAGCTAAAAAGTGTTAAAATGTGACGTGAGAGAAGTATACAGTAAAGGAGCAAAAACAAAAGTATAAACCTGAGTTGTAGGTCTTCCTTTTCCCGAAAAGAATCCAGCTACTAATACAGAAAGTGGTGTAAGCCTTTTGATGGCAATATACATTGGAATATTTACTCCTTTCAAGCTCGCTAGTGCAAAAGCGACATTTGCATTATAGAACAAGGAAACTAGGAAAAGTTTCTTTGCAGTATCAATGTTGAACGCTCTGGCTTTAGTGTATCCGAGTACCCTACTGAAGTGAATCAGCAAAGTTGATGCTATTTGCTAGCACCATCCAAACACATATTTTAGAATTAAAGTATTAATCATAGAACACCCAACACATTAGGAATCACACAAGTTTACACCTGCAAAGTAAGCAGCGTCACTGATTGAGAATATTGCATTAGCACGGCCTTATTTATGAACACCATAGCCATTGAAGCAATCCCATATGCTAGTGCAGCCAGCGAACTACAATCACATATGCAGCCATCAAATCAGATTAGTAAAAAGCCCTAGTCTTCCATCCAATAACTATGGGGTGTTTGGCAAACAGCCATTAGCATACAGTTGTTAGAAGAAACACTGACTATCCGTTAGCAACTTATTAAAAAAAAGGATGAGCCCCATCCCCGGAGACCCAGCCAGAACAGAGATGAGGCAAATTAGACTTTGATTGCATATTCGCGGCAAAAAATGGAGTCTGGTACTTGCAGAGACCATATGCCTAGAATCAACGCCCACTGGCGTGTTAGCAGCTTATAAAAGGATAAATGGTAGTGAAACTAAAATGTCTATCAAAATGATATTTTCCAAAATGATGAACCTATCAGCATTTGTTCAACTCAATGCTGATTCAAATTGCTAATATACCAAACAATTCATTCTGCATATTGACCAGTCACAAATGCTGTTTTGAATAAAAAAGCGGCATAATGCTGATCCAAAAGTCATTTATCAAGAAACGCCTTATATCTATGCTAATCCGAAATGAAAGCAAACCTGGTATACTGACTTGGCTCCATCGTAGCCTTCGATCGATTTTGAGTGGTAGACTCCGAACACTTTACTGAGCAAACACAAGCACAAACTCATATGCGGCAGGAATCGAATCCCCCGATCCGTAGATAGCACTGCAAGGGTAATTCAAGATTTAGATGCATTACCGGATAGTTTGCAGCGACTGCGTGTGATCGGATTACAGGTTTACATTGTTTGGATTGGGAAGAAAATTGAGAGGTGACTTTCTTGGATCAAGCTAAGGTTGTTCACCCTCGTATTTTAATTGTACACGTGATATACCAAAATAACACTTTCTTTTTTACGGAATAAGACTTTGCACTGTGGTAATGTGACTTTGCATTGTGGTAATGTGTGAGTGTACATGTGCAAATTACTATACTTTTTTGGTAATGTATATGACCACGTTTTGTAATGTAAGTCCTATTTTGGGAATAAAAACATGGAAGTCATATTTTGGTATATTTTCAATGTTTTAGTCCTACTTTGGTCTTTCTCCCTAAGTATATATATGGTACAACACAGTATCTACAGTAGATCCGTGTAGTACTCATTTTGAAATAGAGTATTACTCATTCTGAAATAGGGTAGTACTCATTCTCGTACAAATATAATTAGCGTGGTACTCATTCTAAAATAATACAGTACTCATTTTCACACATTGGTTCAATATAATTATAATATTCATCTTCAAATAATACAGTGTTCATTCTGAAACAAAACAATACTCATTCTCAAATAACTTAGTGTTCATTCTCATGTAAAATAAAATCCATATCATAAACAATTTCTTGGTTGTACCCAAAATTGAGTACAACCGGATGTATAATATAATTAGAAATAATCCGATATAGCACCACATTTCGGACACTTCCCCTCACATGCGTAAATTCAGGAGGGAGTTAATTATCAGCCGTTACAACCTCTTCTCCTTATTACGGTGCTGAACAAACAATCATGAACATCATTCTGCCACCTCCAAAACCAAAGATCCGCAGGCATCGTCTTTGCCGGATTCAGTTCCGGACACACTCTAGGGTTCAGGTTCTACAATCCAATTCCAAAGAGAAGCGAAGCATTCAAATTAATAGCTGCAGAGATTCGCTGGAAGCTTTCGTTGCCCACTGCCTCAACCGGGACACTCACATTTTGTTTCAGGTTCAGTCTATATCACATCTCTGCGCCATTTTATTCCATCGCTATCCCAATACTGAATTTCTGAGACTTTTTTTGACGTTCAATGTCTAGCGTGTGTATTCAACTAATCGAATAGGTACTGCATTGTTCTTATCTACCAATGTTTTAGGTTCATTGAAAGGATCTCGTACCCTCACTCGTCTCATGCTGCTACCCCATCTTCTAAAGGATCTCGTACCCTCACTGACAACACGCAACGAACCAACCGATGCAAACATAGGAGACTTCCGACTAAAGCAGTGGACGCAATACTTTCTCTCAAAGTGTCTAAGAACACGAATACACTCAAAACCGAGGCTCTCTTATAGAGTAGATTATGAGTAAACTAAGTACGCTAAAAAACAACTCAACCTTCACACAAAACGGCTCTAGAAAGCTATGGAAAATGATGATATTTGAATGCAATGAAAGTATGAATGTTGTGAAGTGAATTGGTGAGAAAAGCAGATCCAAACACCCCTTTTTATAGTGCAAAAATAGGCTCCAACGGACCAATGCATTAAAGAGGTGATTGGCTTGATTTATGGGATTGAAAAGATTTGGGATCTACAGGATATTGGCTTCCCATCGATGTTTGGGACTTACCCATCGTTGGTAAGCCAAATTTCCTTCAGTTTTGAAGCCAACGGTTGCCTACCCATCGATGGGTACAAGCTTCCCATCGCTGGGTGGGAGGTTGACTTCCAAACAAGGAAAGAATCAACCTTAAATGACTACCAACGGTCATGCCTTCCCATCGATGGTTTAACCTTACCATCGCTGGGCTCCCATCGATGGGATAGGTTTCCCATCGCTGGGCAAGGTTGTTCTGCCTTGTGATAATGTTGCGCCAAGGCTTTAACAGCGATGGGTAGAACTCCCCATCGTTGTTTAGCATGGTTCTGGAAATTGGTTTGGCCTAGGGACTGCTTACCCATCGATGGGAAGATTTTCCCATCGCTGGGTGGGTGGTTAGCCAAAACCCCATGGTCTTTGCCTTAACCACGGCCTAGCCAACCAATGCAAAAACCGACCGAAAAATCCAAAGTTCTCCAAAATAAAAACCAAGTGTTTGAAACACTTATTTTATGTATTTGGCTAAGAAATCAAGTGAGTTACTTTAAAAACCACGTCATTTGAGTAAAACAACCACGGCTAGCCAGTTTACGCCGTTTTGCGTGGTTTTTGTCAATCGACTAAAAGCGAAAGATGGTTTTCAAAGTGTTTTTGTTGGAGAACCGTTTAAACATGCCAAATAGTGAAAGCAGATCCTAAAATGCTGAAAACCACTTGGTTGGTTCGGATGCCAAAAACCAAAGCCGATAACCGAAAGCCAAATGCTGGTTTCTGAAAGCCGAACACTGGATGACTTGGTTTTTGGTTTGGGCGAACACCAAGTGTTTTTAATGACTTAAACAAGTTTGAAAAACATTTTTATGATGTAAGAAATGCAATGAGAGATTTTAGCCTAAAGAGCCAAGGTGTAAAGATTGGGTCGGTCTTGATCACAATAAAGACTGACTCAATACTATGACTAAGGTCTTCGTTCTTGGTCTTCGTTTAACTCTTGCTCTTATCTTCGTTCTTCGCCTTGTATATTCAATGTTTGACTTGATCACGGCGGTTTGGCATTATCAAAACCTGTCATAAGAACAAACACGGCTTTAGTACGAAAAACGTGACAAGCCCGTGTTTCAACAATTTCCCCCGTTTTGATAATGGCAAACGAGATGAGGTTATGCATATGAGGATTGTTTTGACACTTAAAAAAATGTTCCCCCTTAATAGATGCCATTTTTATTTTAAAAACAATTCCCCCTCAAGTTATGCATAACCTTGATATCTTCCCCCTTTTGACATTAACAAAAAGAATTAAAAGTTAACTTTAGAGTTTAAAAGTAAACTTTTATTCATTAAAAAAAGGGAAATGCGGAATACAATGGAATGAAAATAAAAAAATACAATCATAGTAAGGAGAGAAGAGAAAAGAAGAGTCTAGGCATCGGCGTCCTCGTCCTCGTCGTCCTCGACGTCCATGGCATCGCCGTTGACCGCATCTTCAAAGTCGGCCTCGTCGGGGGAGGAGGACAGAGCGTAGGAGTCGTCGTCCTCATCCTCGCCTTCAAAGTTTTGGCCGAGAATGGTGCTGTCGAAAGGTGGTGGAACGTAGTTGACGCCACGGAAGTATGCCATCATGTCATGGTGTTGGCGTTGCAACGTCCAGTCCATCCGCTCGATTGATTGCCCCATTCCATCCACTGTGAGGGTTAGCCGATTCAAAGTATCGGCTATGGATTGCAAAGAGGCCTTGGCGGGAGCAGGGACTGGTGCACGACTTGGGCATGCGCCGTCCCGGTCTCCGGACTTCTTCCGGAAGGTGCTGTCTTGAATGATCCAAATCTTCGTCATCTTCGTATTCGGGCCGGCGATGGAGATGTCGGCGGAGATGATGAGGTCCATGACGAGGAAGGCGTATGGCAAGCTCCGCTCAGTGGCGATGGAGGCCCAATCCGCCATGTGGATCATCACGAATTTCGCCCAATTGATGGAGGCGCCGTGGATGATGGCGTGAATCGCCTTCAAGTCCTCATTGAAGAGCGAGGTATGGCTGTTGTTCTGGGGGCGGAGAATCCGGGTGATGATGTAGAGGAGGAGGCGCTTGTCCGGTGGGGCCGAGTGAATCGTCGGCACGCCGCTGTGGCGGATCAAGTTGGTGATCCCAAGCTCACGAATGACGACCGCCTCGTTGTTGAGGATCCAATCGTCGCCACCATATGTTGCGAAGTCGTCACCGTGGATGGGCAGCCCTGCGACCCGAGCAAAGGTAGGCAAATCAATCTCTATGTCGTAGAGATTTATGCTGCTGCGTATGGTGTCCCCGTCACAACGGAGATTGGAGTAGAAGGCCCGAACGAAGGCGGGATTGAAGCTCGAGCGGCTCTTGGAGACGAATGGCCACAAACCCGACGCATGGAGTTGGTTGTCGAGGTCGTGGTACCCTTTGTCTTGGGGAAACAACTCTGGGAGCACGCGAGGCAGAGAGATCGGGCGCTTGGCGAAGTGAGTGAGGAAGCGACTAAGTTCCTCTTCCGACCCGAACTCCAAGAAGGATCCGTCCAGGTACGGGAAAGGTTGAGGCGCAGAGCTCGTAGCCTCGGTGGTGACCTTCTTCTTGGAAGCTTTTGTCTTCTTTCCTCCGGCCATGGTTGTGGCGTGTTTGAAAAAAAATGAATGAGTTGAGTAGAATAGACTTAAGCAAGACAATTTGAGAAGATAAAAGTGTGTTTAAAATGGCTAAGGGTGAAGGGAATATATAGGGAGAGGAGGAAATCCCGTTTGAATTTTGAAAAAAGAGTTGTTGGGCCATTAGTGCTGTCTCCAACGGTTCTGAAATTTTGAACTTCAACCGCCTTCCCAGCGATGGTAGGATCTACCCATCGATGGGAAGGTCGCTACTGGAAAGCGATGGAGAAAACTGAACTGCCTTCCCAGCGATGTGTGGATTCTCCCATCGATGGGAAGGTGGATTCTGGAAAGTGAAGGATAAAAGACGAAAGCCTTCCCAGCGATGTTAATACCATCCCATCGCTGGGTCGGTGATTTTGGGAATCCGATAAAGAATTTTAAAAAAATAGTGTCAAACACCCAACGATGGGAGGAAGTACCCATCGATGGGTGGGGAGGTCCTGGAAAAAGTTTTAAAAACACAAGTCATTCACCCAGCGATGGGATAAAATACCCATTGATGGGTAAAGGGTTTCTGGAAATCCGTTAAAATTTTTTTAAAAAATAGAGTCAATTACCCATCGATGGGAGAAGGTACCCATAGATGGGAAGAGGGGTTCTGGAAAAGGTGAAGACTTCCCTCCCAGCAATGGTATAGCCCACCCATCGCTGGTTCCCCCTGATTTCCAGAATTTTGCACTTCGACCATCCCTGCAAAAAAAAGTTAGAAAACCCTCCGACGCTCAAGTTAGTAAACGTTTAAGCAAAGATAAAGAGTGAGAAAAAATGCACAAATTAGATCATCGTGGAGTCAAGGATTCCGAGTTCACTACGAATGCGGAAGAACGACTCTTTCTCTAAAGGTTTTGTGAAAATGTCGGCTAATTGGTTGTGTGTTTCAACAAACTCAATTTCGACATCACCTTTGAGAACATGATCTCTAATTAAATGGTGCCTAATGTCAATGTGTTTCGTCCTTGAATGAAGAACGGGATTCTTCGTTAAGCTTATGGCACTAGTATTGTCACACCGAAGTGGAACGTGACTGATACTAAGGCCATAGTCCACAAGTTGTTGCTTCATCCAAAGAGTTTGAGCACAACAACTGCCGGCGGCAACGTATTCCGCTTTGGTTATGGATAACGCAACACTGACTTGTTTCTTGCTAAACCATGAAACTAAAGAGCTACCAAGTAAGTGGCAAGTCCCACTCGTACTTTTACGGTCCAATTTGCAACCGGCAAAGTCCGAGTCGGAGTAACCAATGAGATGACACGAAGAGCCTTTTGGATACCACAGTCCAACGTTAACCGTGCCTACAAGGTATTTCATGATCCGTTTCACCGTCGTTGAGTGCGATTCCTTCGAACATGATTGATACCTTGCGCAAAGGCATACGCTAAACATGATATCCGGCCTGCTAGCGGTAAGGTAGAGAAAGGATCCAATCATACCTCGATATTTTTTGACTTCAACTTCCTTACCTTTTTCGTCTTTGTCCAGATGGTCGGACGTGCTCATCGGGGTCGCCATTGCTTTGGCATTTTCCATTTCGAATCGTTTTAGGAGCTCCTTGCAGTATTTGGTTTGGCAAATGAGCGTGCCATCTTTCATTTGCTTGACTTGGAGTCCCAAAAAGAATGTAAGCTCACCCATCATGGACATCTCAAATTCGCTTGTCATTAACGTTGAGAATTCCTTGCACAAAGACTCGTTTGTAGCACCGAATATAATATCGTCTACATAAATTTGAACCAAAAGGATATTATTGTTTTTACTCTTGATAAAAAGTGTAGTGTCTACCTTTCCCCTTTGGAAACCACTATCCAAAAGAAATTTGCTCAAACGTTCGTACCAAGCACGAGGTGCTTGTTTAAGACCGTAGAGCGCTTTCTTGAGTTTGAAGACATGGTCGGGAAACTCAAAGTTTTCAAACCCCGGGGGCTGGTCAACATACACTTCCTCTTGAATAAAACCATTGAGGAAGGCACTCTTAACATCCATTTGATAAAGTTTAAAATCCATAGACGAAGCAAAAGCAAGAAGTAAACGAATGGCTTCTAAACGTGCTACAGGTGCATAAGTTTCTTCGAAATCAATGCCTTCTTCTTGATTGTAGCCTTTAGCTACGAGCCTACTTTGTTTCTAGTGACTATTCCATTTTCATCAAGTTTGTTACGGAACACCCATTTCGTACCAATAATCGTACGATCATCGGGTCTTGGCACCAGTTCCCAAACGTCATTCCGTTTGAATTGGTTTAGCTCCTCTTACATAGCCAAGGTCCAATGTTCATCGTTTATTGCTTCGGAAATGGTTGTAGGTTCAATTTGAGAAACAAAAGCCATGTGTCCTATGGTGTCCCTAAGTGAGTTACGAGTACTTACCCCGCAGTTGATGCTACCGATTACCTGGTCAAGCGGATGGTTCTTGTTTGTTCTCCATGCTATGGGAAGCTTGACTGCTTCTTCTTCGTGTTCCTCTTGTTCTTCTTCTTCCTCCTGATTTTCTTCTTCACCTTGGTTAGTCGCTTGAGGTATCTCCCCAGTTTGCGGCTATGTGTTGATGTATATTCCCGTGTTGTCTTCATCGTCATCAGCGTGTATTCTCTCTAATGAATTTGCAAGATCATCACAAATATCTTTTCTCGCCAGGCGAGGATTATCTTCGGAAAATACAACGTGAGGAGACTCCTCAATAGTCAAGGTACGTTTATTGAAGACTCTATAGGCCTTGCTACGTAATGAGTAACCCGGAAAAATTCCTTCATCCGACTTGGCATCAAATTTTTCTAAATTGTCTTTGCCATTGTTGTGAATAAAACATTTGCAACTAAAGACTCGAAGATGGGAAAGGTTTGGCTTTCTCCCTTTGTATAGTTCATAGGGCGTTTTCATGAGTATCGGTCGAATGACGGCTCAGTTTAACACGTAGCTCGCGGTACTCACGGCATCCGCCCAAAAATACTTAGGGATTTTTGCCTCATTGATCATAGTTCTAGCCATCTCTTCGAGACATCTATTTTTACGTTCCACCACTCCATTTTGTTGTGGTGTACGTGGGGCTGAGAAGTTATGATCAATGCCAAGTTCGTCACACAAATCTGAAAACAGATTTCGTTCGAACTCTCCCCCATTGTCGCTTCTTATGGCTACTATGGTTGTTTTTTTTCATTTTGAACTTTCTTTAAGAAATTTTTGAAAACGTGAAATGCCTCACTTTTATGAGTTAGAAACAAGGTCCATGTAAACCTAGAGTAGTCATCGACAATCACAAACGCAAAGTAATTGCCACCAAAACTCTTCGTTCTAGAAGGACCAAAGAGATCCATGTGCAAAAGTTGAAGCGGTCTAGACGTTGAAACAACGTTTTTAGACTTAAACGAAGCTCGAACTGGCTTCCCCTTCTGACATGCATCACATATGGTGTCTTTTTCAAACTTAAGTTTTGGGATGCCAATTACTAAGTCTTGTGAAACCAATTTGTTCAAAAGGTTCATGTTCATATGAGCTACCCTTCGGTGCCATAGCCAAGTGTCTTCCTCTTTACTCATGAGGCACTTAGCAAAGCCGGAAGGAGATTTGTCTAAGTTAACCATATAAATGTTATCGATTCTATCACCACGTAGAATGACCTTATTGTCACTAAGGCGTTCTACAGTGCATGATTTTGAATCGAAGGTCACACGGTTTCCCTTGTCACATAATTGACTTATGCTCAAGAGATTGTGTTTAAGACCTTTGACTAGCAAGACATTATCTATAGAGGAGTCTTCGGACTTACCTACTGAACCGACGCCAATAATTTTTCCCTTGCTATTATCTCCAAAGACTACGTTTCCTCCTTTAGCGGGTTTGATTTGTAGGAACTTGGATGCATCTCCGGTCATGTGCTTGGAGCATCCGCTATCAAGGTACCAAAGTACACTTGACGCCTTCAAGCATACCTACAAAGATGATTTAATAAGATTTAGGTACCCAAGTCTTTTTGGGTCCTTGAGTGTTAGGTGCAAAGTGGTAGTGTGATTCATTTTGTGCCCAATGCCTATGCCTAGTAAAGCAAACAGGAGCTATATGTCCTACCTTATTGCAATAATGGCAAACTACGTTTGGGTTATGCATCCTCCCAGGTTGATAGTAGTTGCTAGGGGGCCTAACTATATTCATCCTGTTTTGAGAAAACATTGGTTTTTGAAAATTTTCCCTTCTAGGTGTCCTAGAATTATTTTGTCTATTTGAAAAATTATTTTTATGCACAAAATCATTTTGATAACTTTTCCTAGGTTGTCTAGCATGCACATTTTCATTCCTAGGTTTTTGTCTAGGTTGTCTAGTGTCCCTAGGTTGACTAGATTTTCTATTATCCTGATTTTTAACTTTCTTATGTTGAGCCTTAGGAGGTTGTCTAGGTGTTTGCTCAATGTTTTTATCCTTAGATTTATTTTTATCAAAACCTATTCCTTCCTTAGAAAAATGCATAGTGTCTAGGAGTAAATTAAGATATTTGTGTGGTGTATTAAACTTCTTAACCGTACTCTCAAGTTTTGCAACCTTTTCTTTTAAAGTTTTGCAAGATTCACATTCACTTGAAGAACTTTCTGGTTTGTTAGCGCTTCTTTTTCCATAAAATTTGTTTTCTTGTTTCAACCTTTCATTATCTTTTTCCAGCTTTTCAAAATCATTTTCAAGGGTTGAAAGACGTTTCTTTAATGATTTATTGGTTTTAGAAGCGCTAACAAATTCGTCATAAAGCTCATGAAGTGCTTCTTGCATTTCGTCAAAAGTATAAGAGTCGGAAGAAATGGTACATACCTCTTGAATGTCGTCGGTTTGATCTTCATGCGCCATGAGGCAGAGGTTGGCGGATTCCTCCTCTTCTTGATTAGTTGACTCGTCGCCACCCCATGAGATATAGGCTCGTTGCTTTTTGAAGCCAGGTTTGTCCTTGCTGCTTTTGCCTTTTGGACATCTTGGCTTGATGTGGCCTATCTCGCCACAGCCTTAGCACTTTGGGGTACCGTCGTGCTTTCTTCCTTTCCGTTCAAATTCCTTCTTCATGAATTTGTGGAATATCTTGATGACGAGTCCGAACTCGTTGTCGTCATCGCTTGAAGCTTCTTCCATGGTCTCCTTGGTTGCTTTCAGCGCTATTCCCTTCTTCTTTTGTTCATCCAAAGATGGGGTTAGAATAGTAGATTCATAAGTTTTGAGATTACCTCTTAACCCGTCGATGGTGACATTTGAGACTCCGATGGATTCATAGATTGCATCTGCCTTTGATCTCCATTCGGGTGTGAGACTTCGCAGGATTTTTCTCACAAGATCCTTGTTGGCGTAAGTCTTCTTGAGTGCATGAAGGTCGTTGATGATCTTTGAGAACCGATCGAACATGTCATCGATCTTTTCGCCTTCCTTCATCCTGAACATCTCGTACTCCTGCGTTAGGAAGTCAATTTTGGCTTCCCGAACTTGGCCCGTACCTTCATATGTGACCTCCAGCTTGTCCCACATTTCTTTTGCAGTGGTGCAGCAAGAGATCTTGCGATAATAATCAAGATTGACGGCACAGTACATCATGTTGATTTCCTTGGTGTAGTTCTCCACCTTTTTGATGTCCTCGGCATCAAATTCGTCCTCGGTTTTTGGGACCGTGGTTTCTCCTACTTTCTTCATTGGGATTTGCTCTCCATTTTTGATGACCAACCATAATTGGAAGTTGGTGGAACGGATATAGATTCTCATCCGTTCCTTCCAATAGGAATAGTTGGTGCCATCAAAGAGTGGTGGCCTAGACGTAGACTGACCTTCTCCAATTCCTGCATAGAGATTTCTAGAAGAACCCATGATCGCTTTACTCTTAAACGTTTAAGTTTGGACGCGAGTTAGGCTCCGATACCAATTGTTAGAATAATAGACCAACGCTAGAGGGGGGGTGAATAGCGTTTGATCGTAGAAATCGCAGGAATTAAAAAATTAAAAGAGAAGTAAAGAGAAGAGTAAGAGGCACACCGAATTTTACCCTGGTTCACCACAACTTGTGGCTAATCCAGCCTCCCGAGAGACTCTCTCAAGCTACACTACTATCTCGTTAAGCTTGCGGGTGCTTAACAAACCGTTACAACTTGAGAGTTCGAGTTACACGAACCTCAACGAGTCCTTCAAAGGAAACATCCCTTCCTTTGAATCTACCGAGAGAAATACTTTCTCTCAAAGTGTCTAAGAACACGAATACACTCAAGAACGAGGCTCTCTTATAGAGTAGGTTATGAGTAAACTAAGTACGCTCAAGAACAACTCAACCTTCACACAAAAGGGCTCTAAAAAGATATGGAAAATGATGATATTTGAATGCAATGAAAGTATGAATGTTGTGAAGTGAATTGGTGAGAAAAGCAGACCCAAACACCCCTTTTTATAGTGCAAAAATAGGCTCCAACGGACCAATGCATTAAAGAGGTGATTGGCTTGATTTATGGGATTGAAAAGATTTGGGATCTGCAGGATATTGGCTTCCCATTGATGTTTGGGACTTACCCATCGCTGGTAAGCAAAATTTCCTTCAGTTTTGAAGCCAACGGTTGCCTACCCATCGATGGGTACAAGCTTCCCATCGCTGGGTGGGAGGTTGACTTCCAAACAAGGAAAGAATCAACCTTAAATGACTACCAACGGTCATGCCTTCCCATCGATGGTTTAACATGCCTTCCCATCGATGGTTTAACCTTACCATCGCTGGGCTCCCATCGATGGGATAGGTTTCCCATCGCTGGGCAAGGTTGTTCTGCCTTGTGATAATGTTGCGCCAAGGCTTTAACAGCGATGGGTAGAACTCCCCATCGCTGTTTGGCATGGTTCTGGAAATTGGTTTGGCTTAGGGATCTCTTACCCATCGATGGGAAGATTTTTCCATCGCTAGGTGGGTGGTTAGCCAAAACCCCATGGTCTTTGCCTTAACCACGACCTAGCCAACCAATGCAAAAACCGACCGAAAAATCCAAAGTTCTCCAAAATAAAAACCAAGTGTTTGAAACACTTATTTGATGTATTTGGCTAAGAAATCAAGTGAGTTACTTTAAAAACCACGTCATTTGAGTAAAAAAACCACGGCTAGCCAAGTTTACGCCGTTTTGCGTGGTTTTTGTCAAACGACTAAAAGCGAAAGATGGTTTTCAAAGTGTTTTTGTTGGAGAACCGTTTAAACATGCCAAAGAGTGAAAGCAGATCATAAAATGCTAAAAACTACTTGGTTGGTTCGGATTCCAAAAACCAAAGCCGTTAACCAAAAGCCGAACGTTGGTTTCTGAAAGCCGAACACTGGATGGCTTGGTTTTTGGTTTGGGCGAACACCAAGTGTTTTTAATGACTTTAAAAAGTTTGAAATTTTTTTTTATGATGTAAGAAATGCAATGAGAGATTTTAGCCTAAAGAGCCAAGGTGTAAAGATTGGGTCGGTCTTGATCACAATAAAGACCGACTCAATACTATGACTAAGGTCTTCGTTCTTGGTCTTCGTTTAGCTCTTGCTCTTATCTTCGTTCTTCGCCTTGTATATTCAATGTTCGACTTGATCACGGCTTTTTGGCATTATCAAAACCTGTCATAAGAACAAACACGGCTTTAGTACGAAAAACGTGACAAGCCCATGTTTCAACACCAACCACTATTCAAGTTGATAGCATTTACAAGTTTAAGGAAGACCTATGCCACAATGACAAAGAGGTCAAATAGGACAACGTTGCATGTTGTATGCATTGACGACCGGTGTTCATGGGCAGTTCATGCTATTAGTCTCCATAATTCTCCATTATTTCAGATACGCAGGTAAATCCTTATTTTTTTAGAGAAATTTGAATGCAAACATAATTAAAAGAGACCCCCCCTTAGTGTGTTCTCAATTTAAAAAAAACTCAGGCATTCTGCAATCACACACTCCCCCCCCCCTCTGCCTTATACACAGATGTGCACTAGCACATAGTACACTTCCTACATTTTTAACAAAATCAAATCACAACACACACATTGCCATTCTGCATTTCAATCCAACTTTAAACACAAATTTTAGTGCAAAACATATTACACCAACTCGTAGTGGTAGTGTGGAATCTACGTCACACATCCCCGGCTATTCACCCACTCCCCCCTAGCATCCATCACACTTCCAACGTAACCAACAAATCATAAGCACAATAAACACATTGGATTAACACACTATCAAACAATTTTCTGTTCACACACATTTGCACTTCAAAATTCCTAACTAAAACCTCCCCCCTCACTCAGTAAACTGTAGAAGTTCTTGCTTTCTGAACAATCACAAAGCCGACTGATCATATGATAAATATCTTTTTTTCTAAAGGTTTGACTAATATCATTCGTGCCCTGTTGATTTTCGGGAAGGTGATCACAGACAAGCAACGTCAGCATTCATAGCTGATCTAGTCCTCCATCTCTATGTGGATGCTACTAGAAAACAATACCCTCCTAATGACATACAGGACGACATGCAACGGAGTTTGGCATTGCAATGTCATACAGGAAAGCACCACTTCGACCAATCCTTCTCTCGCCGAGCAAATGGCAGCCTTGACCGCCACTCTCTCTCGGATTGACACCAACGTCTCCAAAACGGCACACAACGTCAATACCTTGAGCCGTGAACTTCACAGGTATTTTGACTTTGTCAATTACCCGTATGCTCAAATGGTCCCTTACGTTCCTCCACCGAATTTCGGAGGTGAACAGAGTGGGACTCAAAACGTTGGTAGAGATGAAGAGGTGGACGATGAGGGAGAGGAAGAAGAAGAGGAAGAAGAAGCTGATGATGATGATGATGATGATGATGGCGATGGTGATGAAGATGATGAAGAAGAAGACATTGACGAAGACTAACTTCTCAATGATCTTTCACCGGACTTCTAGAGCTCTAGCTCTATTCCCTTCTCTTCTTTATTCTTTTTATGCTTTTTAAATTTGCTTCCGTTTTTGTTATCAAAAATCTTTTTGTTAATGTCAAAAGGGGGAAGATAAGGGCTATGCATATATTAAGGGGGAATTTTTTTTCAAAAAGATCAAAACCCTATGGGGAAATTTTTTATTAAGGGGGAATTTTTTTTCAAAAAGATAAAAACCCTATGCATATCCCCGTCTTGTTTGCCATTATCAAAAAGGGGGAAATTGTTGGAACACACTTTGTACGATAAACTAAAGTCGTGTTCATTTCTGACAGGTTTTGATAATTGCCAAACCACCGTGGATATAAAGAGTTTCGTGAATAACTCAAGGCGTGAAGAATGGCTTGGAACAAGACCTAAAAGACTCAAGGACAAGATCAAGAATTGAAGACTTAGTCGAGTCGGTCTTTTGTGATCAAAACCGACAATAAATTCAAGTCTCGGTTCTCAAAAAGTCAAAACAATTTTTAAAAATCATAAAATATTTTTTGTGCATCAAAGCAAACTTTTTGATGATTTATTTTATTGTTAAAATCCCTGGTCCTTGCTCAGAACCGATACCACCTAAGTCGGCGTTCGGCTTTCGGCGTTCGGTTTTTTGGCGCCCGAACCAACTCCGTGGTTTTCAATATTTTAAACCCTGTTTTTACCTCTGAGCATTTTTAAAATGTTCCCAAATAATTATTTTATAAAAACCACTTTTGTATCTTGGTCAATCGGTCTAACACGTGAAAAACGGTCAAAACCGTACGCACGTATTATACGACCTTGGAGACTTGGTTTTTACCAAACAAGTCTTGTTTTTACTATTTTATACCATATACAATATTTTCCAAACCTGGTTTTACTTTTGGGAACACTTCGTTTTTGGACCTCGGTTTTTCAAAACGGGTTTCAGCTGGCTAGACTTTAGCTGGGTGATAATCGATTATCACCTTTGTGACAATCGACTATCAGCCCCTGCAGCTTTGAACTTCCAAAGTTCTGGAGCACGCAATAATCGATTATCATCTACGCAATAATCGATTATCAGTCTTTGCAGCCAAAACCCAGAATCTTCTGAGATGACCAATAATCGATTATCACTTGTTGACAATCGATTATCTGGGTTACCGTTGTCCTCCAACGGATAGAATTTTAAATTTTTGGACAGGGAATCTTTGGATAATCGATTATCAAACTTTTATAATCGACTATCAGCCTGTGTCCCTGAAAAATTTGTCTTCATCCTGTTGGAAATTCTAGCAACGGGTTTATCCCATTTTGGGCTATAAAATGGCACCCAAATCCTCCTATATACAATGGTAAGAAGCCCTTAGGAACAGTGTTCCCGCAAATTTCACCATGGTTGATTGGGCCGGGCTCCCTGCTGGACTTGGGCCGAAATTGGAGCTACATTCTGCAGGCATGCTGACAGCTTTTTTGGGTTGCGTTTGACGGCACATTGCGGGGCTCCATAAAGCAATGTAATAATAGTTTATGTGGAAGTTTGCCATATCAATGCTTTATATCGTATTGATTTAATGGGTAGATTTACAAAATCTAAGCATTTATTGTGCTTACACCTCTTTCTTTTCCCAAATTATATATATACACCTCTTTCCATCCAAAACTACACCTCATTCCATTCAAACCAGTGATATTAACGTACGGAGTAAGCTTCATATAAACCCAAATATGGCTCAAAATTCCGAAAACAGGTCCATGACAATGTTCACTCCAATTGCGGAACTCAACCGCGATAAGAATTCTTGGATTCTCATGTTGAGGGCTATTCGGGTTTATTTCGTTCCTAAATGGGCGAAAGGTGGAGATTCCATGGAGATCATCTTTCACGATGAGCATGTAATATATTCTACAAGTTATTACAATTGTTTTTTTCCAACCCAAAGTTCATAATCTCACTTTGTATGCTTTTTTTAGGGAACTAGAATTCACGCACATCTTGCTCGAGAGGAAAAAGATAGATTTGAAACGCAAATCATTGAGGGTGGCATATACGCCATTCGAAATGTTTTTGTCCATGACAATTATCAAAGATTGAAAACTGCTAGCAATGATAAGCTCTTGGGTTTTTTCAAAAAGACCGAAGTGAAAACTTTGAGTCGGAATAATTTCCCCCGCATGATGTTCGATTTGAAGCCATTTCCAATTCTTCAAAGTCAACCATGTTTGAATGATCAACTTCTGATTGGTAATATTTCTTAATATTCTATTTAGTCTTAAGCTTCTTTATGAAAATAATGTGTGGCCGAAAAATGTGTGGCCGAAATGTTTACACAAATACATAATGACACAAGCACATGATCTTTACAAGACAACACATGGACAAATTTCACTTTAGAACATGTAGACATATACAATTGCTTCAGGTATTATTTCTTACTATATTTTAATTGAAACGATCCAATTGATTCTTTTTCAACAAATAAACTAATTACCTTCATGCATTTAGCAAATCAATTTTTTTTATCAATATTTGATCCATAAAATCTAACAAAAAAAACGTGCAACATACAATCCTACAATCCTTCAATATACGTTAATCATCACTCATGTGTGGCCCAATGTATCATTAATTAATGGCCCAAACGGTTACCCAAATATATATATATATGTATATATATATATGTGTGTGTGTGTGTGTGTATATATATATATATTGAGAATAATTATTTATAGTGTATACATACGTATTTTTTATAACGTATATATACATATTTTAAATTAGTGCAATATATATTTAATACGAAATATAAAAGAAATATATTTAACTTATTTTAAAGTTATTTGACTAAAACATCTTTTATTATACTTGATCATAATATTTTGGAAAATATTCAGATTCATAATAATTGAAATATATTTTAATAGTTCTAAAAATGTAGCCGAAAATTTAATAAAATATAATAACGAAAAATAAATTTCCAATTAACATAGAACAAATAAAATAATAAGTCATAAAATCTAATAAATAAAAATGTATACAAAAAAAGTTCTATGCAATAATAAATGAGCCACACATTGAGCCAAACGCCTATGACACAGTGTATCATTTAATGTAGCATTTAAATTGTGTGGGGCTCTAAGAGTCAAGATTTAGTAAATCTAACAAAAAAAACGTGCAACATACAATCCTACAATCCTACAATATACATTAATCATCATTAAATCTAGGTGTGTGGCCCAATGTATCATTAATTAATGGCCCAAACGGTTACCCATATATATATATATATATATATATATATATATATATATATATATATATATATATATATATATATATATATATATATATATATATATATATATATATATATATATATATATATATATATATACTGAGAATAATTATTTATAGTGTATACATACGTATTTTTTATAGCGTATATGTACATATTTTAAATTAGTGCAATATATTTTTAATACGAAATATAAAATAAATATATTTAACTTATTTTAAAGTTATTTGCCTAAACATCTTTAATTATACTTGATCATAATATTTTGGAAAATATTCAGATTCATAATAATTGAAATATATTTTAATAGTTCTAAAATTGTAGCCGAAAATTTAATAAAATATAATAACGAAAAATAAATTTCCAATTAACATAGAACAAATAAAATAATAAGTTATAAAATCTAATAAATAAAACTGTATACAAAAAAAGTTCTATGCAATAATAAATGAGCCACACATTGAGCCAAACGCCTATGACACAGTGTAGCATTTAATGTAGCATTTAAATTGTGTGGGGCTCTAAGAGTCAAGATTTAGTAAATCTAACAAAAAAAACGTGCAACATACAATCCTACAATCCTACAATATACATTAATCATCATTAAATCTAGGTGTGTGGCCCAATGTATCATTAATTAATGGCCCAAACGGTTACCCATATATATATATATATATATATATATATATATATATATATATATATATATATATATATATATATATATTATATATATATATATATATATATATATATATATATATATATATATATATATATATATATATATATATATATATATATATATATATATATACGAGAATAATTATTTATAGTGTATACATACGTATTTTTTATAGCGTATATGTACATATTTTAAATTAGTGCAATATATTTTTAATACGAAATATAAAAGAAATATATTTAACTTATTTTTAAGTTATTTGCCTAAACATCTTTTATTATACCTGATCATAATATTTTGGAAAATATTCAGATTCATAATAATTGAAATATATTTTAATAGTTCTAAAATTGTAGTCGAAAATTTAATAAAATATAATAACGAAAAATAAATTTCCAATGAACATAGAACAAATAAAATAATAAGTCATAAAATCTAATAAAAAAAATGTATACAAAAAAAGTTCTATGCAATGATAAATGAGCCACACATTGAGCCAAACGCCTATGAAACAGTGTAGCATTTAATGAACATATAATGAGTAAGATAATAATTCTTAATATTTTAAATAAAGAAAAAAGTATATTAAAAAATGTTCTATGCAGTAATAAATGAGCCAAACATTGAGCCACACACCTAGATTTAATACTCCGTAGCAAGTTAATTTCCCTGCATTTAATACTCTATAAATGTGTGCAACTACACTTTTCTAACCCTCCTTCTTTCTTCATTTAATTCTCAACCTCCTTACCAATTACATTCAAGGTGATCTTGAGCATTCATAGCTACCATATATCCTTCCTTTCTAAGGTTAGTAATTCACCCTCTTCTTATTTTAGAAATATTTTTTTAATATATCCTTAGAAATACAATACAAGAAATTTGATTTATTGGTGCGAATTTTGAACCAACACTTAGCTTTCAAAAACGTGAAATTGCATTGGAGTCTGAGATCATAATTCTTGAAATTTATTATTTATGGCATTTCGCTTTAAAAAATTAAACTATAAATTTACTAAATTTGAAACATTAAACAAAGTTTTAGGTGAAACGCTGTTATGTTTTTACTTCTAATTTAAATTTGTATATATTGATTTAATAAAAATTAGTTGTTCCAAACAGATACCTGTGATCACTCTGTCAAGTGGAATGAGGAAGCTTATCAAAACAGAAAGAATCTCACCCATGCGTGATTCAGAAAACGAATCCGATAAAGGTAAGATAGTGTTCCTGATGTAATAAACTACAATTAATATTAATGATAGAAATGAATAAATATATACATATTTGTGTATATAATGTATATATAGATTTGTATAAATATAAATACATGTATATATACATATATATATTTATATACATATATATATACATATATATGTATATATGTGTGTGTATATATATATATATAGATATATATATATATATATATATATATATATATATATATATATATATATATATATATATATATATATATATTATATGTATGTATGTATATATATATGTGTGTGTATATATACGTGTATATATTTTTATATATATACAGACACGCACATTTAATACCTTTCTTTATACCACACCACCATTGGAGTTTTCTTCTCTAAACTGGATATTCTGCATAAAAATATTGTTAATGTGCAATTGAACCTTAATCATGTTCAATATCGTTTATTGAACATGTTTTTTGGGTTCAATGGCTGTTTGAAAACTTTAATGAATACTCCCTGAATCAGATTATTATATCTTGGATATAAAACATGTTTTTTTAATTACAGATAAGGTAAATTATTCTACTTTACCATTATAACTGAACATATTAGCTAAGTTTCAAAGTCTGCATTTAAACTGTTATCAATAAAAATTATTGATCTTAATGGTATATTTTTCAAATGAATTCATAACACGTGGTTAAGAAAACTTTCTATAATGACATTCAAAATGTCATTGAAAAATACTCTTTCATATCACCTTATTATAATAAATACAAATAAACAAATTCTTTTATAAATACTTTAATCAGATTCCAGGGACATTTTACTCATTTGCAGAATTTTTAAAAGTATTAAATTGTTTCAGATTAAATCATAGATCTATGCTTTTTTAAAAGAGATTCACATTATCAAAGATAAACAATTTCAGATTTCAGATGAAATCAAAGATCTATGCTTTTTTTTAAACAAAGATCTATGCCTTTTTTTAAACAGATTCACAATTTCAGAGAAGTAATATGAACATTTGTTTACTGCTCAACATATTCTTTTTAAATTGGTTTGTACAAATAAGCCAACAATTACTCACAAAAAAAATGAGCATTGTTTTAAGAAAAATAAATCTAACAGTCCCTTGCATGTGGGATTGAGATCTGTAAAATTCAAATCCAAATCACAAAGCAAGAGAAACGGATCTATTAATTATCATAATAATCGTTGAATATAGAGAGTATATAGTCAGGCACGGAATCATATCATGTAAAAAATGAATTTTACCGAAATTGCCGCATCGATGATGTCCGTACCCGTCGTTGAAGGTCCAGAGTATATATTCGCCGGCGTATCCATCAACTAAAACAATGGGTGGAAGAGAGATTTGTAGGGAACGCGATTAACATATCGGCGGTGGGTGTAGTGGTGGATAAACCACCGTCACCGCCGGAAACCATTCAGAGTATAGAGAGATGTAGAGAGACGTGAGATGCGGCGGAGAATGAGTGGGGGTGGTAGGGTTTGATTTTAGATAAAATGGGAATGGGTTGGGCCGGGAATGGTTTGGTCCAATTTTATTTAGAGTGTATTTTTTTCTGTGGGCCGAAATTTTTGGTTGATGGAGGTCTGGGCCGAGAAAAAAATAAAGGTTTTATTTTAAAACCTGGCCCCATTATGTGATTCATTTGTTGTGTTATTATGTCAAAATTATTTGTAACTATTTTATATTTTAAGACTATTTTGGTCTAATATTAATAAATGGAATATTTTGAAACAATATAGGAGGAATTGGAAGTTTAGATGATCCATGCTACAAGTGCAAAAGTAACGAAGATTCACTTGATATGGAAATGTGTTGGGTATGCAAAGATGTTTTTGGTCATCTCCGTTGCTTGGAAATCGAAGATGTTGGATGGGGTATATATTTTTTTTGTGATCATTGTGCGATTTTACCACCCCTACCACCGCCTCTTCCACCTTCGCCGCCAGTACTGGTCTCACCGCCTATGCTACTTCCTAAGCCTGAACCGACTACGATGCCAGAAACACTAATGCCTTCTGAACCGATGCCACCGCCTATGCTACTTCCAAAGCGTGAACTACCTCCGATGCCAGTATTGATCCCACCGCCAATGCCACTTCCCAAGCCTGAAGCAATTATGATGCCGGAAACACTAATGCTGTCTAAACCGATATCACCGCCTACGCTGCTGCCAAGTTGTGAATTGCGTACGTTGCCAGAAATACGTACTCCGCCTACTTTGAGGAGATCTAAAAGACTCAGGACGGCAAATATCAAATATTTTAATGACATATATGTCACTTATTGAAAAGAATAAGATATGTATTGCAATGGTTGTTTCCACAATATTTTGTGTTTTTGTTTTTTTGGACTAACTCAATGTTAGTTATTTATAAACATCCATTGCAATTATAGTCTTCAATGAATGTATGATGATCTAATTTTTGAATTACTTAAATGACTGCTTTTGTAATGGATGATTGTCTTTCAATATTTATTCTTGCAGTGGCTATACAAGACATGTTTTAATTGAGTACGGTGTTGTTAGTCTCTATATAGATTTCAACTTTAGTTCTTTTCAATTTATGTATGTTCTTCAACGTTTCTAATTACAATTATTTATTCATTTTATAATTACATTATTGCGACGCACGTAGAAAATGGAACAAGTACCTCTTTCAAAGATAAATCCAGATCATTGCATATGGAATCAAATATTTACAATCCATCGCCTCTCAGCAACTTAACAAATGGTAAATAATTCAATCCAAATTCTACTCTTTTTTGTATTTATATATTTCTTTTTAAGATTTACTGTTTATTTTTTTTATTGTCAGTGAGACTTTGTACCCCCTTTGATCGGTTCTCTTCGCCATCATCATCCTCCTTTAATGCATCCAATGCTTTGTATAACCATGGTAATCTTTCTCTACCACAAAGTTGTATCACACAAAAAAAAAATGGTAATACAATAAAGCGACCATGTCAAGTAGGTATGCTTCATTTTTTCTTTTAATTCCTTATTTGAGTTTAAATGCATCAAATCTTATACATTAACTGATATTTATATTCTTTCGAATTTTATATTATATGAATATTACAATCCACAGTTGATGAAGAGCGCAATACTTCTTTACCTCGAACTACGTTGGTAAACCATTTTGTTACGCAAGCTTGGGCGATAGATTCAGATTTGCATCGTGATGATAAGCATATGATTCCATCAACAGTGGTTAGGGATAAGCATATGATTCCATCAACAGTCGTTCGAGGCCCAACTTCATACAAAGATTTAAGAACTGTTAATGGTATTATTCACGACACCTATCGTGATGCCTGTTATGCCTTGGGTTTGCTAGACGATGACCGGGAGTACATCGATGCTTTTAAGGAAGCAAGTTCTTGGTGTTCAGCCAAACAGCTGCGATTCTTATTTGTTACACTACTTACAAACGAATCCATGTCTAGGCCTAAACATGTCTGGGAACAATGTTGGGAATTCATGGCTGATGATATTCTACATCGTCAACGATGTCTTCTCGGTCATCAAGGTATTGTGCAACTACAATGTATTAGTATTTTTAATTAATATCCCGTTAACTAACAATACTTATTTAATGCACAGATTTAAGTTTAACTGGAGATCAAATCAAAAATTACGCCTTGATTGAGATAGAGATGTTACTTAGGATGCGAGCTAAGAGTCTACGAGATTTCGTTGACATGCCATTTCCAATTCTAGATGCAGCATCAACAACTCGCAACAGACTAATTCTTGACGAATTACATTATGATCGACATGCATTGAAAGAAGAACATCATAAGATGATGGGACAATTGAATGACGAACAGCGTCGCGCTTATGAAACAATTATGGCTTCTGTCGATTCCGGCGAGGGCAAGATTTTTTTTGTTTACGGATATGGGGGGACTGGAAAGACTTTTGTGTGGAAAACTTTGTCGGCTTCTATACGCTCAAGAGGGGATATTCTGTTAAACGTTGCTTCGAGTGGTATTGCCTCACTTTTGTTGCCAGGGGGAAGAACTGCTCACTCTCGGTTTGGAATTCCCATCAATCCCCATGAAAATTCCACATGTAACATTAAACAGAAGACACCACTTGCATATTTATTGGTTATGAGCAAGCTTATAATTTGGGACGAAGCACCAATGACACACAAGTACTGTTTCGAAGCTGTGGACCGAACTCTGCGTGACATAATGAGTGGAGTTTCCCAATCTAATTCAAATCTTCCCTTTAGAGGTAAGACAGTTGTGTTTGGGGGAGATTTTCGACAAATTCTACGCGTCATACCCAAGGGAAGAAGGCAATACATCGTCAATGCTACGATTAACTCTTCTTATTTGTGGAATTATTGCACTGTTTTGCGCTTGACAACTAACATGCGTCTACAGCACATGTCTCGCGATGACAATTTAGAAAGCATGAGAGAATTTGCAGAGTGGGTTGCGAGTATTGGTGATGGTCTTGCAGGGCAAGAGAATGATGGAGTTGCTGAGGTCATTATCCCAGAAGACATGTTTTTAAAAACTATAGATGATCCAATTGCATCTATAGTAAATTCAACGTATCCAGACTTCCACAATATTGCAAATGATCCAACGTATTTGCAGAGTCGAGCAATCCTCGCACCAACACTAGAAGTCGTGGATGAAATTAACGAATACATGACGGCATTGAATAGCGTCGGAGAAGCTAGAATTTACTTGAGTTCAGATGCAGTTTGTAAATCAGATTTAAACGTAGACTTTCTATCGGACATGCATTCCCCCGAATTTCTGAATAACATACGAGCATCTGGTGTACCGAACCATGAGTTGAAGTTAAAGATCGGAACACCAATCATGTTGTTGAGGAATATTGATCCATCTTCGGGTTTGTGCAATGGGACAAGGTTGATTGTTACCCGACTTGGTAATCATCTTATTCAAGCTACTGTGCTTACGGGGAAAAATATTGGTCAAGAAGTCGTTATCCCCCGATTGTTGCTTACCTCGTCAGATACGAGAATTCCTTTTAAGTTTCAAAGGAAACAGTTCCCAATTATGATTTCATATGCCATGACAATTAATAAAAGTCAAGGGCAATCGTTGTCTCAGGTTGGCCTTTTACTGAAGAAGCCGGTATTCAGCCACGGTCAGCTTTACGTAGCGCTTTCACGTGTCACAAATCGCAGGGGTCTAAAGATCTTGATATGCAATGATGACCAAAGCAAGATGAATCAAACTACTAATGTAGTTTACAAAGAAGTTTTTCAAAACGTATAATGTAATGCTTCCACAATTTTTATTATTGTATACTTCACCCCCTTTAATATTTCCTGTTATATTCGTATTTTAATTGAATCGTATCGAATTCCAACATTAATAAATTCCCTAATTATTGTAACTTTTTTTACGCCGTGCAACGCACAGGTTCGAGTCTAGTCCTCTCATTTTACACACAATTCTTCAACATTTCAATACTCTTTCATTGCATAAGCATTCCTATTTTTTCTTAGCTATTTGAGAGCCAATTCTTGAAGAAATTGTTGTGTTCTTGAGCGTTTACTAGTTCACTCATATCTACTCTTTGTGAGAGTTTTATTCCTGAGTGTTTAAGTGTTTTCATACACTTTAACGGAGGTTGTTCCCTTGTTGTAAACTCGAAGGAAGTTCCTTGTTCCTTCGTGAGAAGTCTTGGAGTGCGGTATCTCCGAGCAAAGGTGTTGAGGCTCGTGTGACTCGGGTTCTCAAGTTGTATCGGTTTGTTAAGCACCCTTAAGCTTAACGGAGTTAGTGTAGCTCGAGAGAGTCTCTCAGGGGGCTGGATTAGCCACACGTTGTGGGGAACCAGGATAAAATTCGGTGTGCTCCTTCCTTACGCTCTTTACTTTAACGCTCTCGTTTTTAATTTCCTGCGATTTTGTTTTAAACGCTATTCACCCCCCCTCTAGCGTTGGGCCTTTATTCTAACAATATGTGATGCAGAAGATAAGGACTCATGGATGTGGTTTCTTACTCAATTGAAAACCTCCTTGACGACGAGACCTGATCTTTATATTGTGTCTCACCGCCACGAAGGTATCCTTCATGCCGTTCAAAACGTATTCCTCAACGCAGGACACGAGTTTTGTACTAAACACATTGCCCGAAACATGCGTGTGAAATTCAAAGGCTTTAAAGAAGACCTAACCTGGAAGTTTAGGAAAGCTTCACGTGCAGCAACTGAGGTGGAGTGCGAGGAGTATCTTCAAATGCTGGATGAACAAGACCATCGGATACGTGCATATCTCTCAAAAATTGGTCAAACAAGATGGGCATGCTGTAAAAGTGGGCCACACCGGTTCTCCGTAATGACTTCCAATGCGGCAGAATCAATGAACAGTGTCAACAACTCCGCACGTGAATACCCCATTTCAAAACTAGTCGATTCCATTCATGAAAGGATGTAGAAATGGTTTCATGAACGCTTTCAAAAAGCTTCGTCTACCACAACCATTCTACCAAAGAAGCTTGAGTCGGAGTTAATATCACTACAACGTGATGCATTTAGGATGAAGGTATACCTTATTTATCCATCAATACAGAACACGCTTTTAAATTATAAATATATACTGCAATACACTTACAGAACTCCGTTACCCATTATATTACATTTAACATTCCTAATTCGTACAGGTTAAGCCAGCTTGCCCATATGAGTTCGAGATTGTTGATAAGTGGACCCGAAGTTTTGTTGTCAACCTTAGAGATAAGACATGTACATGCGGGGATTTTCAATTGGACCAGTTTGTATGTGTGCACGCTGTAGCAGCAATTGTATCCTGTCCAGGATTGTCATGTTACAATTTCATCTCACCTTATTACAAACGCGAAACATTTACCATTTCTTGGTGGTTATTCAACCCCTACAAGAAATAAGGACTCATTGTCGTGTACGTCTGCAGGAGATTGTACTGTCTGCCTTTCACTTCCTAAAAATACATTGCTATCTCAACATGCTGTATAACATTACATGAGGCACTAAAGTCAGTATTCACAAAAAAACAAAAAACCCAATCTCTTATCCTTCACATCCATTAAACGTATACAAATCACACTGCCATTCTCCCCCCAGTCATTCCCTCAATGCCCTGTCCTAAATAAAATCATCCTACATCCCCTATAACACCCCACCAACTCTATCTATCCCATTAAGGCCATCACACTTCCCATATACAGGCTTACAAATCTGCTTAAAAAAATCTCCTCATTGTCACACTAATAGTAAAAATAAAAAACACAAACAAAACTTGACTGATCGTTAAAAAACACATAGCCATGCCACTTCACAAACCCACTCGGATGTCCCCAATTTTAAAACATCACACATCGCCAAAGTCTTCTGATACATTATAAAAATAAACACCCATAAAAAACTCAAAATAAATCATACAGTGTTGCGTAACCACTCTGTGTTTGTAAACAGCTCATATACCCATGTCTTGTTCTCCACTGTAAAGCCATCAAGGACAATGGGATTGTTCGTCATGTTCTCCACCTTACTTGTATACCTGCATGACTTGTTCCCCCTTCCTTGTCTTTTCAGGATGCCCTCATTCAAAAATCCCCTAACCTTCTCTATTTCTTCATCCGCAGGCATCTCCTTTGGATCCTCGGAAAATGGCCCATAGCACACTGCCCCCCTATCCCGTGTAATACGTTCCCTAGCACGCTCCATCCGCTCAATCTTGCGCTTCTTCTTATTTTGCTCAACCTCCGAGGGAGTATATCTCTCAGGATTCTTGTGAACCCTTTTAGGTCGTTCAATCTCCACACACGCACTATTTGAATACGAACCCGTAGTGAATGCCTAATCGAATCATTGCATACCATTCGTATCAGGAGAAATTAAAAAACATTTTGTAACAAACACATGGCCAGAAAACTAACATGCCAACATATCAAAGCACATTTTACGATAGTCACTAATTTTTTGCCCATTACAACTGATTCAAAAAATACTAACCACAACAGAATCATGAACACCTCTCACTCCCTGCTCCCCGCTGGCCACATTGCTGCTAGTGAATATTCTCTCGAAATCATCGTCACCCATGCTAACTCTCTGCGTGCCTTCATGGTCACGCTACCCCATTCTACCCTTGTTCGAACCAGCAGACCCCTGTAAATATACAACGTTAAATATAAGGCCACACAAAACGGGAAATGCTATTGAGGCTAAAACCGGCGGTAAGACCGCTTCACTGGAAGTGTGATTATTAGTCCTTTTCAGAATACTTGTACTTCTAAAAAAGACTAACCCCAACTGCAGCCTCAACGCACATCGATTCTTCCACATCATTTGGCACTATGGGGTTTCCACATTTCAATTCAACCTCCGCACCATCTTCAATCACATTGCCTTTTTCCTCATCCGCATCCTGACCCACAACACCTTCACAAGATACCAAAGGAACCTGCTAGTCAACACAGTTACAATTCAAATACCATTGTATCAAATTACATACCCCTTCAGTGGACACTCAAAAAAACATATGAGATCAACACATTACACTCTTGGAATTCTGTAATGAAATTAGCATCAGTTTGGTTTGCCGGTCGATAAGCTCGAGGTCGCGAGGATCATACTGCGTCTCAGTGAAGGGAATCTCAACACACTTCCTCTCCTTTTTAGCATCACATGCCTTTGTCACTGACACATTACCACTGTTGGCATTTGGATTGTCATCACCGGCGGCATCAACTTTCGGAATTGGAGTTAGAAGATCAAACGATGGCCCCCAGTGTCAAAACTCATTTCGTCATTATATCCGCATTTTACTCTAGCCTCTGCATTTCCCTCACCATTACGATCATCCATCTGGACTTTAACTTCCTCATTACCCCCCATCAATGACGCTTTCCCTGATGCTGACCCAGCCTCAACATACGCAGATTTTAGTTAAAGAATTCCCAAAATTTCATCCAGTTTTCTGTCTTGTGCAGCCTGCTTTTCCTTTATCTCTTTAATTTCCTTCACAATGCTCAACTGATCACACCCCTTACTTGCCACACCCTGCAAATTTCCTTTTTGCGCCACCGAAATTTTATTCAATTCACACTGCCCCTCTCAGCCCTCAACCCAGCACCAGATGCCATCCCACCAACTTTCATCTTCACCAACGTTTCCCTTATATTCACCTGCTTTTCCTTCACATTCCGAGCCCTCTTTGAAGCACTTAGAGATAACTTCCCTTTCCCCTTCACTGGAGACGTGGCATTACACCTAAAAAGCTCCTTAACACTGCCCAACAACATCTCCGCATCCGTTGGCTCAACCACAGTCCATACAAGCTGCATGTTAAAAAATCATCATTATTAAACACTACACAATGAAAGAAAACAAGGGAAATCACATCTAAATCAAAAACCACTAACCTTCCCAGATTTAAGAAGTGCGTCAGACACTTTTGCAGAATTCAACTTCGAACAGACCTTCCATCTCAAACATCGAGGTATTGCATTTACCCTGTCAGGATCCAGCACACACATCCCAGCCTCCGCAAGGGCCGGGAATGTCTCAAACGCCCATACTTGTAGAGCAAACATGAAGCCTCCGAATGTAGGCCGGGTGCTACCCCCCTTTTCAATACACAATGCACACGTGTACACATGATCAACCAACTCATTCCACACGTCATCCCCCCACGGGTAACTATTAAACTCATCAAGATCATCAACCAAGTTCAAATAACTCATTGGGAAATTAACTGAAGGTTGGTTACCTAGAAACAAATTTGCCAAAGCATAAATCAAAGACTGTAACACCCGCCTTCCGTGGACCCGGTTCACCCGCGACCCAACGGACCGGTAGGGTTACATGGGTAGTCCGAGAACCATCCGTTACGAAAACATCACTGACTATTTAATAAGAAAACGGTTGGGTTTTATTTAGAGGAATAAATGCCAGGGAGCTACTCCCAAAACGTGTGTAATGAAAGTGCAGAGTACTTGCGGAAGTAATGAGATAAGTTCAGTCCAAACTAAATAACAACAAGGGTGGGTTCATGCCCAATTGATTAATGAAATCATTGAAAGTAATTAAGAGTTCGTCCGTGCGCCGCCCGTCTCCCCATCGTCACCGCTCTCCAGGGTTGGCACCTGCTCCGTCATGTCTACCTGCGTGTAGCAAAAACAACTACACGCTCAGCAAAAGCTGAGGAGTGAATCTAACAAAAGAACATGAAGTGATAACCCATGTGGCTAAACCCATATCAATACCTGTACTTAACGTACGGGACACCACACGTTACTAACTGTTTAGTTTTCACCTGTTAAAGCTGTTTCGAATAACAAGGAACATAATGATGATGATATGACTTGGTGCATGACTTAAACTATCAGGGACACCCCTGGCTTAGTCTCACTCGAAAGGATCACCCCTGCACTCCGGTCATCGTTCCCGAACGGTAACAAGCCGGGCACGACAAAAACATCGCGAGTGGACTAGCGGAACCGGGTAGTAGCCGTAACCTGGCTACTATGTACGTACACAAGCCCAACATGATGAAAACCCGCTGGTCCCCAAAGGTTCCTGGACGGGCCCACTGTAGTAGGCGCTTGAAGTCCTCCCTACAGCGGTATGCATATGATGGAAACCTAGAACATCCGTCTAGAAACGAACATGATGGAATGATTGCATTGATTAAAGAAAAAATAGTTAAATTCAATTCTTACATATGTGCTTGATTGTGATTTGTTCAACATGATGGCCCTGGGTTCAGAACTGGCTGATAATCGATTATCTGCTGTTGATAATCGATTATCATGCTGTGCAGCTTCTGTCCCCAAAGTCCTGCAGACTGTGATAGTCGATTGTCACCCTATGACAATCGATTGTCAAGTTGGTTTATCAGGAAAGTCCTAAGTTCAGAGAGACCTGATAATCGACTATTGCTCTGTGATAATCGATTGTCAAGTGAACCAGCTCTGACTCAAGAATCCGCAGGGTCTGATAATCGATTACCACTTATGTGATAATCGATTGTCACACTATGCTGGATCAACTGAGGAGTTCAGCGTGACCTGATAGTCGATTATTCCGTTCTGTAAATCGATTATCAAGGCACGCTGATTCCCATTTTGACTGTTTGGTTAACATCAATACGTTGGGAGTTTTCTTTGAAACGAACGTTTATGATTACATGTTAAGTATTCGATGAATATACGGAGTTTCAAAATGCTTGTATTAACGAGTTCGTAACTTGATAACACGGACTCTCGTATGTTTGATGGTTAACTTACGAACATGCATAGATTCTACGTAGGTTGCGTACGATATTCCTACGAATATAACGACATAGTTTATAACTAAATGTTCTAGAATCAGAGAGACAACTACTCACCTCTAAATGGAGGGATTGATGGAACGAGATGAACGAATGGTGCTAATGAACGGACAACGGACGAACAAACGAACGGCCTGCTTCACACGTGCACTTCCCTCTCTCCCTCCTCCGCGTCTACTACCAGAATTCCCCTTGGTGCTGCTGCTGCTTTGGCCGAATCAAGAGAAAAGGGGAGAGAGAGTGGTGGTGTGTTGAATATGGGGGTTACAAAGTGAAGGAGGAAAAGGATGGGATGGGGGTTTTAAAATAAGAATAATAATGAAGCAAGTAATGGGGATTTAAGTGAGCATTATTAGAGTGGCGTGTGAATGGGATGGAGGTTACAATATTTACTCTACTCCGTAATGTAAAATCTGACCTGAACGGTACGCGTTTTCCCCCCAAACGGGTCCGAATTGAAATCCGTTTGCGTTTCTGGAATAAGACAGTCAAGACGAATTTAATGATATGATCAAATAATTTTTCTAAGAACTTTTCATTTTCCCAACCCCGGTCCGGAACAGTAATTAATTAATTAAATTAATCAATTCTAATAGACCGGGTTGCAGGGCGTTACAAAGACATCTTAAGGGCGTCATTTGGCATTGACCCAACCGCATCATGTTTAAAGCTTAGGAATGCATTTGTTATTTCTTTCCGCTTCACCGATTTACTTGATCGAAAATAACGCGACGCAAACCTACCAGACACACCATTTTTCATTCTGCCTCTCATTCTACCCATCTTTAACCCAGTAATCAAATGGAATTGCGCCTTCATCAACACCACTTCGTTTCCAAGTAGTTTAAACATCAACTTGTCCTTCCTGCCCCCCATCAGTAGTCCTCACACAATTCCCAACGAAATGTATGAGCAATTGACCGCTAATCCATGGACACTCTAAAACATCCAAAAGAACACTGAAAGCAGAAGATCTAAAACGGTTAACCTCCTCTGGAGTTAGTATCCTTCTAATCTATCTAGCCACCTCGTTAACATTGCAATATGTATTAATCCTACCATCAAGTAAGCCAGCTTTCTCCACCCTCTGCGCCTCCTGTACAAGGAACAAATCAGTCAAATGCACATAAAACAAGCCTTCAAACACTTAGCCAATAATTCAAGGCCAGACATTAAAACCAGAATAAGAGGAAATGAAAACACCAAGACAACCAATCAAAGAAACCTAGATATGTCCATGTTGTAACACCCTAATCCGTCCAGGTCTGCAGCCCCTTTTGGACTAAAGTATTGATTTGGTAATCGTGATAATTTAAAACATTTCAAGCATTTTTATTTATAAATAATATTCCATACATAATTGTAGAAAATACAGAGTGTTTAATAATAATAATGCGGAAGCGACTTTTAAACATGTCTCATAACAACATAATTATTTATTTTGTTCAATGATCCACCACGACTGTCTCGCCCCTTCTACTGCCAGGAATCAGCTAATCATTCATTCTATCTACCTGCGTGTAGCAAATAAAACACACTACACGCTCAGCGGTGAAGCTGAGTAAGCATATCTAAAGCGTCGAACATCCAAATAAATTGAATCTCAATTCATAATCAACCATTTGATATCATGCACACAATATATGATTCAAACATTCATGATATTCTCAATATTTTATTCCAAGTCATTTGATATTCAATATCTCAACATGCTCTTAAATTATTCTTAATCTAAGGCCAAATCATTTTATAACAAACTCTTAGCTATTCCTAGTCTAAGGCAACATTTCTAACCAGGCCCTTAAACTATAAATAGTTTAATGCAGAACACAAGAATCGATAATCCACCCTATGGGTCATGTGGATTACGTACCAACCGAACAATGATTTGTCGGGTGGGTGATATCCGGTCTGGATCCCGTACGTACGTTTTAACTCCGAAATATGAATTGGTCAAGGAGGTATATCTTAGAGTTCTTCTAGATATCCTTAATAATCATCATCAATTTTCCAAGTGGGTATATCTTAGAGTTCATCTAGATATCCTTAACAACATTATTCATCAATTCATATTCTTAGTTCAACAATCATTTAATAATCCATAATATTCATCAAATGAACAATCTAATAACAATCAGCGGCCTAGCATCGAGTGTTAACACCCTAGCTTACCGTCATGCATCCCATAAGATCCCTTTTAGTTGTTAAAACACCATCTTTATTCCAAGAAATCATCCTTTTATTAATCATAATGGTTTGGTATCAAAATATAGGATTCCATAACTCAAAAATCATGTTTTCTAAATAACAATTGATTAATATATGATAGGAAATTAAATTATTAGCTATTAGCTTCATTTTCTTCAATAGTGTAGAGAGACAGTCTACTGTCACTTCTGATAATCTACTGTCTGATGTTCAGAATGGGCTGATAATCGATTATCACACTCCGATAATCGATTATCAAACTTCAGAGAGGGCTGACAGTCGATTATCACATTCTGATAATCGACTGTTGCTCAGCTTTGTTCAAAAAAAATCTGCAGAACGATGAATAATCGATTTTCAAGTTGATAATCGATTATCCATCGTCTTCTACCTCGAGCCAACTTGCGGAAATGTCACTTTTACTCACCAAACTTCAATTAAAGTATATAAAAATGTTCTCCAAGGTTCTTGGATCATTTTAGCATCATTAATTCATAATTTTAACATCAATTTCATGGTTTATGATTCTTAGTTCTTCAAGCATGTCAAACCCAAAACTCAACCAAATGACCATTTATGAACGTAGAAGCGACCTATATGAACATTCTAGTCATTAGATATATCTAGGGGCTTACTTTAATGTTAAACGATGATTCCGGTGGAAAGACGGCGAAACTTCCGGTGACAAAAGCTCTCAACTCCGGCGACCTCAACTCAAGGCAGTAGAATAGAGAGAATTTTGGGATGATTTGGTGAAGAATTGAGGGAATAAAGATTTCTTAAATAGAGGAAGGAAGGAGAAGAAGACATGGATGAAATATTCCCGAGTCACCAAAATCGGATAGTGCGCCGTTTGTACAGTGAGCGCCGATTGGAGTGTAGTCCCTGATTGGGACTAATTTCTGGTCCCAATTGGGGTATACTTTCTGGTCCAACTTTCTCCAAATTGAAATCCAATTGAACCATTGGGGTCAGACAGTCAAACTCTACATAATGATATGATTTTCATTATTTATTGACAAACTTTAGAATTTATTTATTTTTGAGTCCTTCTCATTAATTAATTAATTATAAATTAATTAACTCTGATAGGCCTATTTTTGGGGTGTTACACATGCATAACGCCAGTATGCATTTTTAACCCAAAAACAAACTTCTAATCCCACATACAACGAAAAGCCAGAATATCAGATAACCAAAACTCCATGTCTACCATTGAAAAAAAACTAGAAATGTCCATGCATATTGCCAGGCTGCATTTTTAAGCCTAAACAAACTTGCAAAGCCAGATACAAATTAAAAAACCAAACAATGCCATTGTGTAAACCACATTCAGACAAAACATACACACTTCCACAACAAAAAACCCATCCCCCATGCCAGCTACATGCACACTGCACTACAACAATAGTGTGTAAACCAACACAATTCCATACAATACAATGTCCACCCAACAAAACCAAAACTAAAATCACAACAAATTTAACATATCATTGAGGCCATATTATTACACATCTTATGAAAAAAACTGTAATCATGATGAAAAGGAAAACCCCATGACATCACATACACACATCCAAATGTTAAAAAACCAAACTTCACAGGAAGAAATTCAAATCCCAAGACGAAACAGAACAATAAAGTCATAACAATTGCAAATCCACTACAAATTACAAGAACAGATCTCTTTACTTCCAAATGCTAAATACCCAAAACGATTAAAAATTAAAAAACAAATGGAAACCTCTTCATCTACCAGAATCTGAAACTTTGAGCATTACACAACACATATCATAATGGCAACCAAAAACCGCCCAAATTTCAAAAGAAAAAACAAATTTCCAAATCACTCAACAAAAGCATCTTAAACACAGTCATGCATAATGCGAGACGAAAAAAAAATGTCCAAAACACACACACTTCCACAATAAAGTCATAACATTTGTAAATCCACTTCTAATTACACGAAAAGAGCTCTTTACTTCCAAACGCTAAAAACCCAAAACGCAAAAAAATTAAAAAACAAAAACAAACCTCTTCATCTACCAGAATATGAAATTTTGGGCATTACAGGACGCTCATCGTAGTTGCACCCAAAAACCACCCAAAATACAAAAGAAAAAACAAATGGCCAAATCACCCAAACAAAGAATCTTAAACACAGCCATGCGTAATGCCAAAATTCAAACTTTAACGGCCTAGAACCTCATATAATCAACGAGAATTCGAACCTGAACCTTCTCCATCCTTTTACTAAGCGGAAGTTCATCGAGAGCGTCATCCTCTGTCAATGGTTGTTCTGGACCGCGCATAGCATCCTCAGTAGCCATTGCAATCCTCACATTGCGTCTCCTCTGCGGAATAGATCTCTCTGGTGTTGTAAGCTCCGTAGGCTTCATATTGCTAGATTCTAATATTGGGAAGTGCGAAACAACCTCCTGATTCACCAAGCTCAATATCTGGAAGCATGCAACAGACTATAATTGCGAATCTGGCGCCTGATTAGCCGTCCTCAGGAATCAGAAAATCCACTACCACCTTCAAATCAAATCGTTTCCTTCTTTAAACCACAGGGACAAAACCGGAAATGCACATCACACTAAATGATGGAAATTACTACTCTCAATAGGAGTGCTAAATACATATTAAAACATGTACAGTAGTGCTATTTGTGTGCTTTTCCCTATTAATAAATACTCCCTCCGTCCACAAATAAATTTCTTGCTCACTATTCACATGGTCAAACTTTCTTCATTTTGTTAACCTATTTTCATCACCCATTTGAAAAAATAATACGGTCATGTCACCTCTAGTTTTGTAGATCTTTTGATATACTTTTTAATATGTAATAATTATTTTCAAAATTTACACCATTTTTTATATAAAATGATTTAAAAATAACTTCAGTCAAACGTTGTAATGGGCAACAGGATGTTTATTTATGGACGGAGGGAGTAAAAAGTTACAAAAAAACCAAAGGCATGGTCTGTTATTGTGAATCAAATGAAGGAACGCAAGATCTAACAAGCGAAAGAATTACGTTTAAAGTTATATGACTTGAAATATATTAATTTTTGCTTGTTAGATCGGGAACCCTCATATTGATTCCCAATCCGAGAATTGAGTTCAGTGAACGAAATGTAGCTTCCATCTCCAATTTTGTATTAGGGATTGGGTGTCTGTGTTTCTCCGGTGTGGGAGTGAGTGTCTTCCGGAATGGCGTATATTTATCTATATTCATCAGTCTTGTTAATACATCAAACCAAACAAGTGAAGGAATGCGCTTTTTTTCATTCGGATCCTAACCCATTTCATAGGCCAAATTCCATATCCATGTTGGGTAATAATAATAATTAATACTTCTAATTAGTTGAGAAATCATAATTATTTCATACTCAACATGTAGATTTAAATTTCTAATCATATCTTGCACAACTCTAATGTTCCAAATTACGTATGAAACAAATATTACATCACCAGTTTCCAAATGTTTTGGGAATATAATTTAGAGTATAATAAAATTTCTTGATTAGGGAAGTAATTTGACAAAAAACATAATTTATGACACAAAAATTGTTCAGTTGACTCTTTGGAAGTAAGCCAGGAAAATTTTGATCATCAATTAAATAAAAGTTACGTAGTACATTTCATATGGGTAAAAAAAGGAAAAAAAGACTAAGGTGCGAGTAAAACATTGAAAATATACTAAAATAAGAGTTTCATGTTTTTATTCCTAAAAGAGGATTTAAAATGCATTTAAATTATAAATCATGATCGTTTACATTACCAAAAAGTATAGTAAAATGTATATGCCTATTGCCACATTACCACAGTGTGAAATCTTATTTATGAAATAAAAATATGAAACTCTTATTTTAGTATTTTATATATATTTTTACTCCTATTTATGGTGATGTCTTATATAAAATTAATTTGTAAAATATATCAAGTCTGTTAGATTAATGCACGGAACTCTTTTGTGCACCCCATGCTTAATGTGCGTCTAAAGCTAGCTAGTAATGACCCATATCCCGTATCATATGCTCTTTAAAAACAAATTTCATAAGGGGCAAACATTTTTGTGTCAGAGCATTCTTGTAATTTAGAAAAAAAGGAAAAATGTTTAGTAATATAGTATACATTACAAACGAAAGTTTATTGGGGGCAATATAATTGCCCCCATTAGATAGAATGTGCTTCCGCCAATAATCATTTAATTAAATATGTAACAAAACCCTAATTTTGGATAGAAAAAAAGGAATTCATTCTTATTCGTGTTTGAGGTGATATGCTATAAATTGGAATATATAGTGTTTATATATTCTCATTCCGTCCAAAATTAGACTACCCCACTTTGACCGGACACACAGATTTAGGTAAAGTGAAAATATAGTTGACTTTTACAAAATACCCTCCTTCCTCCTTCACTCAACCAGCCTCCCTGCCATTAAACTCCTCTCTCAATGTAAATACCTTTTTTTAAGTCGTAAATACGTTTTTTAGGTCGTTGTTGGAAGAAATGTGAAAGAGTAGGAAAAAGTTGAAAGTTAATTTTTCCAAGTAAAAAGAACAAATTTTAGTAGAAGGGGAGAAAATGTTTTGAATCTATATTACTACTATTAATAAATATTCCATCCGTCCACAAATAAACTTCTCGCTCACTATTCACATGGTCAAAGTTTGTTCACTTTGTTGACCTATTTTCATCACCTATTTAACAAAATAATATGATCATGTCACCTCTAGTTTTGTTTATCTTTTAATATAATTTTTTAATATGTAATATTTATTTTCAAAATTTACACCATTTTTCATATAAATAGATTTAAAAATAACTTCAGTCAAACGTTGTAATGCGCACCAGAAAGTTTATTTATGGACGGAGGGAGTAAAAACAAAAAAAACCAAAGGCAGGGTCTGTTATTGTGAATCAAACGAAGGAACGCAAGATCTAACAAGCGAAAGAATTACGTTTGAAGTTATATGACTTGAAATATAACAATTTTCGCTTGTTAGATAGGGAACCCTCGTATTGATTCCCAATTAGAGAATTGAGTTCACTGAACGAAATGTAGCTTCCATCTCCAGTTTTGTAATAGGGTTTGGGTGTCTGTTTTTCTTCGGTGTGGGAGTGAGTGTCTTCCGGAACGGAGTATATTTCCTATATTCATGAGTCTTGTTAATACATCAAACCAAAGAAGTGAAGCAATGCCCTTTTTTTCATTCGGATCCTAACCCATTTCATAGGCCAAATTCCATATCCATGTTGGGTAATAATAATAATTAGAGCATGAAAAATGGAAAGTTAAAAATAAGATGCCACACGTTCACATGGCTGTTTTTAACCAATCAAAAGCAATCTAGTCATACAGTGGCAAGGGAGTGGAGTGGAACGTTGTGCAGTGGCAAGTCATTGCGTTAGTTCTTTTGTAATTTACTTTCTTTATTAAAAATTGTTTTAGTCATATTTTTTTATTAAAAAAAACAATTTTACTACTTTTCTAAATTCAATACGAATTATGAGATATCTAAATTCATACTCTGTAATTATTGAATTTAATAATTCTAAAATCCTAATTAAAGAAAAGAAAAATAAATAATCAAAGAAATCACTCCCTTTACACTAATCAATAAATTAATCCATGTTTGGTTCACCCCCAATACGGTCCAAGCTTTGCCATCCACCAATTTCGCCACAAAACTTCCTGTGTATGAATAGGAAGCCGACAATGTATTTTCACCAGACATAGGGTTTAAACCCTAGTCGGCGCCTCATATCCTTGTCTTCCATATCTTGCTCTCTCCAAGCTCATCTAAAAAAAATCCTCCCTTCTAAAAAAACGAGAAAAAATAAAAAAATCCAAAAGAATGGAACGATGATGGAACGGGGAGTGGGGTGGAACGCCTGAGAACTGCCTCGCACCATGCTACCACATGCTGATGTGGCAAGGCATGGCAGTGTTTTGGAACACCATTGTGGGTGCTCTAATACTTCTAATTAGTTGAGAAATCACAATTATTTCATACTCAACATCTAGGGGGTGTTTGTTTTTTCTGCAGAAAAAGGTCTGCAGTCTGCGGACCACTACTATAGACCTCTGCATGAGAAGTGGTGGACCGAAGGTCTGCGGTCTGCAAAAAGAAGACTAAGACTGTTTGTTTTTAATGTCTGTAGACTGCTATATAAATTAATGGTGGTAGTGTACGATGGTGGTGTATGGACAATTGTGGTGGTGGCGGTGGATGGTGGACGACGATGGTGATGGTGGACGGTGGCGGTGGTGGTGGACGACGGTGGCGGTGACGGTGGACGGTGGTGGTGGTGGTGGACGGTGGTGGTGGTGAAGAGAAGTAGAAGAAAAAAAAATGGAGAAGATGTTAGAAGACATAGGTTAATGTCTTCTCCAAGAAGATGCCAGCAAGACCTTTTTTAATGAAATGTCTTCCAAAAAACAAGCAATCTGCAGAGCTCAGCATCTGCGCGCGTCTGCGCGGCGCAGACAAAAGAGGCTAGAAGCTCTTTTGGCCAAAAAATAAACACCCCCTTAGATTTACATTTCTAATCATATCTTGCACAACTCTAATGTTCCAAATTACGTATGAAACAAATAATACATCACAAGTTTCCAAATTTTTTGGGAATATAATTTAGAGTATAATAAAATTTGTTGATTAGGGAAGTAATTTGACAAAAAACATAATTTATGACACAAAAATTGTTCAGTTGACTCTTTGGAAGTAAACCAGGAAAATTTTGATCATCAATTAAATAAAAACTACGTAGTACATTTCATATGGGTAAAAAAAGGAAAAAAGACTAAGGTGCGAGTAAAACATTGAAAATATACTAAAATAAGAGTTCCATGTTTTTATTCCCAAAAGAGGAGTTAAAATGCATTTAAATTATAAATCATGATCGTTTACATTACCAAAAAGTATAGTAAAATATATATGCATATTGCCACATTACCAGAGTGTGAAATCTTATTTACGCAATAAAAATATGAAACTCTTATTTTAGTATTTTTTTATAAATTTTACTCCTATTTATGTTGATGTCTTATATAAAAATGATTTGTAAAATATATCAAGTCCGTTAGATCAGTGCACGGAACTCTTTTGTGCACCCCATGCTTAATGTGGTCTAAGGCTAGCTAGTAATGACCCATAACCCATATAATATGCTCTTTAATGTAATATTGAGTACAATTTATATACATAGTAATTGTATTTATTTATATGTATGTATTTATTTATATAAAAAAATTAATTGTTGATTCAAAATATTTATATAAAAGGACAAAATAGTAAAGCTTCAAAGTCTTAATCTCTAAATAGCACGGGAACTTGGAAAACTATTTTATTATTTTATGAGTAAACATTTTAATTCTTATATAATTGATTATAAAATTTGCTTAACTTGACTCTAAAAATGACTAACTAAACAAAACTCATTGGAAAGGAGGGAGTTAGTATTGAAATTGTGAAATGAAATATTTTTAAAATAGAGAAATATAATTTGTAAAGTACATTATAACTTAACTCAATTATCATATTTTCAATATCTTACTTTCAATTTCAATTTTAAATATTATTTTTCACTTGTGGACTACAAATTCTTTAAGACGGGGTGAGGGGGGCAAAAAACAAATTTCATAAGGGGCAAACATTTTTGTGTGAGAGCATTCTTGTAATTTAGCAAAAAAAGGAAAAATGTTTAGTAATATATACATTACAAACGAAAGTTTATTGGGGGCAATATTGCCCCCATTAGATGGAATGTGCATCCGCCAATGATCACTTAATTAAATATGTAACAAAACTCTAATTTTGGATAGAAAAAAAGGAATTCATTCTTATTCGTGTTTGAGGTGATATCCTATAAGTTGGAATATATAGTGTTTATATATTCTCATTCCGTCCAAAATTAGACTACCCCACTTTGACCGGACACACAGATTTAGGTAAAGTGAAAATATAGTTGACTTTCACAAAAAAAAAAAAAAAAACCCTCCTTCCTCCTTCATTCAACCAGCCTCCCTGCCATTAAACTCCTCTCTCAATGTAAATACCTTTTTTAAGTCGTAAATACTTTTTTAGGTCGTTGTTGGAAGAAATGTGAAAGAGTAGGAAAAAGTTGAAAGTTAATTTTTCCAAGTAAAAGAACAAATTTTAGTAGAAGGGGAGAAAATGTTTTGAATCTTTATTACTAATATTAATAAATACTCCATCCGTCCACAAATAAACTTCTCGCTCATTATTCACATGGTCAAAGTTTGTTCACTTTGTTGACCTATTTTCATCACCTATTTAACAAAATAATATGGTTATGTCACCTCTAGTTTTGTAGATCTTTTAATATAATTTTTTAATACGGAGTATGTAATATTTATTTTCAAAATTTACACCATTTTTCATATAAATAGATTTAAAAATAACTTCAGTCAAATGTTGTAATGCGCACCGGGAAGTTTATTTATGGACGGAGGGAGTAAAAAGCTACAAAAAAAAACCAAAGGCAGGGTCTGTTATTGTGAATCAAATGATGGAACACAAGATCTAACAAGCGAAAGAATTATGTCTGAAGTTATATGACTTGAAATATAACAATTTTCGCTTGTTAGATCAGGAACCCTCGTATTGATTCCCAATCAGAGAATTGGTTCACTGAACGAAATGTAGCTTCCATCTCCAGTTTTGTATTAGGGTTTGGGTGTCTTTGTTTCTCCGGTGTGGGAGTGAGTGTCTTCCGGAACGGAGTATATTTATCTATATTCATCAGTCTTGTTAATACATCAAACCAAAGACGTTAAGCAATGCCCTTTTTTTCATTCGGATCCTAACCCATTTCATAGGCCAAATTCCATATCCATGTTGGGTGATAATAATAATGAGTACTTCTAATTAGTTGAGAAATCATAATTATTTCATACTCAACATCTAGATTTAAATTTCTAATCATATCTTGCACAACTCTAATGTTCCAAATTACGTATGAAACAAATATTACATCACCTGTTTCCAAAATTTTTGGGAATATAATTTAGATTATAATAAAATTTGTTGATTAGGGAAGTAATTTGACAAAAAACATAATTTATGACACAAATATTGTTCACTTGACTCTTTGGAAGTAAATCCGAAAATTTGTTATCATCAATTAAATAAAAATTACGTAGTACATTTCATATGGGTAAAAAAAGGAAAAAAGACTAAGGTGCGAGTAAAACATTGAAAATTTACTAAAATAAGAGTTTCATGTTTTTATTCCTAAAATATGAGTTAAAATGTATTTACATTTTAAATCATGAACATTTACATTACCAAAAAGTATAGTAGAATGTATAAGCACAATGCCACATTATCACAGTGTGAAATCCTATTTACGCAATAAAAATATGAAACTCTTATTTTAGTATTTTATATATATTTTACTCCTATTTATGGTGATGTCTTATATAAAAATGATTTGTAAAATATATCAAGTCCGTTAGATCAGTGCACGGAACTCTTTTGTGCACCCATCTTTAATGTGCCTCTAAGGCTAGCTAGTAATGACCCATATCCCGTATAATATGCTCTTTAATGTAATATTGAGTACAATTTATATACATAGTAGTTGTATTTCTTTATATGTATGTATTTATTTATTTAAAAAATAATTATTTGTTGATTCAAAATATTTAAATAAAAGGACAAAATAGTAAAGCTCAAAGTCTTAATCTCTAAATAGCACGGGAACGTGGAAAACTATTTTATTATTTTATGAGTAAACATTTTAATTTTTATATAATTGATTATAAAATTTGCTTAACTTGACTCTAAAATGACAACCTAAACAAAACTCATTGGAAAGGAGGGAGTTAGTATTGAAATTGTGAAATGAAATATTTTTAAAATAGAAAAATATAATTTGTAAAGTACATTATAACTTAACTCAAATTCTTTTTTAAGACGGGGGAGGGGGGAGGCAAAAAACAAATTTATAAGGGGCAAACATTTTTGTGTGAGAGCATTCTTGTAATTTAGCAAAAAAAGGAAAAATGTTTAGTAATATATACATTACAAACGAAAATTTATTGGGGGCAATATAATTACCCCCATTAGATGGAATGTGCATCCGCCAATGATCATTTAATTAAATATGGTAGAAAACTCTAATTTTGGATAGAAAAAAAGGAATTCATTCTTATTCGTGTTTGAGGTGATATGCTATAAATTGAGATATATAATGTAACTGTATACTCATTTCGTCCAAAACTAGCCTCCCTGCCACTGTACCAAACTCCTCTCTCAATGTAAATACCTGTTTTAAGTCGTAAATACGTTTTTTAGGTCGTTGTTGGAAGATATGTGAAAGAGTAGGAAAAAGTTGAAAGTTAATTTTTCCAAGAAAAAGAACAAATTTTAGTAGGAGGGGAGAAAATGTTTTGAATCTTTATTACTAATATTAATAAATACTCCCTCCGTCCACAAAAAAACTTCCCGCTCACTATTCACATGGTCAAACTTTATTCACTTTGTTGACCTATTTTCATCACCCATTTGACAAAATAATATGGTCATGTCACCTCTAGTTTTGTAGATCTTTTGATATACTTTTTTAATATGTAATATTTATTTTCAAAATTTACACCATTTTTCATATAAAATGATTTAAAAATAACTTAAATCAAACGTTGTAATGCACAACGGGAAGTTTATTTATGGACAGAGAGAGTAAAAAGCTACAAAAACCAAAGGCGGGGTCTGTTATTGAGAATCAAACGAAGGGACGCAAGATCTAACAAGCGAAAGAATTACGTTTGAAGTTATATGACTTGAAATATAACATTTTTCGCTTGTTAGATCGGGAACCCTCGTACTGATTCCTAATCAGAGAATTGAGTTCACTGAACGAAATGTAGCTTCCATCTCCAGTTTTGTATTAGAGTTTGGGTGTCTGTGTTTCTCCGGTGTGCGAGTGAGTGTCTTTTAGAACGGAGTATATCATCATATATCATATATCATATCATATATCCTTTTATATATATAAAGGAGACTCAAAGCTCTATAATCTTGACACGTGGCACTCTCTCATAATATTTATGTGGAACTTTAAAAATATTAATATTTTAAGAAGAATTATCTACCCCATTATTGTTCCTCTTCCTATTAGGAAATTAAAAAAAATTGAATACTCATTTCCTTTTTTCTTTGATTCCCTCTTCAAATACTTCATCACTTTCCTTTCATTCATTTTTTCTTTCATTTTTAATGTAAATAATACAAAGTAAAATTTTTTGGGGGAAATTATTTTTTTTATTAATTTACATAACATTAAACTATGTTCCACACTTAAAAAAATTTATAAAATTTTTAAAATATTCCTCATTTTTAGAACATCAATTAATGTCACCTAAATAAAAAAATCCTAATAAAATTGTACTCCATATTATTGATATTAAAAATAAAATAATACTCTGGGGTAATAATAATAATGAGTGAACCAGAGAATAAGTGACATGGGAAAAATAAAAATTGATAAATTGAAAAATAAACTATAATTATGAATATAAATAGTAGTAGTTGTAAGAATAATAATACTACATGAAAAATATATCATTTTTAGAGTAATTCTTAGGGAAGTATAAAAAGATTGAAGAAAATGTACATAATTAGAAAAAGTAACTGGAAAAAACTTGAAAGGATTGGAAAAAGTAGAAGAAACTAGCAAAAATTAGAAAATGTTGGAAGAAATTAGAAGTTGAAAGTTTAATCTCTAAAAAACATATTTTAGAGCTTGTTCGTAGATTGTTTATGATGTAACTTTAAAAAAGATATTATTTTTAATTATCGATTCTGATGTGCTATTTTTAGTTAAATTATAGAATACAATTGATCAAAACAAAGTCTCCCCATGATGAGAATTATATTAATGTGAAGGAGATTGATCAATTTTCTTTCACTATTTTAAACTAAAAAAATGTGTACGCATTTAAATCTGTGTGTGTCAATGCATAAATAAGGCATGTGTAATATAATAAAAAACATTTTTTTTCTATTTATAACTTTTTTCCCCTTTTTATTGTATTATCTTTTAACATGAGTACATCAAGCATTTACATATTTTTTAATAGGATTTCCCTATAAAAAAATTAACTTCAACTAATAATATAATTTAGTTTTAAGAAATAAAAACCAATATAAATAATTTTAAAAAAATTTGAAACCAAAACTCTTTAGTTCAATTAGAATTTTGAAAAAGAAAAACAAAAACAAAAACAAAGAAAAAAATATAACAATATAATTTTGGTTAGAGAGTAATAATTATAAATCTATAAACACTCACTTTAGAATTTGTTAATAAAAAATTGGATTTTAATGCAATAACATATTAAATATAGTAATTTGTGAAATTACTTGCTTTATTTTTTGAAATTACTTAAAATGAATTTGGTATTACCTGATTCATGACTACCCTTGAAGTTCTAGAGAAAAAAATTCTCAATAATTGTATGTTTTGAGATGACTACTAAACAAAAGTTAAGGTCAAACATTTTCATTCATTGGATTATTTTTTATCAAATTCGTATTCACTCATGGTCAACTTTATGTTGTCATTTCACGAGTGAAAATAAATACAAAGTTAAAAATATTAGTTCTAGATGATAACGAAAACCCTAGCAACCACATCAATAATGTTATATATCATTAAATATTTATATAAAATGGGTTAAAAAACACTCTGAGATATTCGCTTTCGAATTATATCTAATAATTTTCATTACCAAATATTAAATGCAAAATTATTTATTATACTATGATTTTAATTTTCATAGTATTAAAAACGCATTACATATATTTTTATAAATTTAGTTAAAATATTACATTGAAAATACTTTACAGAATCGTCAAAAATTTTAATTGACCCGTGCGTGGCACGGGTTAAAATGCTAGTATCCTTTATATATATAAAGGAGAGTCGGAGCTATAAGAACGTGACATTTGGCAGAGCTAAAGCACGACATGTGGCGAGCTGATGTGGTGACATTTGGCAAAGTTAAAGCGACATGTGGCGAGCTAATATGTCACCCTTTTAGACAAACCGATCGGTTTGACCGGTTAGTGTATAACTCATAAATATCTAACAATCGCCTTTTCAAGATAAAAGCAAGAAATCAAGCAAAAGCATTAATTGAGAAATCAGTCTACACTGTTGAAATGTTTCATTGGTCTCTCTAAAATCCCCAAATTGGCATATTATAAAATGCATCAATTCTATCAATGTCTTTCTAGTAACCCATCAAACAAATAAGCTTGAACGTGCAGGTATTGACAGTGAGTAAATGGAATCACTAATCAATATATCTCCCATTACTAAAGCTTCTATAAATATATGTTGCAAATCTTCTACAAATATATGTTACAGAACACGACTTTGCATAATGATTTTGAGAGAGAGGGAAGGCACATACTCTCAATCCGAAAGTAACTTTATTTCCAAAATCATTAGCTCCTTGGAACATACCTCGTAGTAAACTAATCATTACATCTTTGCTATCTACATAGATTCCCATGCTTGGATTGTAATGCTTTTAGCTCCCTCCTCATCAAGACCTAGAATGGTGGTATGAAACAAAGTATTTCAATGGATATTTCATAATCTTAATAGAATAGTTTAGAACTAAAACCCCATTAGTTACACTTACTATTAATCATGGAGTACTCATTTTTTTCACCTTCATAGATTCTAGTTGTTCTCTTTTGATTTCCTTGCGAATTCAATGATCCTCCCTTCTTCATCAATCTTCATGAGTTGTTGAATGGGAAATAAAAAAAATACAGGAGGCTTCATTTAACAAACCTGTTTTTGGCGTTAAATTATTACCTGGGTCCATATTCCTTGATTTCCATCGAAAGCATCTTCATTACCATTGTCTCTCCTGTAACTTGGCAGCTTCATGTTGTCCTTTACTTCAAAGGGGCCAGACCTTGGCTTCACAAACTGACCGATCATCCTGCCCACCTAAACCCACACCCAGAACCATGACGCAATTTGGTTAGCTCCAACAAAAAAAGTTAAGGAAATGACTCAAATAAATCACTAAAATCTTTTATATGCTAACAACCTAACACCACAATTAATATAACTACAAAAATAGTCCAAGAAAATTCTCATAGAGTAGAATTTAGGGAGAGGTAAACAACCAAGATAAACAACCAACTCCATAATCAATGATATTAATGTTTACCTTTGTTAAATAACCAACTCAATAAAAATTTTAAGCTTGTGCTCTGCCATTGTCGATTCCCCCTGTTTATGCTTAACTCAAAGCATTATCTAGATCCAGCATCTCCTCCCTCTACTACACACTCACCTTCCCACACCAAAAAGGGTTAAATTTGATGCTACCACAATATTTTTGGAGAATCATCAAGACCAACATCTAAGTATCATAATCTCATAGTCCCATTGCAAACAATATTGCCATTTGAGATAATTGAACTCAGTCACATTGCCATCCTCTTAACACCTCGAACCTTGTTTGACAATAGAGTCTTCCTGCAAACACTGAACACTGGATAAGGGAAGCCAAACTATAAACTCGTCAACCTCCTACTTCCAATGACTTGATCTTCCAACTATAAGCCAACACAAAGAAATACTCCGTACAATAATACTAAGTCCTCGTTGGATGAATCATCTATTTCATACAGAACATTCACATGTAGTAAAGAAATTGCAAAAGGCAAACATAAATTAATAAAAAAACAGTCGCAATCCGATAACCCATGTCTCGTCCCATTTCTGGATTCAAGAATAGACAGGTCCCAAACATGCCATTTTGTAAAATAATATTTCCTACATTTAACCAAGGGGTACTTCTAAATGAATAAGAGATGATAATGGATTAATATTAAATGACCAATAAATGAATATAGTTAATTAGAATCATTCAAAAGAATTATGAAGAACGTAGTAGTGCATTAAGTTACTAATACCTTGAAACATTTTGATCTTAGCATATTGGATCACAATTACTGCATGTTCCAACGGCTATTTATCAACGAAACTTTTAAACATCTTCAAATACTCCCCAAATAAGGTACCATCCAACTTCATGCTAATTTGTCAAAGTTTAAAACAACCTTCATCAAAAATCATTCGAGGCATTATATGTGATTTTGATCTATAAAAGTAAGGCAATATTATAATACCCTCCTGTTTTCAACGTGATAATGACCTTTTTTCGTTTGGACTCTTTCACTATTCCTTTTTCATTTCCGGCCGAAGCAAGCATACCCATACTGCCTGAGGTATCAAAATAAAATTCAAAATTAAAAATCATAATAGTAGACCAATATATATAGGCTATGCTCAACAGTATAAGGGGAATGGAAGGAATACTACCGACTAAGTATGGATACTTTGAATCAACTTGGAATATATCAAGAAAAGCAACCAACATAATTCCATACAATAGAATTTTTCACAACTACATTGAGTGACAATGGTCATTGGGTTGGAAGTTTCAATGAAATTTATGCCTTCATTAGTGATAATTTCCACTATTGTTGCCTACACCAAAATAAGTGAAAACATATGTCCAACCTTCCTTTATCACTTTCTGAAAAGTTCCCACCAAGCTTCTTCAGACAGAGGCATGGATAGTTTTTCCCTTTTAAAAAATTTTGAAAAAAAATTTATTAGTAAATGATTGTAAATTTCTGAAATTTGCAGCGTGTATTACAAAATCAAATGCACATCAAGTTTTGAAATCTTACACGTGAACTTGAAATAATACATCAAATTGTTTAAACGCATACAGAAATTATTTAAATGCATACAGAAATTAAAAAATCAAATGCATATTAACAAATAATACAGCAAATTGTTTTAATGAATCTTGAAATACACGGAAACTTGAAACACGAGATCAACATACACCCAATTGAAGCCGGGGATCGAGGATCGACCAAGCAAATGACGCACTGGAATTTTACGATAAAATTAATTCAAATACCAAATAAAAACCCTAAGAATTGGGAGGAAAACAGATCAATCAAACCTACCAATTGAAGCCGTTCAACATATATAACAAAGGAAACAATACTTGATATTTGGAAAGAATAATTTAATCGCATGAAATTAGCTTCTAATTCCTTGCGTCGAGATGAGAAAGGAAACGCACGCTGTTAGTTCTTGTATTCTGAGACGACTTCATTGTTTAGATCGACCGCAAAAGTAGAGGTTTGCAAGAGAAGGCTTCGCAAGAGCTCAATCGGCGAAGTAGAGCTCAATCGCAAAAGATCTGCCGTAAATTTCGTTTCCTTCCGCAAGTAAGCAGGGCTAATTTTTCAAAGTTTCCTTAAGAGTGTAAAAAGAATTTATGGGGGAGTATACTACTCTGATCAATCGTATAACACGTGTCAGTTTACGTGTCACGAAATTATGCGTTACAAAATGCCAAATGGTAGCTTCTGAGAAGCTAAACTCCCAAATATAATACTCCCTCCGTCCGCCTAAGATGTTCTCATTTTGACTTTTGGTGGTTTTTAAGGAGAGTTGAAAAAAGGTGAAAGTTTACCATAATACCCTTAATGAAAAATGGGTGGAGTGTATTAAATGAGGTGGGTGGGGTGTAATAAATAAAGTAAGTGGGGGTAGTTGTGGTATTTTACTTGTTAAAAAATGAAATGAGAAGATCTATTGTGAACAAAGAAAAAGGGCTATTGGGAAGATCTATGGTGGACAGAGGGAGTATATAAAAGATTCGTAAGAAATTTGAGAACCAAATATATGTAATATGAATAAGTACACAATTTAGGGTTTAGAAATTGCATCGGATGTAATTAGAAATACATGACTAATATGTTGAGTATGAAATAAATGTACTATCTCATCTAATTAGAAGTTCTAATTAGGTTAAGGACTATTTTCAAATTAAAATATTTTGTAGGGATGACTTTATCAAAAAATATTTTACTGCGACGAAAAAATTTCTTATTTTATAGGGTATAAAAACATATTTAAACCTATTTTTATTATATTATAAAATACAAATGATTAAAACAAAATATATCGTTGGGACTTATTATATTATACTAACATTATTTATGATTTTATTATCATTGAGTACATTTAATTAAGAAAGAGAGATATTTATTTCTTTTAATTTTTTTTCATTTCATTTATAATAATAGTTTCGATGAATATATAAACTACTCTCTTTATCTTTAAAAAAATTTCATATTTCTTTATGTTATGATTAAGAGAAGTTAGCTTTATTCCATTTATTTAAATAGTGATGTAAAATAACAAATACTTCTTAATCCCTATATTAAAATTATATATATTAAGTGTTTAAACCATACGGAGTATTACTTAGCATGATTATTTAATTTGACTTTTGTACTTTATCTTTCTAATTTGACCTATTATTTTAATCAAAGAAGGTTTGCACTGTAACTTACCATATTTAAGATGTAACTTAAGATTTATAAATTTATATTAGGTGATATTTCACTATATTGATGCATGAAAATAAAAAAGATGGATGAAGTATGGCTCGATTCTCTTTTCTTCATTTTCGCAATCATACAAAGAAATTTAAAAAAATGATATTCTTAGAGATGAAGCGATATAACATGGATTTTCACAAAAATATTTCTATAAGGAAAATTAAGATTTGGAGGTCGAAAAATGCGTGAAGATCTGTGACAATTAAAATTTAGATGCAAGAATAATCAGTATTTTAAGGAGAAGTACGAAGAATATCTTATGTGCAGAAGTAAATAAGATTTAGGTTAAACTACAACATCAAAGAGAAATATAACTTTTAAATTGTAACTCTTTGTATTTTTAAAACATTATGTATTGACCAAAATATTTTCACACACTTAAATGATTGAATATTTAAAAAAGAAAGAAAAAAAATGAATAAAAATTGTGAAATAGTTTTTGTAAAATTTCATTAAAATCATAGAATCACTAATTTTTTTTGCATTCACATAATTTTTGAAATAATACGAGGGAGAATAATCATTATATTTTTAATGTATTGTAAAATTTATATTTCTTATCATATGATTGTTAATTTATGTTTTTCACACTTTTAATAATACAAGAAAAAAAGAGTCAATTTTTAATTAGTGCAAAGGGCTAAGGAGAGAAAGAATCACATTAATGCATCATAGAAATTAAAATCATATATTTCCGTTAATGTAAATTAATCTGGCGGAGAAGAATCATGATTTTTTAATATTAAAATTACAAGATCGGAAATCTAAGTTTGTTAAATAAATGCAGGGGAGAAGAATAATAAAATCACCAATGTTTTTGTCGTATATTTTTTGAATTCAGGGGGTGAGAAGAATTATATATTTGTAATAATTTAGTAAACCTAGATTTTGTGTGTGTGTGTGTTTGTATGTGTGTGTGTGAAATTTAAATGGTATATAACAGAAAAAAAATTAAGTTGTTTAAATATTTGATATTGTATAATAAAAAACAATTTAAATGGACATTCAATTTAAAATGTTGTCATTTGAATGTAATGATTTTGTGCATGTTTGTACTCTTTTGAATTTCAAATGAGAAGCTTGCTTCATGCACATATCTTAATATGGTTACACTAGAGGGATAAACTTCAATCGCTTGAGTCAATTGATCGTGTGACATGTGTAGAGGTTCATAATAAAGATAAATATCTTAGATTTTATGAGTTCGTAACTCGATTATTGATGCATGATCAATGTAGCATAAATGATCCTAGATCTCTATATATGGAGAATGATAAATTTATGAAACATTTTCCAAAAACATTTATTGATAAGACATCGTTTGATGGGAATAACTACCTGATATACAAAAGAAGAAACTTAGAGGTCACCACAATATAATGAAAAAGAATATCGAGTTGGATAATCGAATTGTTGTGACATACAACCCACAACTCTTGATGAGGTTTCAAGATCAAACAACATTGAACATTGAAATAAATCTAATTCAATCAAATATCTCTTTAAATATGTAAATAAAGATCTAAATAAAGTAACTGTTGCAGTTACCCAATCTAACTTTGGCATTGTTGATATTATGGTGTATTATGAAACAAATAAGTATTCTGATTGTCATTACGTATCTGCATATGAAGCCTCTTGGATAATCCTCTCTTTTGATATACAACAAAGGTAGTGATCAGTACTGAGATTGAATTTTTATAACCCAAGGCTAAAATTCGTAACCTTTAGACACCAACAAAAACTAAAAGATGTTGTCAAAGAAATTATTGATAAAGCCTCAATGTTTGAAGCTTGGATGATTTTCAATACAAAATATAATGCGGGATAAAATTTGACGTGTGCAAAGAGTTTCGAGAATATTTTATGTACAACCACAAAGTGTGTAAATAGTTAATAGGAAACAACGACCGTCAATAGGCAGACTACAATACGTGCTTACAGAAACTAGAGAGTTATACTACTTGAAAAGTATTAAATGTCCAACAAGGATGTACAAAATATAAACGCTTGAGGACAGTTAACAATGTTCTACATAATGCATTCAAGGAATAATGTGAAGCATTGAGGTTATTAACCGATGATAAAGAATTTATTGAAGGTATGAAAGAGGTTGTTAAGTCAAGATGTGGGAATCTGCTGAAAAAGTTGTTCGTCACATTATTAGTGACAAGTACCATGAGTCATCCACTAATTTTTTTCGGAAAAATGAGAGATGTAATGAGATTTTTTAATAATAACTTCATAAATGAACCATTCAGAGGGAAAACAGCTATAATCGGAGGTGATTTTATCAAAATTCTTTCAGGTCTACTGATAGCGTAGAGAGAGGAAATTGTGGGTGCTACCACTAATTCTCACAAATGTGATTGTAATGTAAAGTTTATAGGTTAGCTAAGAATATGAGATTGCATTTATCTACACGCTCTTGCACTGATAGGGGCACATAATCTTTTTCTGTATTGATAAGCAAAGTCAAAGATGGAAAACTTGGACAAGTGATCGATGAAACTGCTGACGTTGAAATCCCGCTTGAATTCTTGATGCTTGACACAAGTTACCCCCTCAAGAGTATATATTGGACTTTACTTATCCAAACCTATTAGAGAACATGAAAAATTATTCTTTTTGAGGATAGTGCATTATTAGCACCCACAATCGAATTTGTTAAATGACAAATGAATTTGTCATATCCCTTATTCTAAGAGGTAAAAAAGAGTACTTACGTTCTCATTCTTCATGCCAAACATATTTAGATGTAGTTGTTGAATACGATTAGATAACAGTTCAATTCTTCTTAATGAAATCAAATGTTAGGGGATTCAAACCATAAAATAGTTTTTAAAAGGGGTACCGATTATGTTATTGAAGAACATTGACCAAATATATGGATTGTGTATTGGTAAAAGATTAATCATTAAAGAGATGTGAAAGAACATTATCAATGTAATTGATGTTTCGAGAATCGCGTTGGAGAAAAACGTTTACATACCCTGAATAAAATTTGGTATCATCTGATAGAATTCTCAATATAATAGTCTTATGTTTTGCTATGACTATAAACAAAAGTCAATGTCAAACATTGTCCTTTGCTATATTATTTTTAACCAATTCGGGATTTACTCATGGTTAGCTTTATGTTACTGTTTCACGAGTAAAGAAAAAGACATGATTAAAAATATTGGTTCTAGATGAAAATAAAAACGCTTACAACGATACAAAAAATGTTGTGTACACTAAAGTCTTTCAAAAAATTTGGAATTAAAAAAGATTTTTTCGAGTACACTTTCAATTTCTCAAATATTATATTCTACTTTGTCATTGTTTTCCATTGATTAAAATTTGTGACAGAAATATATTTACTTGATTTTGGAATAAATATTTCATTGAAAAATTTCAAAATCGACAACAGTTTCGTTCGACCCCGTGCATCGCACGGGTAGGAATACTAGTATATATATATATATATATAGTTGAGTTCATCAATTGTGGGGCTGCCAAGTGTACTACACATAGGATCCATGTGTGTAGGTTGTAATTGCCACATCAGTTTTTTGTTCAATTTATTGCCTTTTCCGTTTCCACCCTTTCACCGCTCCAGTCCAAATCCCCAAACGACCTTCCCTCTCCTTCACTTGCTTTTCAGCCGAGTTTTATCTTATTCATGTTGGAGATGAAATTGAGCTGCCATAGCGGTGGTGCGATCAGGCTTCGGTCAGCGGGTCCCTATCTTGCCTCGATAACTCATCGGCTTTAGACAGCTCTCCTCCCCCTCCCCCTCCTTTTTATCAGGTATGACACACCAGCTGTTTGATTGTTTGTTTGTCTATAATTGATGAAAACTGCTTTTTCGGGGCGCCGACCCGATGAAATCGGTACCGGGTCGGCACCACACCGAATAGCGAAATCCGGAAATTAAATAAATAAATAAAGCGGAGAGAAAGTATTTATACGTGGAAACCCAAATCGGGAGAAAACCACGGGCCTTTTTAGGCGGTGCCATGCCAAAGGGGAGGAACTTTTATTAATCTCGGGGGAATTTACATATACATCACTGTAGGAGCTTGGAGCCATTAATGGAGCTCCATGCTAAGAGAAGGAGAAGAATGAAGAATAATAGTAGAACTAGTAGGAAATTGGCTTCCCTCTTCCCTCCTTCGTAGCATGCATTTAAAGAGGAGAAGGAAATAATTGATGGAGACAAGAGGAGACATTGTCCATGTGAAGCCAATGTGCAGCATGTGGTTTCCATGTGATAGTGTTCCACGGGTCCCGCCAAATGTCTCCACATCACTTCAAATATATTCTTATGTCCATATATCTCTGGTTCTGTCTTGAATAATTAACTTGATTTATATCTTGGGCCAGATAAAATTGGGCTTTCTTGTACTGTTCAAATAATATTGGATTAGGAAAAATCCCTAATCCATCACATGCCCCCCTAGTTTTGAGTCTGTCTCGGGGAACGAGACAGATTCAGAACTATATGACTCAGTGGGTTGCCTCATGGGATAAAACTTTTCTTGGAACCTCGACAAGAGGACCTTCTTTTTTTGTAGGGTCTCGTTACCTCGTGGGTAAGGATTTAACTTAGTGTCTCTCGAAAGAGAACTTTTCTCGGGGATTTGGTGCCTCTTGGAAGAGGACTTTTCTCAGAGATTTATGACTCTTTAGAAGAGGACCTTCTCAGGACTTTGTGCCTCTTTGGAAGAGGACTTTCTCGGGACCTTCTGCCTCTTTAGAAGAAGACTTTCTCGGGACTTTGTGCCTCTTTAGAAGAGGACCTTCTTGGGACTTTGTGTCTCTTTGGAAGAGGACTTTCTCGGGACTTTGTGCCTCTTTAGAAGAGTACCTTCTCAGGACTTTGTGCCTCTTTGGAAGAGGACCTTCTCGGGACATTGTGCCTCTTTGGAAGAGGACCTTCTCGGGACTTTGTGCCTCTTTAGAAGAGGACTTTCTCGGGACATTGTGCTTTTTAGAAGAGAACCTTCTCGGGACTTTGTGCCTCTTTGGAAGAGGACTTTCTCGGGGCTTTGTGCCTCTTTGGAAGAGGACTTTCTCGGGACTTTGTGCCTCTTTGGAAGAGGACTTTCTCGGGGCTTTGTGCCTCTTTGGAAGAGGACTTTCTCGGGACTTTGTGCCTCTTTAGAAGAGGACTTTCTCGGGACTTTGTTCCTCTTTGGAAGAGGACTTGGTGCCTCGGGGAAGAGGAATTTTCTCGGATCTCGGTACCTCTTGGGAGAGGACTTCTCTCGGGGATTCGTTGCCTCTGGGAAGAGGGCTTTTCTCGGGGCTCTTTTTTCAATATTCTTTGGGAGCCTCTAAACCCCCACCCGATATCTATCTGACGGTGGTTGGGCGCTCCACTCTTATTGAATTATAGACAATCTCCGTCCACCTTACTCTTCGTCCCTGTCCCTCGAACTGAAGGGGGGCCTACTCTAATCTCTTTATAGGATTCCTTCCTTTTGGGTAGCTTGTTCTTAATGGGCTGGGCTTCAGCCCATCCTTAAGCCCCAATCCTTTTCCTTATCCTATCTTTCCTCAACCTTGGTACGGGAGTCTATGACTATCTCCAGTAATCCGATCACTTTACTTGATCTAATTACTCATCTCTACTTTCTATTCTTTTACATTATTACTTTTATCAACTTATACAACTCGGAACGGACCACCTGAGGCTTGATCCGTCCATGTGAAGGACCTATGAAGATGGAGCGGTCCACTGGAGGCCAAATCTGTCCATGTGAAGGACCTATGAAGATGGAGCGGTCCACTAGAAGCCAAATCCGTCCATGTGAAGGAGCCATAAAGATGGAGCGGTCCATTGGAGGCCAAATTTGTCCATGGGAAGGACATATGAGGATGGAGCGGTCCACAGGAAGCTAAATCTGTCCATGTGAAGGAGCCATGAAGATGGAGCGGTCCATTGGAGGCCAAATCTGTCAATGAGAAGGACACATGAGGATGGAGCGGTCCACAGGAAGCTAAATCTGTTCATGTGAAGGAGCCATGAAGATGGAGCGGTCCATTGGAGGCCAAATCTGTCAATGGGAAGGACATATGAGGATGGAGCGGTCCACAGGAAGCTAAATCTGTCCATGTGAAGGAGCCATGAAGATGGAGCGGTCCATTGGAGGCCAAATCTGTCCATGGGAAGGACATATGAGGATGGAGCGGTCCACAGGAAGCTAAATCTGTCCATGTGAAGGAGCCATGAAGATCGAGCGGTCCATTGGAGGCCAAATCTGTCCATGGGAAGGACATATGAGGATGGAGCGGTCCACAGGAAGCTAAATCTGTCCATGTGAAGGAGCCATGAAGATGGAGCGGTCCATTGGAGGCCAAAATCTGTCCATGGGAAGGACATATGAGGATGGAGCGGTCCACTTGAGGCAAAATCCGTCCATGTGAAGGAGCCATGAAGATGGAGCGGTCCATTGGAGGCCAAATCTGTCCATGGGAAGGACATATGAGGATGGAGCGGTCCACAGGAAGCTAAATCTGTCCATGTGAAGGAGCCATGAAGATGGAGCGGTCCATTGGAGGCCAAATCTGTCCATGGGAAGGACATATGAGGATGGAGCGGTCCACAGGAAGCTAAATCTGTCCATGTGAAGGACATATGAAGATGAAGCGGTCCACTTGAGGTAAAATCCGTCCATGTGAAGGACCAATGAGGATGGAGCGGTCCACTTGAGGCAAAATCCGTCCATTTGAGGGACCCATGAAGCTGGAGTGGTCCACTAGAAGCCAAATCCGTCCATGTGAAGGAGCCATGAAGATGGAGCGGTCCATTGGAGGCCAAATCTGTCCATGGGAAGGACATATGAGGATGGAGCGGTCCACAGGAAGCTAAATCTGTCCATGTGAAGGAGCCATGAAGATGGAGCGGTCCATTGGAGGCCAAATCTGTCCATGGGAAGGACATATGAAGATGGAGCGGTCCACTTGAGGCAAAATCCGTCCATGTGAAGGACCTATGAGGATGGAGCGGTCCACTTGAGGCAAAATCCGTCCATTTGAGGGACCCATGAAGCTGGAATGGTCCATTGGAGGATAAATCTGTCCAATTTTGGGACCTCTAAAGCTGGAGCGGTCCTCTTGAGGATATATCCATCCATGGCTTGCTAAAGAGGACCGCGTAGAGGACTGATGGAGAGGACCACGGAGAGGACCGTCGGAAAGGACCGCGGAGAGGACCGCCGGAGAGGACCGCGGAGAGGACCGCCGGAGAGGACCGCGGAGAGGACCGCCGGAGAGGACCGCGGAAAGGACCGCCGGAGAGGACCGCGGAAAGGACCGCCAGAGAGGACCGCGGAGAGGGGCCCGCCACTTCCGTCCATGGTTCGGCGGAGGAAATCGGAGCTAGCTGGATCTCGTCGAAGATGAAGGCCCGCTTGTTGTCGATGAGGCTCACCGGAGCAAAGGGAGCTTGATGGACGAACAAGAGCAATCGCGGCCGCTGCCATCCGCGGCTCGCCGGAAAAAGTGGGAGCTCGTCGTAAGGTCGCCGCTGCTATCCGTGGCTCGTCGGAGGAAGTGGGAGCTCGCTTCTTCCGGGCCATGTTTCGCCGGAGTGGACAATTGCTAGTGGTATGGCTCACCGCTCGATACCGCCAGAGATGAAGCACGCTAGAGGGCTCGCCGGTCTGGGAGGATACTCACCGACCCTAATGGAGGGTACTGCCGGCGTCCCCCTATCGCGTGCTCGCTCCTCGCCGGAAAGATCCCTGCGGTCCGCGGCTCGACGGCGGAGGGAGGATTTGCCGGAGCTAGAGGAGTCTCTTGTCTACTGGACCGCTATGCTGGCCGCGGTCGCCAAGGGCTCGTCGAAGCTTGTCGCCGGTTATGACTTTGCCGGATCTCCAAGCGGTCACGGATCTAAGCTCATCGGAGAGAGGCTCTCCAAAGGCTCACTGGAGAAGACCGGGATTAGAGGAGTTCACCGGAGGCTCGCGGCTGCTGTTCGTGGCTCGCCGGAGGAAGGAGGAGTTCCTCGAAGACCCGCGGCTGCCGTCCGTGGCTCGCCGGAATAAGAAGGAACTCGCCACAGATGAAATTCATTGGATTAGGGGCTCTCTGTCGTTGCCAATTACTCGCTTGAAGTTCACCAACTGATTCACTGCTCCAGATCTGATGGCCTACGAAGAGGAGGAAGACCACCACTTTTCCTATTTCTTTCCTCCTTTTTTTTTGACCCGTTGTCTCCCCTTTTTAATTTATTTCTCTCTTTTTTTTTACTTTCTCTCTTTCACTTTTTTTTTCTCCATTACAGACTCGGAGCACAAAATTTTTTTGTGGCCGGTCCCACGGATGGCGCCAGTGATGAAAACCGCTTTTTCGGGGCGCCGACCCGATGAAATCGGTACCGGGTCGGCACCGCACCGAATAGCGAAATCCGGAAATTAAATAAATAAATAAAGCGGAGAGAACGTATTTATACGTGGAAACTCAAATCGGGAGAAAACCACGGGCCTTTTTAGGCGGTGCCATGCCAAAGGGGAGGAACTTTTATTAATCTCGGGGGAATTTACATATACATCACTGTAGGAGCTTAGAGCCATTAATGGAGCTCCATGCTAAGAGAAGGAGAAGAATGAAGAATAATAGTAGAACTAGTAGGAAATTGGCTTCCCTCTTCCCTCCTTCGTAGCATGCATTTAAAGAGGAGAAGGAAATAATTGATGGAGACAAGAGGAGACATTGTCCATGTGAAGCCAATGTGCAGCATGTGGTTTCCATGTGATAGTGTTCCACGGGTCCCGCCAAATGTCTCCACATCACTTCAAATATATTCTTATGTCCATATATCTCTGGTTCTGTCTTGAATAATTAACTTGATTTATATCTTGGGCCAGATAAAATTGGGCTTTCTTGTACTGTTCAAATAATATTGGATTAGGAAAAATCCCTATTCCATCAATAATATTGCCCTATTAGTTTAACTTCCATTTTTTAGTGGTTTGGTTTTGCGTTTCAAGTCTGAATCTCTGATTGCGATTGAGGAAGAAAAGCATAGAGAGGAGGATTGGGATGTTGAAATTGAAAGTTTGCGTATGGAAATAGAAGCTACATCATCATTGCAGAAATGAGTTTTTATTAATAAACTCATGAGAGCACCATCATTGGCCCATTGCATACACCCCATCGCATTGATTCTCTCTCTCAGGTCTGAGAGTGCGAATGGACGTTTTCAAATGCAAGAGTCATGCCAGGAATTCTCGAGTCTTTTGGGATACTAGTATTTTACCTGTGCAACGCACGGGGTCCAACGCATGTTGTTTTTAACTCTGTTATTTTTTTTTGTTTTAGTAAATGATTAAAAATTATAGCTAAAAATAATATACAATGTTAGAAGTTTGATGAATGATATGACATAAACAGAGTATGCTAACTAAAATTCATGTATATAAATGTATTAATTACATCCAAATTTTTTGGAAAACATCAGGATAAACCACATTTTTGGTGCAATTGCAAGAGTTACTGTTTTCATCTAAAACTAACACTTTTAATCCTTTTTTAGATTCCACTCGTGGAACTCAAACATAAAGTTGACTGAGTATTTGTCCAGTTTTCATGTTTTCAGTCAATCATTTTCAACCTTTGACCTATAATTAAATGAAATATACTCCGTATATTGTATACTAATTAGATAAAAAATATTTTGAAAATATTTGATATAATAAATCTAATAAAATTATTTTTGTATCAATATTTAATATCATTTTTATTTAATTTGAGAACATACACCAGTATTTAACGGTAGTCTCAATCCAAAGTGCTCAAATAAATGTTAACTATATTCCGAATCCAAAGTGATGAAATAAATTTTAAGGGCAAACAAAGAATAGAATACAATAAGATAGATGAAATCCTTCTGTCAAAACTTTATATATTGATTGATGACAGTTACATCAGCCAGGTTAGGTTTGTTCAAGTCATCATTTCCCTTGGCCTTTAAAATAAAATTACAAAGAAATTTAATAACTCACCTGAAAAACAAAGGGGAAGGTCAAAATTTTGTATGGCAAACGAATAGATATTTTCTGTGCGGGACCCAATAATTTGACGAAATGCCAATAATAACATAGCTTGCAGTAGGTACTTGGTTCATTGTTAGGGCTTCTAATAGTTTTTCATTGGCCAATTCATATTTTATATTATTTTAATTATTAAAAATTAATAATTTTATCTCTCTATTAATAGTAGGGGTAAAGTCTACATACGCATACTCTCCCTCCCCAAGCCCTATAACTATTTCTTCCTGAAATCAACATTAAAATATTTGGACTCTTGACCCTCCAACTTGTTTACACTTATCTTAGTTTTGAATATAGTGAATGCACCAGTGCACGAAAAAAAAGCAAAGAATTGTCCTTATTTAATCTAAGCACACTCTTTGGAACATGATATTCAATGTGCGAGGCTAACATTAAAAAAAGGGAATAACCAACTTTTAAGCAAGACATTATACTCTATAATTGAGAATCTAAAATTTTCATAGATTGAACGACTTTCTAGAGAAGAGGTAGTTACCTTATGTGATATTTGATCAGGAATCCTGAGGCTTCAAGAATTATGTTCCATCAACCTAATTTTAAGGTTCTCATGATCTTTCAAAGTGGACAAACCAAAATTAATAGATAGAACAAAGTGGTAGAAGGTTATAACATTTTAGAGGGATTTTGAGCATTTCAGGGTATAGAACAAAGTGGTGGGAAAGTTTATCCTTTACATACAAAAAGTGATAAATTTTGATGTGTGTGGTGATATTCTTGCTCTTAATTTTAATATTAACATCATTGCTAAACAAATCTCCTTTCTTTGTACGCGATTACTTTGACTGGTGAAAATGACAATAGAACAGATAACGTGTGAGCATGCAAGTACATACACATGAAATCAAAAGTAAATTCTGAACACAACTGCTAAAAGATTAACTAAAGCAGTAAACCTTTATTACATGCTATGTTATAAAATAGTGTCATTATTACATGTTGCTCTAGCAAACATTGATTCACAATTAAATGTTTTTTAAAATTCGTGTTAAGTTCAAAGTTTTATTTAATCGATGAAGAGGGAATTGCACCATTGTTTTCCTAAACCACATTTTGACTTAATCATTTTTTAATGCAATCCACCAATTGTTTTAAGTTTTGTTTCTTAAAAGTCCTTTTTTATGCTTCATGCTTTTTGAATTTGTGTCTTCAGTATTACCTGGGTAGTTGCACAACCCATCTCTTCGGCACTGGTAACTTCTAAGAATGCATCTTACATCAATGACAATTGATAGATCTTAGTAACAACGAAGTAGGGTTTATTCTTGAAATTGATAGATTCATAGTAAAAAATCTAGCCCTTCAAATAGGCAAACCTAAACTTAAGCTAATTTCGTGAAAACAAATGTGAATTTTTAAGTCTAAAATAGTAAATATACCATATTAAATGAGCCAAGTACACATACTGGATACAACTGAAGAGCAATAAAAACACTACCTGCAAAGCCACCCTCCTTGTTTGAGTGCTGGCAATCAGGCGACCTCTCTCTTCCCACCCAACTTCTTTAAGGTACTGCAGCCATTGTTTAATAGTAATGAATAACATTTAATTAAAAGAAATCCAAAATTTAATCATTGGAGTAATTTTTGAATAAAAAATATATCAAACAAACTGTAGAATTGCAACAAAATGATTGAATTTCTCAAAAATATCTGAGGAATCAAGGTCATTTTTACGATGTCAGTCTCTCCCACAATGATAGTGGTGGAGTGCCCTGATAGTGAATGGTAGCTGTTGCCTCGCTTCTTTATAGCCTCGAATGTGAAATCCACAAACTGCAACTTTTAGCCCTTACGAGACTAATAACACACACACACACACACACACTCACAACAATCTCAAAAGAGAATCTTTATGCATAAATTCACCAAGCAAGAACTATGAATTGTCTACAGCAAAACAATAAAAATTAACCAAGCAAAAGAATAAAAACAAAATACACGTGCTTAAATAAATAAAGTAAGAACTATGAATCATCTTAAACATCTGAATTCAAAGAACTATGTGAAAAACAAAATGCTATGTATTACCTTCGTCTTCTTGAATACTTCCTAACATCTCTAGAGTGTAAAACTTATTTGTTACTCCACACCCTCTATCATCGTCAGCTCACCAATATCTCTGAGCTCCGTCCACAACCGTTTTCATTGATGATTTATAACATAGCAGTTTGTTAGGCTTTAAAGAGTGGGCCAGCGGCTCTAATACAAAGTAGAGCAGATGTTGTAAATTAGTAGGTTGTTGCAAAGGCAGAGATTGTGGTATGTCTTCTCGTCGTTGGGGGAGGGCAACGAAAATCATAATAAAAAAATACACAAAATTTAATCAAGAAAAGTAATACTAACCAGCGACATTTCCACGTTCTAATGTTACGTTGAGGATGATAGCCGACCCTTGAGCATCCTACTTTAATTAACGCCCTCTATATTTCCCAAGAATCATGACTATGTTTCTATTGGGAAAAAAATTCACAAACAATTTAAATAGATCAACATTCATTCTTAGATAAAATAAATATTGGAATTAAATGGCTTGCTTGGAGAAATGAGAAACGTAATCTAAAAAACTTAGTCAATCGCATAGACGAAAAATCATGTTGAAATTTCAGTCAATAGCATAGACGAAAAATCATGGTTCTCTTCAACATGTTATCATATTGAAAATGCTATAATAAGTCAAAAAATCAAAATTGAACAATCACTCAAAAAAGAAATAATATCCACTTGATTAAAAAAAAGAAATAATATCCACTTTTTTAAATACAGTTTCTATTAAAGTTTGAAATTATCTGAAATCAATCAACGAACAAAAATTTACGAAATGCATGATTTCTTAAAAAATCTTAATAACATATTGAACAATAATTTCTTGAAATTGAAAGAGAGGCTAGAAATAAAAAAAAGAAATTAGAAGGGTTTATACCCTTTGCACAATTTTGCTTCAGATTCTTCAAATCTGAAATCGATTTTTTTTTTTATAAAAATGAAACAAAGTTCATGTAGAGTATAAGACAAATTTATACCTCAGTTCTCTTATCCCAAGTCTTGCAAGCAAGTATTCAAATCGTTGCCTCCAATTCGATGGGAAAATTCTGGTGTCGTTCAAAAGAAGCCTATATTGGACTACCCTCGGAATCACATTCTCCCTCAGTCCCTAAATAAACTTACTCTTTCGTTTTTTCTTTGTCGCCAAATAAACTTCTCTTACTTAAAAAAACTTCTTTTACCCCTTATTTTTTCATACCATACCTATCACATCATACCTTTTTACTAATAATCTACATATCACATCTTACTTTTACACATCACATCAAGGTTATTTTTTGAAAAGTCAACACAAAAATATCCCTCCCTTAAATCCTCAAAAAGTCAAAAACGGAAGTTTATTTAAGGAGGGGGAGTAAAATAAAGAAGGATCACCAAACAATCCCAAGGTATTCCGTAGCCGACTGCTTTCTTCCGTAGCTAATTTTTTCTTGGTAAGAGATTTTGGAGAATTTCTTTCTATGAATAAGATGCTCAATTAATGAGATCTTAATTTTTTTGGTTGAAGAGTTTCGTTCCGTAAAAAGTTTTCTGGTGAAGATTTGACTTTTTTTTAGTTTTCATTTTATGAAGAAAAGACATGTGACGAGCCCTAAACAATGCCAAATGGCAACTTCTTAGAGTTCAAACTCTCAAATATTATATTAAAAGATTCACTACAGGTACATATAATATACGAACTATTAATTATCAGTGTGATGGTATTGATTGGGTTTTTCATTGTGTGATGATGTTCTTTGCAAATCATTTGCTATCACTTTCATAAGCATTTTTTTGAAGGATACATTTAGAAAGTTTTATGTGGATAAACAACAAATGGGGTCTAATTTTGTTTCCAGTTTTATGTGGATACGGAGTATATCTCAATTTGGACATCCTAATTTGTACTCCCTCCGTCCCAAAAATATTTACACGTTTCAAAAAAATTGTGTCTCACAATCCCTTACCCATTTCTATTAAAAAACCACTTTTATCCATTACTTTTTCAAACCCAACCTATCACATCATACCTTTTTCGTAATAATCTACACATCACATCCTACTTTTACCCATCACATCAAGGGTATTTTTGGAAAGTCAACACAAAATTATTCTTTCCTTAATTTCAACTTTAGTCAAAATGGGTAACACTTTATGTGACGGAGGAAGTATGAAAATAACACTTTTGTTAGCACTCCTGGAAAACTCGATAAACATTTGAGGGTTTAAGGGAGAGTGACATACAACAGGCATGCGGTAATGGATTTCGTTCCACACTTATATAAGTTAGTACTCCCTCCTTCCCACTATATTTGTCCACTTTCATTTTTGCACACCATCCAATGCACTTCTTTAATCCATTTTATCTTGTAATTTATATATTAAAAAATTATAGAAATTATATATTAATAATCTATATGTTAAGACAAATCAAACAAGATCACACATGACTATATTTAGGCTTACACATTGAGAGAATTTGATGAGTCAAAATGCTTAGATGAACAGTTCCAAAAGTCAAAAGTGGACAAATATAGCGGGACGGAGGTAGTATGATTTTAACATTGGAGAGTTGACTATTTGAGAAACCTTACAATTTTGTACTAGATATCAGCGTATTCTCTCTTCCGATGGTGAATTTTAATATACAGTATACTTCTTTAAATAATAAACACTTCTTTTTTTAGGAGTGTATTTGAAATATTTTTTGTTTTATGCATTATTAAGTTACCAGTTGACTTAATTTTTTGACTTTTAGCAATTGTTCCGAATTCTTTTGCGGTTTGTGACAATTAAAAATCTATTCAACATCCTTATCAAGGTGAATCTCATTTCTTGCCTCTTAAAATGCGTTTGAATTATTGAAAAAATAGTTTTAAAAAATCAAGCAAAAAAATCTGTGTTGGGAAAAATATTATAGATTTTGATGATGATTTATTTAGAATGTAATAGGGACTTTAGGTCTCCCCCAATATTCAATGTAATTTTTCTTTTTAGAAATATTGTTAAAACCAAGTTCTTGAGTTTTCCAATAAAACTGTGATATTTCTTTAAGCGTTTTGATGTCTGAAGACTTGATCAAATTCAGTGATATGAAAATTGGATATCTTAATCGGAAGTGTCAGAGACAAGTAAGGATTTCTCAATCAGATAAAAATCCTCAGATCCGGAAGACTACATAAGAACCGGATGTCTCGCTACAACCCGCTGAAGGCTAAGTCATTCAAATCGGAAGACTAGCGCGGATCTCCTTCTCACCCGGAAGTCTGAAAAAGACTCATCCGGATTTGTGAGCTAAGAATCGGAAGACTCACCGAAGACCGGAATTCTCAGAAAGCGGACAAGTGAGAAAAGGCTTAGAAAATCATCTAAGTCCTGAATGAAGAAATTCTACCCGTGGCAAGGAAAAATCAATCTCTTGATTTTCAACGGCTAGATTGAAGATAATTAGGCTGATTCAAGAACAAATTACTCGAAGACAAAGTCTGGGTCTCTAAAATCAAAGAGCTTGCTCAGAATTCCTAAACAAGCACTAGAAGACAAACAGAGTAAAGTGCTACAGTCTTGAATTCTTGAACAAAAACTAGAAGACGGATTTTGTGGAAAAAGGAATCCTTTCTCAACAATTGGGTAAGTCCAAACACCCACTTCAACGAAGAATCTTCAAATCACAATCTTCATTCAAAATTGAAGCCAGCAAATGCAACGGATAGTCTATTATGATTCAACGGATAGATTATCCAATCCAGCTATAAATAGCATCCTTGGAAGACTGAAGAGAATATGATGAGATACGCTGATAAAACAACACAACGAAGCAATCACTAAAGCTATCTCATTCACAGTTAGCCCAAAAAGCTTGAAAAAGAGAGATTTCTAAACTCCTTATCCAGAAGCAAACTTCTCCTCCTTCCAAAAAGCTATAGTGTAAACACTTGAAGGTTTCCTTGCCTCAAGCACCACACCACGTTGAAGGATATTACTTTTGATCAAACTTATTGATTAAAAGGGGGTAGGTCAACTCTCTTACAAGTTGATCTTGCAAGTCCTATTGTTCGGATCTTGCAGTTGTTGAAGAAGCTTGACCTTCGAAGGAACAACAAAGCCAGCACGAGTGCAGTAGCAACATTGGTCTTGTGAAGATATACCGTGCAGAAATTCACACAAGTGTAACTGTTGGTTCATTATTCAACAACCAACTACATAGTGGATTTTGAGGACGTAGTAGGATTACCCCACCTTCGAACCTCGTTAAAGTTTGCGTGTCTCTCTCTCTTATCTTTATTCTTACTGGAAATTATATTAACAGTGAAAACTAACCTATCCATATTAATTACTGCTCACTCCACCCACCAAATTCCGCACACAATCTAAAGTTCACAAGGACTCTAGATTAACACTCATTTTCTCGTTTTCAAAAGAAACGAAAAAGATTTTAAACTTGTTACAAAGTCTATTCACCCCCTCCTCTAGACTTTGTATTTCACCACTTTGGGACCACCAATCTGGTTTCTCTTGCTCTAGAGTAGCATTTGAGCGCAAAAGTGGATACAATATAGATTTAATCTCTAACTGAATTTTAGTTTGGAGCTTAAACTTTTTCATAAAAGTTTATGACATCTGATTTAACTTATTTTTTATTGGTAAATTAGATTTCATTCATCTTCTTAATATATATCTTTGAAAAAATTTCCCGATTGGTATCCCTTTTATGAGCTTGGTTTATATCTATTCAACATTATCTAGCTTATGTTTAGTCAATTTTCTTATTTGTTAAAATTTAAATGATTGATATTTGTTTAACTTCTTTATGAAATCCCATTTATGAAATATCTTATTGTTGGTGATTTTAGTGTCATCAATTTATTTTGTGTAATTGGATTTACTTTGATCGGACAAGAATTAAAATAGACGTTGTCAAACGAGTTAGGAGGCGCGGAGTGCGCGCTCGTTCAACGATATTATAAATTCACTGCGGGGTCCGGGGGCGGCAGCCCCCGGGATAGCGGGGGTTCGGGGGCGGCAGCCCCTGGCGGGGTCCAAGGGGCAGAGCCCCTGGCCGGGGTCGAGCTGAAAATCCTTATTTCGGACGTTGTTTCTTTATGAAAATCCTTATAATTTTCGTGATCGGAGTCCAAAACGGTAAAGGACTCTTACATAATGGATAAACGTCAAAATTAAGCCTTCAACCGCAGGAGACCTTTCATTCAAACTCGCACCTTTCTTCTTCTTGCGCGAACGTTCATGTCCGATCACAAGGATTTTCGACTCTATAAAATAGAGTCTCGTGGTATGGGTTGAGGAGCAGATTCTCGAGTGCTTGTTCTGAATTAACGTCTTATCCGATTGAAGTATTTCGTATACCCCGAAATAACTTTGATCTGAAAGCGTTTCGTACGCGATTCGTTATTCTATCGAGTTCTTCGTTCAACACTGCTTCGCAGTGTTCTTCCTTTTATAATTCCAACACTTATTTGATTCATATCTATGAACATTTCATCCAAGAGAACTTCAGCTTCTGTTCCAACAACTCTTTTGATTTGTTCTAAGGTTTTGGAAGTTAAGAATGCACACAGATCCTCTCTAGAAGGCACCTTGGCAAAGCCTATTTAGTGTCCAACTCCCATTCCATCATTATAAGGTCTATGTGGTGTGGTTGCTTTAGTTGGTATAGACTCTAGACCCAAGTGCTTTACTCTTATTGGTAACCCTTTATTGTGAGTCAAGTTTTGAGTGATATTATTCTGTAAAGGATAGGTCCTTGCCCTAACCGTGCAAAAATCTTTCCTTGCTTAGGTATTTTCTTTGCTATGAGGAGTGGTGAGGTTGGTGAATTTAATTAAATTTAATGGTCCCGCTGTAACACCTTGCTTGCTTATTTAATAGAAAGTGATTTTCATGTTGATCAATTCTTAAACATAAAATATAAATTAGGGATTTAATCATGTGTACCTGATAATCCTGTAAACGTAGTTAGGGATGAGGCCACGATTCTCACGCAGATCGAGTTCCCGTTTAGGGTGTATCGTTATGATGGCTAAGGTGAGAATGAGACTCACGAGAATAGTGAGGCAGAGAGGAGGCGTAAGATTGGTGTGTTAATCTCTGCCTAATGACCTCTATATATATACACCCAAGGGGAAACCCTAATTAGGTCATAAGGGTAATGACGTCCATCGAATAATTACCAATTAAGTACGTAGGGTATTTATTACGTCAATGATCAATTAATTAGATAAATGATAACTCAGGCCACATAATAAAATCGTGTCTAACATTCTCCCACTTGGCCGAGTAATCATTTATGATGAGTATTAGATAAGTCTGATCAGATTTTAATACTCATTTTAGTTCTAAACCGAAATTGTAGCAGAGAAATACAGTCATTGAATCAATATTCAATTCAAGACCCCCATTAATCATACTACAATGCCAAATTTAAAACTTAAATAAGCTAAGGATCAAATTGACAATTAAGCCCATAACATTATTTTGTATATAAATGTTGTCTATATGTCTTTAGGCATGCATAGACACATTCAGAGACAAACAAACAAAACAATGAGGAAATTTTATTATTAAATGTAAGCAAGTACAATATGCAACTAAATAAGGTCTTTAGAAAACCCCATCTTCGAAACATGTTCTTCGAAAATCTTAGGAGGGAGACCTTTAGTCATCGGATCCGCAAGCATATTCTTAGTACTTATATGCTCAATACAAAGTTTATTTTCCTCAACTCGCTCACGTACGAACAAGTACTTTGTATTAAGATACAAAGCAGCGCCAGTCGAACTGTTACTGTTCGAGAAACTAATGGCAGCTGAGTTATCACAATAAAGCTTCAATGGTCGAGAGATGGAAGGTTTCTGAGCAACATTCCATGACAGGTTGCGTTGTACAGCGCTATGTATTCTGCCATCATTGTAGAAGTTGCAGTCAACTCTTGCTTATGACTCTTCCACGAGATAGGTCCGCCAGCTAACATAAAGATATACCCTGAAGTGGATTTCTTGTCATCTTTGCACTTAGCAAAATCAGAATCAGAATAACCAACCACTTCTAAATTATCACTCCTTCTGTAAGTCAGTTTATAGTCTTTTGTCCCTTGTAGATATCGAAGAACTTTCTTAGCTGCTTTCCAGTGATCAAGACCAGGATTGGTCTGATAACGACCTAACATTCCAGCAATGTGAGCAATATCTGGACGAGTACAGACTTGTGCATACATAAGGCTTCCTACTACTGACGCATAAGGTATCATTCTCATCTGTTCTTTTTCAACCTCTGTTTTCGGACATTGAAATAAACCGAAAACATCTCCCTTAACTACTGGAGCCACAGAAGGAGAGCAATGTTGCATGTTATAGCGTGTAAGGACACGCTCAATGTAAGCCTTTTGAGATAATCCCAAAATACCATTGACTCTATCTCGGTGTATTTCGATGCAAATAACATAAGAAGCCTCTCTGAGATCTTTCATGTCAAAATTACGCGAGAGTAAGCGCTTGGACTCATGCAACATGTCTAAACTATTACTTGCCAATAGAATGTCATCTACGTAAAGGACAAGTATAATAAAGTTGCTCCCACTCATCTTGAGGTAGGTGCATTGATCCACTTGATTCTTTATGAAACCTTCTGACTTCAAGACTTGATGCAACTTTAGGTACCATTGACGTGATGCCTGCTTCAACCCGTATATGGATTTCTTTAGCTTACAGACTAGGTTCTCTTGACCTTCAGATTCGAATCCTTCGGGTTGTTTCATGAACACTTCTTCATCCAAATCGCCATTAAGGAAAGCGGTTTTGACATCCATCTGATGTAGCTCTAAGTCAATGTGAGCTACAAGGGCCATAACGATCCTTAAGGAATCCTTTCGAGAGACAGGAGAAAAGGTCTCTTGATAGTCAATTCCCTCTTTCTGAGTGTAGCCCTTTGCAACCAATCTCGCTTTGTAGCGTTCAATGTTTCCATTCGGGTCCAGTTTTGTTTTGAAGACCCATTTACATCCTACGGGTTTTACACCGTTGGGTAATTCAACCAAATCCCAAACATCATTTTTCTTCATGGAGTCAAGCTCTTCAATCATGGCTTTATTCCATTCAGAAGACTGATCACTGTTAATGGCTTCATTATAAGAGGTAGGATCATTAAACTTTCCAGCATCCATTTCTGCTTCAGTCAGGTAGGTAACATAATCATCAAAGTTAGTAGGCCTTTTAGACCTAGATGACCTCCTGAGCAAATTTTCGGGTTGAGCATTGGCTTGATGGTGATCATTTGAGGTGTCTTCATTTCCAGGTACATTTGGAGTAGGAGGAGGTGCAGTGTCCTGCGGATTGACATTGAGTACAAGAGGAGTAATTGGAGGTAAATTAATCGACAAGTCTCTTCCCCCCGCGTCTTGTACTTCTAGCAATTCATCATAAGGATTTTCACTGCTCCCACTGACCTTAAAATCTTCAAGGAAATGAGCATCTTTGGTTTCTACAATGCGAGTGACATGGGAAGGACAATAAAATCTGTAACCCTTTGAGTGAGAAGGATAACCAATGAAGTAGCAAGTTACAGTTTTCATGTCGAGTTTCTTCAAGAAGGGATTATAAAGTTTAGCTGCGGCAAGACAACCCCATACTTTCATATATCTTAGACTCGGTTTCCTTCCTGTCCAGAGTTCATAAGGAGTTTTAGGGACAGCTTTAGAAGGAACCCTATTGAGTATATGAACGGCTGTTTTTAAGGCCTCAGTCCAGAGAAATAGAGGTAAACCTGAGTTGGCTAACATACTGCGTACCATGTCCATTAGGGTCTTATTTCTTCTCTCAGCAACACCGTTTTGCTGAGGAGTACCGGGCATGGTATATTGGTTCACAATCCCCTGGGACTTACAAAACTCATAAAATGGACCAGGAGCTTGACCCACATCAGTATGTCTACCATAATATTCACCTCCTCTATCTGATCTTACAACTTTTATCTGACAATCAAGTTGTTTTTCAACTTCAGTTTTATAATCTTTAAAAGTTGTAAGTGATTCAGATTTTTCCTTAATAAGATACAAGTACATATATCGAGAATAATCATCAATATAAGTGATAAATGAGTTATGTCCAGTTATGCCAGTGATAGAGTAAGGACCACTAATGTCAGTGTGAATGAGCTCTAATAAATTAGAACTTCTAGTGGCACCTTTCTTATTCACTGATGTCATTTTACCTTTAAGGCATTTGACACATGTTCCAAAATCATTGAAATCGAGAGATGGTAACACTTCATGCTTCACGAGTCTAGATAAACGTTCTCGTGAAATGTGGCCTAAGCGTTGATGCCACAACATGGATGAAGTTTCTAAGTCTCGTTTTCGTTTTCTCTTTGTTAGTGTCTGATTGATATTATATGACAACAAAGATTTGGAAAAATCATCATCTAGTTCTAATTTATAGAGACCACCATCGAGAAAACCATGACCAAACACTTGAGAATTGAAACTAATAGTAAGTCTGCCATGACCATGAGAAACATCAAAACCGTCTATGTCTAACTTTGGTCCTGATACTAAATTCCGAGTAATCTCAGGAATATATAAGGTATCATAAAGTTTAATACATAAACCAGTTTTCATTATTAATTCTAAGGTTCCCACGGCTTCAACAGCTAGTTCTGTTCCATTCCCCAGCTTAAGTGTTCTTCGGTTTCTTTCCAGCTTCTGGATTGTAAGGAATCCCTGTAGTGAGTTGGTTACATGAACCATAGAACCAGAGTCAAACCACCATGTATTAGTTGGAACATTTAAATTAAAGGACTCAAGTATCATGTAAAGGCGATTACCTTTCTTCGTCAGCCACTCCTTAAAGTCTTGGCAGTCTTTTTGTCTATGTCCTTCCTTGCGGAAGAACTTGCAGTAAGACTTCCCTTTAGAGTTCTTAGAGCTGGAAGAAGCACTTGCATCACGTTTCTGGACTTTAGAAACATTCTTCTTATCGACATTGCCCTTCCTCTTCTTTGGATTAGCGGTCATGAGGTAAGCCACATCAGGTTTGTCCAGCTTCAGACGCTCTTCTTCTTGTACGCACATAGCAATCAACTCATTCATCGGCCACTTGACCTTCTGGGTGTTGTAGTTGACCTTGAAAGCTTCAAAAGATGCAGGAAGAGAAATCATTATAAAGTGCACTAGAAAACCTTCACTAATCTCCATGTCTAATCCCTTGAGCTTACGGGCCATGTCGTTCATCATCATGATGTGCTCACGAATGCCGCTATTCCCGTCATATTTTGTAGTCACCATCTTCAAAATAAGAGTACTAGCATGTGCCTTAGAAGTTGCCTTGAATTGTTCCTCCACGGAAGCCAGATATGTTTTAGCATTAGATGAATCTGGAATAGCTCCCCTGATGATTATGCTGATGGAACTTTTAATGAGCATAAGAGCCATTCTGTTGCACCTCTCCCATCTCTCATGTACTATTTTATCTTCAGCAGTACTTTTATCAGTGAGGGCAAGAGGGGCAGGCTCTCTCAGTGCATAATCAAAATCCAACATGCCAAGAGTTAGCATCAGTGAATCTTTCCATGAAGAAAAATTCGCACCGTTCAAGGTTTCAATTCCCATATTTGGGGCTGATAGTGGATTCAGATGAGAAAAATAAGACACATAATTAAAGGAGAACTTAAGGGGTAATGAACTAAGGCTGGCGAAGATAAAGACCATTATATAGTAATGAAGCTGTGATAAGAGTCTATTATAACACCAAAAATAATAGACTAAATTTAATTCTACTTAAACAAATGGCTTTCACTTTGGTTATGACCACTTATTTAAGTATTATGAATAATAAAATAATCATGTGCAATTTGAATGTTACACATCACCTTTGGGCAGAAGTGAAACATTTAAATTTTAATGCACATATATATTTAGTTCGCAGTACACAATTATAACACATCATCTTTGGACAGAAGTGAAATATTATGTATTTAAGGCGAGTGTCATGCAAATATCTATTTAAGGATATGCACTAAATGACAATGCTTAATAAGACTTGAAATTTTTTTACAAATGTTACACATCACCTTTGGGTAGAAGTGTATTCTAAGGTATTATTCAAGTCAAGCAAAATAAATCAATTTAACTAATCAAAAAATAAATTTTATTTGAGATTAGTCAAATGATTTATAAATTTAATGTTAGTAATTAATTAACCGCAAAAATTAAAGCGGTTGGGGCGGGGCCCATTTAATCAGAAAATCAAAAAACATATAAGGCAAGAGATTTTCCAACAAGTAAAAAAAAATTAACTTTTTAATGGTATTTTAACATATCCCTTATTTAGTTTTGCTATTCTTGGTACATAAGTCAATAAAATAAGGAAACAGAATATATCATGCAAAAGTGAGATATGTTATACAATTTAAGGAAACACAATTATATTCCAAATTAAATACCAAAAAAAAGTGATTTCATCAGAGTAAGGATGAACAATCATGTATAATTTATCAAAATTTGTAATAACTGGAACTTTAATCGGAAATAGTATCCGTAAGAAGTAATTCAATTCCACATGATTTATATTTGAGATACAAGTGTTATGATTTCTAAAAAAACTTGGTTTATGCACCCCTTTAGAAATCTATTTTGCAATCATGATGAGTTTGCAAAACTCAATTATTGTGGTAATATGATATAATGGTCCGATCGAAAAGGATAAACAAAAGGAATAAAACCGAGAAGGAAAACACCTTCAGTTAGGGTTAAGATTTAATTATGTTTTTTTTTCGATATTAATTCGACTATTACAGGGAACAAAAACAGAATTGATTAATCAACATAGAGTGCTCCGATACCACATGTTGATCAATTCTTAAACATAAAATATAAATTAGGGATTTAATCATGTGTACCTGATAATCCTGTAAACGTAGTTAGGGATGAGGCCATGATTCTCACGCAGATCGAGTTCCCGTTTAGGGTGTATCGTTATGATGGCTAAGGTGAGAATGAGACTCACGAGAATAGAGAGGCAGAGAGGAGGCGTAAGATTGGTGTGTTAATCTCTGCCTAATGACCTCTATATATATACACCCAAGGGGAAACCCTAATTAGGTCATAAGGGTAATTACGTCCATCGAATAATTACCAATTAAGTACGTAGGGTATTTATTAGGTCAATGATCAATTAATTAGATAAATGATAACTCAGGCCACATAATAAAATCGTGTCTAACATTTCATCAATTTCTTGGAATTCAACAAAAAAGCTTTGAAGAATAGGCTACGGATTCATCAAAGTTTACAAAGGCTCTCTAAGCTCGCTAAATGTGATGAGTTTCTTAATTGAAATTAATTATTTCGTGATCTTCCCTTTCAATCACAAATTCATTATTTTTTTTAATATGCATATCAACAATTTGGTCATAGACATCTTATTTTGGTGTTAAGAGTTATCTTCAACTTATATATATCTCAATAAGTAAAGCAAGTTTAATCTTAGATCACCAAAGATTTGGTACTTTTATCAACAAAAAAATGATGGTTTTACTGAAGACCTTTAAGTGTTTTTTAGTAGGCACGTAGGATTAATGACGACCACAATGAAGGTGGTGTCAGAGATGGATAAAGCGACATGCCAACATCCAAAGAAATTCCCACAGGTACAACAATATAAGGATTATGCTATGTGTACCCCAATTTGTACCCCGCAGTTTTGCACCAACATTTTGTGTTGGTGTAAAACTAATTTTTGTTAAACGCACCAACATTTGTGTCCGTGTGAATTTTTATTAACGCACCAACACTTGTGTCGGTGTAAACCATCGAAATGTTTGTGCAAACCTGTGGTGTACAAATGAGGTATATTTGTTGGTGTAAGTGTAGCATTATAATTCTACCTGCAAGAACGGCGTGCCTCCTACACTAAATAGCTGGAGATGCTTCTTTTCTCCAAGACCCCAAAACTTCACTTCTCCTCCTCTCATTTGGATGGTAATATTTTCATACTTTTTTGGAATTTAATTTTTGGTTCATAATTCTTTATTTTTACTAGATTATATCATTGTTTTTCCTATTCTAGAAAGAACTCCAAATCTTTTAGTAGTGAGTTGAGCCGAAGGTCTTTTATTAGTGAGTTGGGCCTTCCGCCACCAACCTACTCCAACAGATTAAGAACATTCGTCGGGCTCATCCATTGTTTGTCTCAAGTACGAAGCAACGAGTAGATCGTTGGGACTGCGCGTGCCCTCACCCCAACCCCGCATTAGTATGATATTGTCCGCTCTGAGCCAAGCCCTCACGGATTTGTTTTTGGGCACCTCCCAAAAGGCCTCATACTAATGGGGTTGGGTGAACATATATATTTTGGTCCATTTTTTCTTCTCCCTCCGGTGTGGGACTTGGAGGAATCCCCAACATAGATAACATATATATACATGAAATGAAATTACACCATGAGCATCTCTCATTTTAGCTATGTTGTGTTTCCTTATGCTTTGTTCGTTAAGATTCATGTTTAGCACGGTAGGATACTAGGATCAAAACAAACAGATTGTGTACTACAAATGTGAGCTAATAATGTCTCTATGAGAAATCACGTCAGCAAATGGTATCTGTATTAATTAATCCATTGTTTTAAAAGGTACTATTGGAACTGAGAAGTCCGGATCCGGAGAAGTCCAACTTCCGAGAAATCCGAATTCCGAGAGATCCGAATTCCAAGAAATCCGAACTCGAGAAATCCAACTCATATGATGACCGAATCTCATTCTAATTAGGATTGATCTTGATTTATTTGTTTCCTAATTTGATTATTGATTTGTTTCCTTGTAGGATTTGTATTCCTTGTCTATTTTGGAATCATCCTCTCCTATAAATAAAGGAGAATTCCCTTGTAATTAGACAAGCCAATTCAATATACAGAAATATTTTCCCTCTTATTAATTTCTAAATGGTATCGGAGCCTGGTTCCTAAAAAACCCCTAATTTAGACAAACGACGGTCCATCACTGTCCGCCGCTGGAGCAAACCTGTCTTCCGCCAGACCGTCTTTCTCGACCGTCGACATGACAGATGCAGAGGAAAATCTCATCGGAAAGATCTTCGATGAGGAGGAGAAGATCCCTACGAAGGGAAGTTCTTACGAACTAAAGAACGCACCCGGATTAATTATGACCCAAGTCAAACTAAACGGTGATAATTATGAAGAATGGGCCCGTGCAATGAGAATTGCATTCCGTGCAAAACGGAAAATTGGATTCATTGACGGATCCATCCCTTGTCCAGAAGAGGGAGATGAAAATTATGAAGAATGGTGGATTGTAAATGCCATGTTGGTCTCATGGATTTACAATACCATTGACAGTAGTCTGAGAAACTCTATCACACAAGTGGAGGTAGCAGCAGAACTATGGAAAGACATCCAAGATCGTTTCTCTGTTGCGAATGGGCCTCAGATTCATCAACGGAAGAAAGAACTTGCAAACTGCAAGCAAAATGGTCAGTCCATTGTCACATACTTTGGAAAATTAAAAACAATTTGGGACAAACTTGGTGATCATGAAAAGATTCCCACTTGCAAATGCCAAGGATGCAAGTGTGGGATAAGCAAAGCTCTTGCTATTCAAAGGGACAAATAAAAGGTGCACCAGTTTCTGATGGGATTGGATAACGAAGGATATGGGAGTCTACGATCCAACATCATCCCCACAGAGCCCTTGCCACCACTAAACCGTGTTTACTCGGTCATTATCCAGCAAGAAGGGGTCTTGAAGACTACCCAAGAAGAGGAACGTAACCCGGTTGGCTTTGCTGTCACTTCTAAATTTGATCGTGACATGACTAAAGATTTAAAATGCAAACATTGTGGGTTGAGCGGACACGAGAAGAGTTGTTGCTTTCAACTCGTTGGATATCCTGAAAAGTGGGGAGATCGCCCACACATTTTGAACCCAGGACGAGGCAATGGCGGCCGAGGTAACCGAGGCGCGGCTGGTGGCGGTCTTGCTAGCGGTCCAACATGGGGACCGGCGGCCCACACGGCTCAGGCCAACCCGACAGATGGAGGGCGTGCAAATCTCCCTCCTCTCACAACCAATCAATGGAATGCACTTGTGGGACTTTTAAATGAGAAGGATTCGGGTATGGAATTTTCAGGTATGACTAATACTTCTTGGATCATTGATAGTGGAGCCAGCCAACATATGACCAGCGATGAAAGGTGTTTTAAAAAATTGGAAGCTATGAAACCTTGTTCTGTTGGTCTACCAAATGGAGATTGTGTGGTTTCCAACAAAAAGGGGAGTGTGATCTTGAATAATTTGATAACCTTAGAAAATGTTTTGCTAGTTCCTCAACTTAACTGTAATCTTATATCTGTCTCACAACTTCTTGAGAAAAAGAATTTAATTGTCAAGTTCAATAATAAAATTTGTATCATACAGGACTATATCTCGAAGATGGTGATTGGAGTGGGTGAGCAGGCTGAAGGACTGTATTATCTCAAGAAAGGTGTGAAGGACAAAGTCTGCACAGTGAAGGAGGCAAAGGATCTGGACATTTGGCACAAGCATTTGAGTCATCCCTCTTACACCATTGTCAACACTTTTCTCCAATTATCCAAAAATACCAATATTCCTAATTCCCCTTGTGATGTGTGTTTTCGTTCAAAACAATGTCGTGACTCTTTTCCAATTAGTGCCAATAAAACTCTTGCTCCTTTTTCCTTGATTCATTGTGACTTGTGGGGTGGGTATCGTACTCCGTCTCGCACTGGGGCGAGATATTTTTTGACTATTGTTGACGATTTCTCTCGGGCAACATGGGTATATCTCTTGAATCACAAATATGAAGCTCCCACTGTCCTGCGTAACTTCTTTCCCATGATTGAACGTCAATTTAATAAACAAGTAAAAACTGTACGAAGTGACAATGGTACAGAGTTCACTTGTTTAAAATCCTTTTTTAGCAATCATATGATTCTTTTTGAATCCTCTTGTGTTGGTACCCCACAACAAAATGGTCGAGTTGAACAAAAACACCGTCATATTCTCAATATTGCCAGAGCACTCCGTTTTCAAGCAAATCTTCCACTTAAATTCTTGGGTGATTGCATCCTCACCGCTGCCTATCTCATTAACCGAACACCCTCTGAGCTACATAAAGGCAAAACCCCATATTCCCTGATCTTTCAGAAAAACCCCTCATACAATCATATCCGTGTCTTCGGATGCCTCGCCTATGCCCACAATCAATCTCACCATAGAGACAAATTTGAGTCCCGTTCTCGTCTATGCGTTTTCCTTGGCTACCCATTCGGCCAAAAGGGGTGGCGGCTTCTCGATTTGGACAACAATAAAATATTTGTCAGTCGAGATGTCAAATTCTTTGAAAATAATTTTCCCTTTCACCCACAAAATACCCCTAATCTCACAGAAACTGAACCCACTGCTGAATTTTTTGAGGAGGAAATACCCAGTGAAGAAACTTCCAACAACGGTCGACCGTCACCCTCTAAACCTGACACTGCCACTCAGAGGGTCGATTCGATGGACCGTTCTCAGGACCACGATCGACCATACCCAGATATCTCCACATCAGCACCACCAAACAGCCAACTCACTGAAATAGCTCGGCTCTCCCCTGATCTTGATAACCAAACCCTTCCGACCCAAGACACTTTGTGCTAAAGTGAAAGAGAACGTCGTCCTTCTTCGCGATTGCGTGACTTCGTCACTCACACCATTCAACGTTCCTCTCCTGATTCACCCACACCGACGCCGCCTTCAGGTACAGCGCACTGTATTACAAATTTTATTAACGCTGACAAATTTTCTATTTCCCATAGATGTTTTCTGGCAGCTATAAGTACAAATGTTGAGCCTACATTCTTTTCTGAGGCGGTCAAAAACCCACTCTGGGTACGAGCTATGAAGGAAGAAATTCAGGCATTGGAAGCTAATGGTACCTGGTCGCTTGTCCCTTTGCCTCGTGGAAGGAAAACGATTGGATCAAAGTGGGTCTATAAAATCAAGCGCAAGTCTGATGGAAGCATTGAACGATACAAAGCTCGGTTGGTGGTGCTTGGAAATCGTCAGAAAGAAGGAATTGACTTTAAAGAGACTTTTGCACCGACGGCCAAATTAGTTACCGTTCGCACTCTCTTAGCCGTTGCCGCCGCCCGAAACTGGTTCCTGCATCAGATGGACGTCCATAATGCCTTTTTGCATAGAGATCTTTGTGATAAAATATACATGACTCTTCCTCCAGGGTTTGCCTCTCGCGGTAAAGGATTGATTTGCCGTCTTCATAAATCTCTCTATGTTCTTCGTCAAGCTCCACGTTGTTGGTTTGCTAAACTCACCTCTGCATTGAACCATTTTGGGTTTCACCAATCCAAGGCTGACTATTCTTTGTTTACTCTTCGGCGTGGCTCCATTGAACTTCGTGTGCTGGTGTATGTGGATGATCTCATTATTGCAGGAAATGATGAAGATTTCATTGAAAAATTTAAAAAGTATCTCTCTGATTGCTTTCATATGAAAGATCTCGGCCTTTTAAAATATTTTTTGGGCGTTGAGGTTGCCCGGAATTCAAAAGGAATCTTCATATGCCAGAGAAAATATGCCCTTGATATTCTTTGTGAGACTGGGTTTCTAGGTGCTCGTCCGGCTTCAACCCCTCTTCCTCAGAATCATCATCTGGCTCTGGCGAGTGGCCCACTTCTTCCTAATCTAGAGCGTTATCGCAGGCTTGTCGGGCGCCTTATTTATCTCACGATTAGTCGTCCTGATTTGGCTTATGTTGTTCATGTGTTATCTCAATTTATGGGGAACCCGCGACAGGAGCATTGGGATGGCGCGACACATGTTCTGCGCTATATCAAGGGTAGTCCCGGGCAAGGCTTATTCCTTCTAGCACAAAGTGATCTCACTCTTACGGCTTTCTGTGACTCTGATTGGGCTGGCTGTCCTTTGACTCGTCGTTCAGTTACTGGTTATTTTATTACTCTCGGCCATTCCCCGGTGTCATGGCGTACAAAGAAACAAAATGTGGTCTCCCGCTCCTCTGCTGAGGCTGAATACCGGGCCATGGCAACCACTGTTTGTGAACTAAAATGGTTGCAGTCCCTTCTATTGTCCTTGGGCGTGAATCACAAACAACCCATGCGGTTGTTTTGCGACAATCAGGCTGCTCTTCATATCGCAGCTAACCCCGTTTTTCATGAACGTACCAAACACATTGAGATTGACTGTCACTTTGTGCGTGATGAAATTCAGAAAGGTGTTCTATGTACCCAGCATGTCTCCACCACCGATCAACCGGCTGACCTGTTTACAAAGGCTTTCGCTTCCGCTCCATTCTCACATTTGCTGTCCAAGTTGGGCACGCAAAATCCGCACGCTCCAGCTTGAGGGGGGGGGGTATTGGAACTGAAAAGTCCGGATCCGGAGAATTCCAACTTCCGAGAAATCCGAATTCCGAGAGATCCGAATTCCGAGAAATCCGAACTCGAGAAATCCAACTCCTATGATGACCGAATCCCATTCTAATTAGGATTGATCTTGATTTATTTGTTTCCTAATTTGATTATTGATTTGTTTCCTTGTAGGATTTGTATTCCTTGTCTATTTTGGAATCATCCTCTCCTATAAATAAAGGAGAAATCCCTTGTAATTAGACAAGCCAATTCAATATACAGAAATATTTTCCCTCTTATTAATTTCTACAGGTACCATAATATTCCTTAACAAATTTTATACATACAAATGTATATATGCTCTGTATATTAGGTTAATGCCAATTTACCTTCACTTCGTAGATATGATTAATCTTCTTTTAGTTTAAGATTTGAATTTTTTTGAGGATTGATTGTTAACCAATACCAAATGTATTATTATCACTCTTTATTATCTTCCTCTTTTTATGCAACAAGGAATTCTAGAGAAAGCACAAGAAGAAAGTTTATGTTACCTTTGGAGTTATAAGTATTGGGTTTCTATTGTATACGCTATATGATGGGCACATGCAACGAATATCGGAACTAGAGAAGAAACTCGAGGCTGAAAAGAAAGTTGAACAGATTAGTGCCCAGTTGAGTTTTTTTATTCCTTTTAAACATATCCTATATTCTGATGGTTACAACTTGCAGATTCAATCATTAAGTGTTCACTTGAGTTTGCTAGGTTCCATTACAAGAAAGCAATTATTAACTCAGCATTTCATCGGTGTGATGACATAAGATTGTCTATTAGTGCTCCCTCTAGGTAGTTGTATAATCTTTGGTGTTAGCAATTATGTGTAGGTTCAAAAACACTATTAGTCTCATGAATTAGTTACACACTCAATGATCAAAATAGAGAAGAGGACAACCTTTCTTGAGAACATAAGTCACATACTCCTTACCAATTAAAATATTGCCCACGCCTATGTTTGACCTGCCTATTTTAATTGCTAGGTAAGTTTTAGGATGTCATTTCACTTCCATAGACTGTTTGGTCGAAACGTTTCTAAATAGAGCATTGAAGTTAACAAACAAAGACATTAAATGGATAAAAAATGGGTTGTGTTACGATTTCACTTCCATAAAGGGTTGTTTAAGGATTTTAAGAACATTATAAAAAAATTAAAAATAAATTTTAAAAACCTTCATAAGTTAAAGAAACAAATATAGAAAAAGGGAAAAACAAAAAAAAAAACAAATGCAAAATTAAATATGAGAAGCGGTGTCCCATATGCTTTGGAAAACCCCCTCTTCACCGAAAAAGTGACTGAAAAATAATTTGAGGGGGGTGTGAGTGCAAAACACGAGCAACATAGTAGAGTGTTCCAATTATAAAGCTCATACGTGGCATCTAACTTTTTTTTAGACTGGGTGTTTGTTTTAGGTGCATCGCACCAATTGGTTTATTTCCCTTCTCTTTTATTCCCCTAAACTGTTTCTTTTCAGTAAATTCTTTCACCTTCCATCACTTCATATTCTAGCAATTTCTTTGTAAATTCTTTCACCTTCCATCACTTCATATTTTGGATGTTGCAGATTTCGCCCGTAGAATAAAGATTTTCTGGAAGAGAAACCAGGTAGATGATGGTCAAGGATTGAATCTAAACTAAGTTCTCTCCTCTCCCATTGAAAATGAGATTTCTTCTTCAAAATTTACATGTTTTCAGCATTTTCTTATGGTGTATCATGACATATATGCTATTCTGGCCTCAATTTTCATTTCACTATGGTGTATATCTCCCACTTCAATTTTTGGTTACATCTTCAGAAAAATTGGATTTTCCCCTTGGTAGTAAGTTTTTTCCCCTTGGGGAATAAGTTTTATTATCATGTCTGAATGAGATGTTTTAAGTACACACTAACTTTTGATCTCTTATATAACTAAAATTATTAAACTGGAGTGCTAAAGCTCACTCCAAGGCTAGAGGTCTCATTCAGAGCAAAAATATGTCACCTTTGATGGAGCATGATCTACATATTGAGCACCCAGAGCCAGTACTGTCGTGTGTCATGAAGGCAATTAATTTTTCTATCCTATTCGGGTCAGATGCTGAAAGTACATGAAAACTTTTTGAAGAAGAATTATTTTCATTGATTAAATTGTGAGGAGAGTACATGTATATATACAAAAGTCTCAATCCTAATTAAGGTAGGAGAGACAATCTAGGAAACCTATACAAATATGGTAACAATAATAATACAATAATATTAAATATATTATATATATTTAACATGCTCCCGGCTACGTCGGCAGTGCTGGGGTCGGATACCTAGGCTTTCTCTGAAGTCAAGAAATAATTGTGAGGGCAGTCCCTTTGTGAAGATATCAGCAAACTGAGAAGATGACGGAACATGCAGGACTTTGATATGACCGAGCGCCACCTTATCACGCACAAAGTGTATGTCAACCTCGACGTGCTTGGTGCGCTGATGCTGCACCGGGTTTGACGAAAGGTAGACCGCACTGACATTATCAAAAAAGACAAGTGTGGCGCGACGGAGTGGCTGCTGGAGCTCAAGGAGAAGGTTTCGGATCCAGCTGGTTTCAGCAACAGCATTCGATACAGCCCGGTATTCCGCCTCGGCGCTGGAGCGAGAAGTAGTGGCCTGGCGCTTAGACGACCATGAGACAAGGTTGTCGCCGAGGAAAACGCAGTAGCCACGTCTGGTATCAGGACAGCCAGCCCAATCGGCATCTGAATAAGCCTTAGATAGTCGGTGGCGGATCTTGTCAAGTAAATGCCATGAGTGGCAGTGCCACTGAGATACTAGAGAACACGCTTCATGGCTGTAAAGTGGGCGTCGTGCGGGGCATGGAGGTGTAGGCAGAGCTACTGGACTGCATATGTGATGTCACGACGAGTGAATGTGAGGTATTGCAGCGCGCCAACAATGGATTGGTAAAGGGAGGGGTCGGAGAGCGCTGTGCCAGCTGACGTAGACAGCTTTGCCTTTGTATCCACCGGGGTTGAGATGGGCCGACAAGAAACCATCCCTGCCCTCTCAAGGATGTCGTGCACGAACTAAGTCTGGTGGAGGAAGAGGCCAGAATCTGTGCGGTGAACATTAATCCCGAGGAAAAAGTGCAGATCACCCATATCTGTCATGGAGAACTCAGCCTTGAGCTGCTGAATGAGACTCTGTAGTAGTGCTGGCGAGGATGCTGTGAGAACTATATCATCCACATAAAGTAGTAGATAGGCCGTGCCCATGGGCTGAGAGAAGACAAATAGAGAAGTGTCGGCCTTACATCCTCTAAACCCAATAGTCTGTATGAAGCCAGCAAACTTGTGAAACCATGATCGGGGTGCTTGCTTGAGACCATATAGAGCCTCCTTGAGCTTGCACACATAGTGAGGGCGAGTGGGATCCTGAAACCCAGAAGGCAGACAGGCATAGACGGTCTCCTGCAGCTGGCCATGAAGGAATGCATTCTTGACATCAAGCTGATGAATGGGCCAACCTTGAGACAGAGCAAGACTGAGGACAACACGAACAGTGGCAGGCTTGACAACGGGGCTGAAAGTCTCGTCATAATCAACGCCAAAACGTTGGTTGAAACCACGAACCACCCAGCGGGCCTTGTACCTGGATAACTCACCGGTTGGGCCAAATTTATGTCTAAAGAGCCATTTACCGGTGATGAGGTTTTGTGAGGGGGAGGGGGGGTACTAATTCCCATGGGTCATTCTTTATCAAGGCATTATATTCATCACACATAGCAGCATGCCTGTTTGGATCTTTTAGTGCACTACGGTAGGTTGGAGGTAACTGGGAGATGGTGACGGAGGTGTTAAGATTGAGAATTTGTTTAGGACAAAAGACACCGACTTTGGAGTGGGTTTGCATTGGGTGAGTAATCGGTGCCGGGTTGGGTTGTTGGGCTGCGGTGTCCGTGGGTTAGGTTGGGGGGGAAGTGGGCCGAGGTGGGCTGTGAGGAGGAGAGGGGGGATGGGCCGTGGGGGTTCTGGGCTGGGTAGGAGCCGTGGGTGGGTGAGGGAGATTGGGGAGGGGTGGATTGGGCCGAGAGAGGGGAGGGGGTGGATTGGGCCGTAGGGAGGGGTGGGTTTGCCGTGTTGGAGGGGTGGGCCGAGGGACGGGAGAGAGGGAGGTGAGTGAGTTAGGGGGTTGGGTCCATCATCGGTGGTGTCCAGAAATTGAAGATCAGAAGGGGTGAGGGGGTGGGCGTATGGAAAAGTGTGCTCATCGAAGACAACATGGCGAGAGATAATGATTTTGTTCGTTTGAAGGTCAAGACATCGATAGCCACGTTGATTCGAGGGGTAGCCGAGGAAGACACAACGAGAGGAGCGTGGTGCAAGTTTGTGTGGGGCGGTGGCGGAGATATTCGGGTAGCAAAGGCAACCGAAAACGCGAAGATGAGAGTAGTGTGGGGGAGAGTTGTAGAGAACATAGTGAGGAGTGCGGTTGTTTAACACAGTAGTGGGAAGAATGTTGAAGAGGTGGGCGGCAATATAGAGGGCTTCCACCCAGAATTCAGGGGGAAGTTGAGCCTGGAAGATGAGCGAACGGACAATGTTATTAATAGTGCGAATGGTACGTTCGGTGCGTCCGTTTTGTTTACTAGTATGGGGGCAAGAAAACGGAAAAGAATACCCAAAGAGTCAAAAATATTTTTAAGAGGTGAGTTTCTGTATTCAGTTTCATTGTCACATTGAACAGATTTTATTGTTGTATTAAAATGATTTTTCACATATGCCACAAAGGAATTTAGGTGAGTAAAAGCATAACTTTTATGTATTAAAGGAAACACCCACAAATAATGAGAAAAATCATCTAACAGCAACATATAAAATTTAAAACCAGTAACACTTGGCACAGGTGATTGCCATAAGTCTGTATGCAAAAGTTGAAAAGGAAAATAAGAGACTCAACTCGAAGAATAAAATGGAAGGCGCACATGCTTTCCCAATTGACACACATGACAAAGAGTTTGATGATAATTTTTAAATAAAGGAAAAATAGAATGGACACCACGTAGGATCGTAGGACTTGGATGGCAGAGACGACGATGCCAGGTTTGATGATCTACAGACGAGACGTGAGCTTGAGCAGAGGCTGGATGGTCAACCAGGTAGAGAGGACCTGCATTATTGGACCGATGCATCACGGTCCCCGTCTGACGATCCTTCACAGAGAAACCATGAGTATCAAATTCAACAGTGCAGTCATTATCACGAGTGAGTTTGCAAACAGAGATAAGATTATGAGTAATGTGGGGGGATATTAGGATATTATTTAGGGAGAGGGGAGGGATGGTAGGAAGGGTGTGGCTACCAACCGCCGTAGTGCGAACCTTAGATCCATTTCCAACAGTGATATAGTGAGGTGAATATAAAACTTGAGAAGAGACATGAGAAAGAGTACCTGGATTTGAGGCAATGTGGTGTGTGGAACCGGTATCCATAAGCCATGTGGGTTCACGGAGGGACAGGGTATCAAATTGGTGGGCTAGGGCTGTGGGTGTGGGTGGGTAGGGGAGCGGGTAGGTTGCGGGTGGGGCTGCCGTAAGGCTAGGGGGGTAGGGTGACGGGTAGGGTGATGGGTAGGGGGAGGTGGGCGGGTAGGGTGACGAGTTGGGGTGTGGGGTTGTTGTATAATGGGCACGGGCATGATATGGGTAGGGTGCGGGGGTGGGTCGGGGGCCCAACACCCCGGGATTAGGGTTTGGGTACGGTGAGTTCCAAAAAGTGTGCTCGTCCGTGGGTGGTCGTTGCCTCGAACTGCTCTTTTGGCGCCCTCGACCACGACCCTGGTTGCCGTTGCCGCGCCCTTTTCCGCGTCCAAAGCCACCACGCTGCCCGGAGGAGGAACCATCACCATAGTTGCTGCCAAAAAATTGTCCCCCACCGCCGGAGTTGTAGCCGTGAGGAGAGCCGCGCCCGCCAGTCCCGCCGTTCTATCTGCCTGCGTAGCTGCTACCGCCATGCCCCGCCAGCAGTGCCGTGCTGCTGGTGCTGCCCAGGGGGGTCCGTTGTCGGGCAAGGAGGAGGAGGGCCGACCGGACCTGGAGAAAACTCTACATGGGATCTTGAAATTGGAGGAACGAGGACTGAGCCTGGAGATCTTCGGGGAGGCCGCGTAATATCTGAAGAATCAATTGGTGCTCTGAAACAGGGGCGTCGACGTCGTCCAGCCAATCCGCAATATTCCGGAGTTCTTGACAATAAGAGGCCATGGGGGTGGATCCCTTTACTGTGGTACAGAATTGGTGCTCGAGCTGCATGGCGCGAGCATGCTTGTGGTCGTGAAACAGATCATGAATCATCTTCCAGAGAGCAGAGGCAGAGGAGGCGGAGGTCAGAACAAGATCAGAGACTTCATCAGTAATAGTGGAAAGAATCCAGCCTTGGAGAATGGCGTCAAGTTGGTACCATTCATTATCATCTTTTGAGGTAGGGACAATAGACCCGTCAAGGTAGTCGTGGAGGGTGAACCACCGGGCAAGGAGGAGGAATAAGCGGCTCCACTTCTTGTAATTTGGTTGAGAAAAACTGAGTTGAATAGGGACATGTAATTTGACGTTAGAAACAGAGAAGCCAGATGTGGAGATTTTTGGGTGGTAGATTGAGAGGTGATCTCGCTTTCAGCCATGGTAGAGAGAGGAGGGGTGGCCGGCCGTGCTAGAGAGAGGGAGAGTGGCGACGGCGCTGGTGTCTCGGCGAGGGAGGAGGGAGGCCGAAAGTCAGAGAGGGAGAATTAGGGTTTTTTGTTAGGCTCCGATACCATGAAGAAGAATTATTTTCATTGATTAAATTGTGAGGAGAGTACATGTATATATACAAAAGTCTCAATCCTAATTAAGGTAGGAGACACAATCTAGGAAACCTATACAAATATGGTAACAATAATAATACAATAATATTAAATATATTATATATATTTAACACTTTTCATGCTTTTATTTTACTAATTTTGTTACCCTAGAGTGCTCAAGCTCATTTCAAGTATCTTATGTCTTTTTCCTTATCAACTCTCGATGTATGGATCCATGCCCTCCCAATCGTGTCATTTGTATTTCATGGTATTCACTCCGCTAATTATTTCTACAAAAATGTATGGGTTTCTAATTTTTATGTTTACACATTGAGATTGACAACCTTTCGTTTTGTCTTTTACACAGTATCCAATTACATTAATGCATGTGAATGGTTTTCAAATTTAGAGGGTTGAAAGTATTCAGTTACTGGTTAACTACAATGAGGACATGAATTCATCTCATTCTATGATTTCCAAAACATACTACAAAAGTGGCGAAAAAAAGACTACTGTAGAAATGGAGTAATAGAGGGAAACCACCCCAACCCCCCCTTCTCATTAGCTATGCAAATTTGAACTGTATTTTCAAAATTGTAATTTCAAGAAGAATGAGAAGCTTTGTTTGTTGTGGCAAGATGATATGCTACAATATGTTTTAACTTAATAATAGTAGAAACAATGAAAGTAATTTTCAAGAGGTGGGAGTCCAACCATTAGGAAAATAATTAAGGGCAAATGAAGAAAATACGACCCCTTGAAAAATTTTCCAAAAACGAGTATGCATACTTTGCACCACATATAAATCATAACCCCACCGTTTTAATGCAAACCTGCTTTATGCATCAATTATTATAGTGCACACACATGTCATGAAGACTAATACATTGACATTATTGTTGTGCTAATTCCTAGATATAATAATGTGTACATAATGTCGTAAACAAGAAAGCGTGCATCCATCCCCAGTCCGTGGGTTGAATACTAGTTTATCTATATTCATCAGTCTTGTACATCAAACCAAAGAAGTGAAGAAATGCCTTTTTTTATTCGGATCCTAACACATTTCATAAGCCAAATTCCATATCCATGTTGGGTGATAATAATAATTAATACTTTTAATTAGTTGAGAAATCACAATTATTTCATACTCAACATCTCGATTTACATTTTTAATAATATCTTGCACAACCCTAATGTTCCAAATTACGTATGAAACAAATATTACATCACCAATTTCCAAATTTTTTGGGAATATAATTTAGATTATAATAAAATTTGTTGATTAGGGAAGTAACACTACAAAAAAATGAGGCAATACCGACAGGGGTCAATATGTCGCTAAAAGTTGAATATCTGTGCGCTACTCGCTTATACCGACAGATAATTGTCTGTCGCTACGCTGTCGCTAAAAACTCCGTCAATAAAAGTATTACCGACAGATAAAATATACTGTCACTAAAATAGTATAATAGCGACACACCAAAGATGTCGCTAAAAAAGAGAGAAGTACCGACGAAATATATATGTCGCTAAAATATGGATTACCGACAAAAAATAGTGTGGGTAAATCCCTCTTTTCTGTCGGTAATACCTTATTTTTACCAACATTAACATTTATAATAACCGTCGCTAAAAGTTAAATTACCTACAAAAAATTGTGTGAGTAAAATATTTTTTTCTGTCGGTAATAGTTCTTTTGACCAACATTAACATTTATTATAACTGTTACTAATACCATGTTTCACACCAGCAAGCTCTATTTAAGTGATATTAAAGAATTTCATTGACAAATAAAAATAATACTCATACTTGTATCAACATCAATACATAATATGATAACATTTCAAAGGGTTACAACTAACCCATTTACTAGAAAGTAAACCAACATCTCAAAATTAGTTCATTATTTACGTACGTTTCAAACTAAAGTATAAATAGTCAAAGTGAACGAAATTAAAATACGCATTGATATGGAAGATATAGTCCAGAGCTTTAATGCTCATCACTGTCTACATCTTCAAGTTCATCACTTTCAACTTCATCATCTTTGTTCCATCGATCCTCATCATGACTTTTCTCAGTGGTTGTATTACCATCAATTGTAAGGTCATTGATTTCAGAATGATTAGCCGTTGAACCCTATGCAACAAAAAATTATAAGCACATGATAACGTAATTGCAAATTTTGCACCAAATTTACCTTACACTCATACTAGGTGGCATAACTTTAAACTATATAATGAACTAAACAAAAATCAAATGAAATATGGATAGTGAACAATGATAAATAGGGACTAACTAGGGTATTTAAAAGCAATGATACTACATCTTCTAAATTTTGGAGTCTCTTTTCTTCTTCATGCTCTTGTTCAATTTTTAATCTTTTTTCTTTCTCCTACTTCAAGACGCACCGTTTAGAACGAGATCGAGGAACTCTAACTCCCATACCAAAGGTCTTTTCATATCCCTTTTTTGTCTTCTCCCACTACCTTTTCAAAAACTTCATCACGAGCAGGTGCACCAACTTCTACATCTTTCAAAGTATCCAACTCCTTAAGAATTAACTCCTGTAAAATTATGAATAAATTATCAATGAATAAGGGTATAATTATCTAAAAAACAATGTAAAATAAAAGTTTTTCCTACTTTTATTTACCTTTCTCATAGTTGAAACATCATCAAGTTTTGAACCTTTCTTTGGCTCATGTGTCAAGAGCCATGTTCCAAGCATGTCTACCTTATTTCCATATCCATGTTGGGTGATAATAATAATTAATACTTCTAATTAGTTGAGAAATCACAATTATTTCATACTCAACATCTCGATTTACATTTCTAATCATATCTTGCACAACCCTAATGTTCCAAATTACGTATGAAACAAATATTACATCACCAATTTCCAAATTTTTTGGGAATATAATTTAGATTATAATAAAATTTGTTGATTAGGGAAGTAATTTGACAAAAAACATAATTTATGACATAAAAATTGTTCACTTCACTCTTTGGAAGTAAAACAGAAAATTTTTGATCATCAATTAAATAAAAATTACGTAGTACATTTCACATATGGTTAAAAAAAAGGAAAAAAGACTAAGGTGCGAGTAAAACATTGAAAATTTACTAAAATAAGAGTTTCATTTTTTATTACTAAAATAGGAGTTAAAATGCATTAACATTTTAAATCATGATCATTTACATTACCAAAAAGTATAGTAAAATGTATATGCACAATGCCACATTACCACAGTGTGAAATTTTATTTACGCAATAAAAATATGAAACTCTTATTTCAGTATTTTATATATATTTTACTCCTATTTATGGTGATGTCTTATATAAAAATGATTTGTAAAATATATCAAGTCCGTTAGGTCAGTGCACGGAACTCTTTTGTGCACCCATCTTTAATGTGCGTCTAAGGCTAACTAGTAATGACCCATATCCCGTATAATATGCTCTTTAATGTAATATTGAGTACAATTCATGTACATAGTAGTTGTATTTCTTTATATGTATGTATTCATTTATTTAAAAAATAATTATTTGTTGATTCAAAATATTTATATAAAAGGACAAAATAGTAAAGCTTCAAAGTCTTAATCTCTAAATAGCACGGGAACTTGGAAAACTATTTTATTATTTTATGAGTAAACATTTTAATTTTTATATAATTGATTATAAAATTTGCTTAACTTGACTCTAAAATGACAACCTAAACAAAACTCATTGGAAAGGCGGGAGTTAAATTGAAATTGTGAAATGAAATATTTTTAAAATAGAAAAATATAATTTGTAAAGTACATTATAACTTAACTCAGTTATCATATTTTCAATATCTTACTTTCAATTTCAATTTTAAAGATTATTTTTCACTTGTGGACTACAAATTCTTTAAGACGGGGGGGGGGGGGGTGGGTGGGGGGGGGTGGGTGGGGGGTGGGGCAAAAAAACAAATTTCATAAGGGGCAAACATTTTTGTGTGAGAGCATTCTTGTGACTACGCCAAAAATAGTATCAGACGACTCTTGATTAACTACTGTTAATGGTAACATAGTGGTTGGAAAAAAACATACTACTGTAAGTTTTTCTTGGCAACAAAACGGTAGTCTAGCTATTATGCTTTAAAACTATTTTTAAAGTTTCGAGAAACGGTAATCTATCACTAGTTGTCTGTGTCAGTTCAAAATACAGTTTTTGTTACAACAGTTGTCAATAACAAGTTAAGAATACTCTATCTAAACAGTAGTCTGGTGTTTTTGTCTAGAACTGTTTTTAAACTTATTAGAAACAGTTATCTATCGCTAATTGTCTGTTTCATATGGTTGTTTTTCCACTATTGTGTCTAATGGGAATAGAAGACTCTTTTGTAATAGTAGTCTATGAAGTAAGGGTAGAACTTCTTTTAAAGTTGTGAGAAACGGTAATCTTTTATTAGTAGTCCGTTTCATCTTAAAATACAGTTTTTGTTGCCACAGTTGTCAAAAATTAGTTAAGACTACTATTTCTAAATAGTAGTCTGGTTTTTCAGTTTATAAGTATTTTTAAACTTATAAGAAATAGTATTCTATTGTAAGTTGTATGTTTCATATGGTTTTGTTTTGCATAGTTGTTTATTATAAGAATAGAAGACTCCCTTGTAACAGTAGTATATTTATATAGCGTAGAACTATTTTTTAAATTCATAGAAACCGTAATCTATTACAAGTTGTCTATAATAAATTAAGAATACCCTTTTTAAACTGCAGTTAGACTACTAAGCCTAGAACTATTTTTAAAGTTTTGAGAAACCGTAATGTATTACTAGTAGTGTGTGTCACACCGTTTTTTTCACAGTTATCTATAATAAATAAAGTTAAGAATACTCGTTTTAAACAGTAGTCTAGCTCTTAAGCCTAGAACTATTTTAAAGGTTCAGAGTAACGATAATCTTTTTTACAATGAAAATGAATACGCTACTACAAAACAAGCTTTACACATCGGATAAATTTAGCTTTAGACAGCGAAAAATATCCGTTGTACATTCAACCGATGGGAAAAGTCTTGACTTTATATAGTGGATATCTATCCGTTGTCTAAACTTTAGACAGCGGCTAAATATCCGTTGTCTAAGGTTATGACTTTTCCCATCGGTTGAATATACATTGGATATTCTTCGTTGTCTAAAGAAAAATTTATTCGATGTGTAAAGTTATTACTTTAGACGGCAGATATTTATCCACCGTCTAAATTCACTTTATATTTAAAAAAAAAAATACTATTATAGACTAGCTATTACAATCGTACTCACACATACATTTTTTTTAAATTATTTCACTTTTTAAGAGTAGACATACGGAGTATGTTTTACTCCGTAACAAAACAATAAATGTTATTACATGAAAAACATGCATAAGTATTACAACTCTAATACATAGACTAACATCTAGCATTTGGAACGTACAATGTACAAAATCAAAACTTCTCTTTAAACTTGCAAAACACTTCAAAGTTGTAGAAGTAACTTCAATTCCTTGAAATGGCTCTTCCAATCCCTCTAGAGGCTTCATGTGACAACAACTCCGGGAGCTTCAAGTTTTAGTTTAACTTTATCCGCTGGTTCAACTGCAACAAAAATGAACTTCTATATATACACAAACAAAACTAATAAACATAAGTATTAAAATAAACATCAAAGGTAAGAATGTTCAATGAAGATATTTTCCATATTTAGATTACCCATGGTGTAAGAAGCTAGCTAGCTCCAATAATTATGTAACAAACAATGTATAATATGGTGTAATGCAATTATTCAAGAAGCTAAGGAACTTCTATAGTTAAAAAGAAGATGATGATTGAGAGTAGAGGATGCATGAGTGTTTTTTTGCAGAAAAGGAAATTCTTATTGAAAAAAATTAAATACAAGCCAAACAGAAGCAGTAAAACTCTAGAACAAAGCTAGTAATAGCAAACTGCAGCATAAAATCTCATGAATAAGGCTACTAAGAGCCAACTTAACCCAACAGAACAACCCAAATGTCAAAAACTCATCAAGCCCATGTTGAAAACTTTAGAGAAAATAATAACACAACTAGATATACTAGGAATGATAGTCCAAGAAACTGAGTGTGTACACGCATAATTTGCCACTGGTATTCATTACATGGCTCAATTCATCTATTTTGACCTAGCACCTGAATAAAATTGAGTATAGGCAGTGAGCTAATTGCGAATAATAAACATACTAAAAAACTAGTGTTCAATGTAATAGAACTAATGCATGTTAATATTGTCATTGTGATGAAATAAAAAACACACAAACATGAAGAAAAAACTTAAAAGAATGAATAGAAACACTGTAAGGTAAGAAGTGTAGGGAAACGAGGCTTGGATAAAGCAACGGAAAACAAAAATTTATAGTCCAAAACTCGATTCCACCCAAGAACAACTTACGTAAATTACTAGCTATAGTAAGAAATTTACCTTAACGGTGAAAACGAAGAACGGAGGAACGGTCGGGGATGGTTTTGAGGAGATGAACGTAGCGCCAAACGTATGAAGCCTCCAACGTATCCACACGAACTTGCTCCGGAGTCCAAGATTAAACTTGTGCTAGCAAGTTTAATATAGGATAGTAAAAACTATAATAATACTACTTTGGGAGTAATAAATATATAGTAAAATATTTATCTTATAAATATTTGTTTATAATATTTTGTGTATATTTCTAACACTTTAAAAAAAATAACTTTGAACACAAAATATAATTTTCTTCTCTCTAAAATTGGGATGGCCGAAAATTGAGGTGTTTATATTAAAAATCAAGACTTCATTTTATAATAAAGCATATTTAGGAAATTGCTAGGAAATTAATGTTAAGCATAAGTACATGCATATGTCTTAACACCATGTGTAAATGTTTAATATCTTAGCTACCAAACAAAATAGAATCCCTACATCAAATAATAATCAAATATATCAATTTGACATTAAAAATACTTTATGTATAAAATCAAAATGGTCTTGGATTTTTTCTCTTGAAATTTCGGTCATCCCATATTTGAAATATATCATATTTTATTTTTGACATCAATAATTATCATATAATTAAAATGATGAAAAATAAAATAATATATATATACACACACATTCGGCGCTACATATATATATATATATATATATATATAATAAAAATTTTTTTGTCAAAATATAATTATCATATAATTAAAATGACACAAACAAAATATAATTTTAAAATACATATGTATTTTCGAAATACATATATATATAAAATTATCACAACTATATATATTTAATATTACTCCCACTGGTGTAGTATACTACTCCCTTACAAGTCCTAAGTGTGTGACCCTTTAGGTATCCATAACACTGGCAATGATATTAATAAAATTAATACCATAGATAATAAGCGGTATCTAGCAACACATTATTACCCCCAGATTATGAAAAAGACGTTCATCTCATCAATACCTTCTACGACACAAGACATTCTATAACTATTATCCTTTTGTCCTAAATGTCATGATTTAACACAAGGCATGGGATGTGTATCCTTGTATAGTTAAATCAGCTGTTACTGAATCTCAAGTAGACTGGCAGGGATCAGATATTTATCAGTCTCTAGATAGCGACATATCTGGGCATGGCCATGCACTTTCCCAAGTCCTACTATTCAGTGGGCCCATTGACATTATACTTCTATACAGTAGAAGGGACAGATCCTGTATCTGTTATTCACATCTCTAAATATGCTTAGCGGCATACCCAACGCATAACTGTACGTCTACCAGTATTTCAGATAGCATTAGTTATGAATCAAAGCATACGGCCCCACATATCAGAGAATGTAATAACTTCAAGTCTGAGGATAGTTATAGCAAGGTCGATTTGAGAATACTGATAAACACATTACTGTAGATCCATGCAGTATTCTCAAGATGGGTCAATCCAGTCACATATTATCAATATAATATGCACCTACGTACAGATTAAGATATCACAATACCTATAGTCTATGAGACGCAACTATCTCATCTCGTACGTACTAGTCTTGATACGTTATGACGTCCGTATTATCATAAAGTGCGACTAGGGATATTCTAGACATAGCCTTCGTCAAGAAGTAACAGTCTCATAATCAGAACATCGTAGTCCTCATCTATGTTACTGAAGCGCTATCGTCTATGGACTGAAGCTATGTTATGTTACACGAGATATAAAACATACTTCAAGGCCTTTCATTCATGATAAAGTGTACAGTTACATAGGTATTTGATTGCCGCTAGGGCACCTAAATACAACAATCTCCCACTTGCCCTAAGGCCAATCAAGCATTTCTCGAATGCCCATGGACCACGTATGACTCTCGTGTTTAGGCTTTCCCAAAGCCTTCGTCAACGGATCCGCGATATTGTCGTCTGTACCTATCTTGCAAATCTCAACGTCCCCACGTGCAACGATTTCTCGTATGATGTGATAACGTCTAACGATGTGTTTGGTCTTCTGGTGAGACCGAGGTTCTTTCGCTTGTGCAATTGCCCCATTGTTGTCGCAAAACAACGGTATAGGGTTCTTGATGCTAGGAACCACTCCAAGCTCAGTAATAAAATTCTTGAGCCACACACCTTCCTTGGCTGCCTCGGCTGCAGCCATGTACTCTGCTTCTGTAGTGGAATCAGCGGTAGTATCTTGTTTGTAACTCTTCCAGGTAACAGCTCCGCCATTCAAACAAAACACATACCCTGCCTGCGACTTGAAGTCATCTCTATCAGTTTGGAAGCTGGCATCAGTATATCCAACAATACTGAGCTCTTCTTTTCCGCCATATACCAGGAAGGCATCCTTAGTCCTACGGAAGTATTTAAGGATGTTCTTCACAGCCGTCCAATGGCTTTCGCCAGGGTTGGACTGGTATCTACTCGTGACACTCAGAGCAAAGGCGACATCAGGTCTCGTACATACCATCGCATACATGATGGATCCAATGGCCGACGCATAAGGAACATTTCTCATGCGTTCTACTTCCTCCGGAGTGGAAGCACCCTGAGTCTTGGAAAGACTCGTGCCTTGGGCCATAGGCAAACTTCCTCATTTCGACTCAGACATGCTGAATCTAGCGAGGACCTTGTCTATGTATGTACTTTGACTGAGACCTAACAGCTTCCGTGATCTATCCCTATAGATCCTTATGCCAAGTGCATAACTGGCATCTCCCAAGTCCTTCATAGAGAAACTCTTACTCAACCACGTTTTGACGGTGGTTAAAGTAGGAATATCGTTTCCTATGAGCAGTATGTCATCAACATACAAAGCAAGGAAGACTACAGCACTCCCACTGACCTTCTTGTATACACAAGATTCATCCGAATTTCTTTCAAAACCAAAACCGATGACAGTTTCGTGAAAGCGGATGTTCCAACTCCGTGATGCTTGCTTCAATCCGTAGATTGATCGCTGCAACTTGCATACCTTGGTAGATTCTTCAGGAGCGCAAAACCCTTCAGGTTGTGTCATAAAGACATCCTCAAGGAGGTTTCCATTAAGGAAAGCCGTTTTGACGTCCATCTGCCAGATTTCGTAATCATGGTATGCTGCGATAGCAAGTAAGATCCGAATGGATTTAATCATGACAACTGGAGAAAAAGTTTCGTCATAGTCGATACCATGTATTTGACGATATCCTTTTGCTACCAATCGTGCCTTGAAGGTTTGCACCTTACCATCCATGTCAGTCTTCTTTTTGAAGACCCATTTGCACCCAATGGGTTTGATCCCTTCGGGTGCATCAACCAAAGACCATACCGTGTTGGTGTACATGGAATCCATTTCGGACTGCATGGCTTGACGCCATTCCTCAGCCTCGGGACAACTGATTGCCTCGAGGTAGGTCTCCGGCTCATCCTGGTCGATAAGCATTACGTCACGCTCAAAGGTTAGGAGGAATCCATACCTTTCAGGTTGTGTGCGTAACCGGTTAGACCTACGGAGTTCTTGTGTATCTTGAGCATTTTGAGGTACAACAGTTTGTTCCTCTAGCTCATGTTCCAGAACCGGCGCGGTAGTTTCTTCGTTGTCTCGAATTTCTTTGAGCTCTATCTTTCTCCCGCTAGTTGCGATGGAGAGAAATTCCTTCTCGAGGAAGACACCATTGCGAGCAACGAATACCTTCTTATCGATAGGGTGATAGAATGAATACCCTCGAGTTTCCTTTGGGTATCCCACGAAGAAACACTTATCACACTTGGCGTCAAGCTTGCCATTCGTCAAAAGACGTTTGACATAAGCCTCATAGCCCCAAATCTTTAAGTGTGACAGAACCGGGCATTTGCCCGTCCATAGCTGGTATGGTGTTCCTTCAACCGCCTTGGTTGGAACTCGGTTAAGAGTATATATTGCAGTGCTCAACGCATACCCCCAGAATGATTCTGGTAGAGTCGAATGACCCATCATAGAACGAACCATGTCAAGCAGGGTTCGATTCCTCCTTTCAGAGACACCATTCCATTGTGGAGTCCCAGGAGGTGTGAGTTGGGATAAAATCCCATGCTCTCTAAGATAGTCATCGAACTCACCACTTAAGTATTCTCCACCTCGATCGGATCGTAGTGTTTTAATACTTTTGCCAAGTTGTTTTTCAACTTCATTCCTGAATTCTTTGAACATTTCAAAGGATTTTGACTTGTGTTTCATGAGATACACATAGCCATATCTACTGAGGTCATCAGTAAAAGTGATGAAGTATGAATAACCACCTCGTGCAGTTGTATTGAAAGGCCCGCACACATCACTATGAATGAGTGCCAGAAGATCACCAGCTCTTTCACTGTGTCCGGTGAAAGGAGATTTGGTCATCTTACCCAATAAACAAGATTCGCATGTGTCATATGATTCAAGATCAAATGACTCCAGCATTCCCGACCGATGTAGCTTGGATATGCGTTTCTCGTTTATATGGCCTAACCTACAATGCCATAGGTATGTTTGGTTCAAACTGTTCGGTTTGTTCCTCTTGGCTGATATGTTATAGACAGGCATGTCCAAGTCAAGGACATATAACCCATTGGTCATGTTGGCATTAGCATAGAAAACATTCTTTCTGTCAACGGAAAGGGACTTGTCTTTAATAGAAATGATGAAACCACTCTTATCAAGACATGAAACAGAAATAATGTTTCTGCTAATTGCAGGAACGTACAAGCAATCGTTTAATTCCAACATTAGACCACTAGGCAAGACTAAACTATAAGTTCAGATTGCCAAAGCTGCAACAGGTGCACCATTGCCGACTCGGAGTTCAATCTCGCCTCGAGCTAACCGTCTACTCTGCTTCAGTCCCTGCATGGTAGTACAGATATGAGACCCACATCCAGTATCTAGTACCCATGATGAAGATATAGACATGTTAACTTCTATAACATACACCTCAGAAGAAATGGTCGTACCTTCCTTCTTCTTGGTTGCGAGGTATGTCTTGCAGTTTCTTCTCCAGTGGCCTGCCTTACCACAGTGATGACATTTGCCCTTTGCAACTCCTCCTATGGGTTTCTGGGTTGCAGATGAAGTGGACTTCGATTTAGGCTTTCCGACCGTCCTAGCCTTAATCTTAATCCCCTTCATCGGCTTCCCCTTTCCGCCTTGGACCATAAGGACGGAAGCACCCTTGCCCTTAGTAAGGTTCTCCTCTGCAGTCTGGAGCATTTTAAGAAGCTCCGGAAGGGGTTTGTCAAGATCATGCATCATGTAGTTCATGACAAAACCCTTATACAGCTCAGGGAGCGACTGCAGGATCAGGTCCGTTGCCAGCTCCTTCTGCAAGGAGAACCCGAGTTTCTCCAGATTGGTTATGTAACCAATCATTTTGAGAACGTGCGGACCGACCAGCTTCCCTGAAGAGAGCTTGCAACTAAAGAGAGCCTTACTCACGAGAAAACGTTCATGCCTGGATTGCCCCTGGTATAGCTGCCGCAAGGCCACGATCATCTCGTGGGCCTTCATGTCCTCGTGCTGTTTTTGCAGCTCGGTTATCATGGTAGCCAGCATGACACAGCTAACCTGGTTGTCATCCTTAACGTGTTTCTCGTAGGCATCTTTGACCGCTTTTGGGGCGTTAGCGGGAGGGGCAGGAGGAATGGGCTTTTCGAGCACATACTCTTTCTCATCCATGCGGAGAACAATGCAGAGATTGCGTTGCCAGTCAACAAAGTTTGTTCCGTTCAATTTATCTTTATCCAGAATGGAACGCAGGGCGAGGTTGTTTGTGTTGTTGTTTGCCATCTACAGAATTTTGCGAAGATAGTTATTATCATGAATTAAGTATCTAATAGGTCTTTATTAAATACTCTTCCACTACTTCTAACAAGTCAACTACCCTCAGGTACGGAACCTATTGACTTGGGGTTTCTATTTGAAGAATACCCTAGCGGGCCAAGATCCATATTTTATTTAACTATAGTTGTGCTTTGCATCTTGCCCTACAGTTAAATTATTTAGGTAGGAATTCATTCCAATTGCAATTGTTATTACAACTCTTGGTTCGGTGGATTCTTTTAAATAAAATTCTTAATTGGGCCAGATCCATATTTCATTTAACTATAGTTGTGCTTTGCATCTTGCCCTACAGTTAAATTATTTCGGGTAGGAATAAATTCCAATTGTAACAATTTACAACTCTTGTTGGATGATCTGATTTTATTTATTGATCCTACCGCAGTGCCCTAAGTCTCTCATCCTTATGACCAAGACTTAGTTAAGACTAACCCGGGGCGAATTAGTACCCTAGTTACGGGTTTCGCGCCTAACCAACGTAAACCGGGCGTCTCACTTGGGTGAGTCCGTTACCGATCTAAATTGGGTTTGACGAGTGACGGGGCGTCGGGGTGGCACATACTTAAAATTATGAGGGATTTATAACGCAGTCTTACCTATGGCATACACCGCGCGTATGCACTAGCGAAAATCACATACATGCATACATTCAATCATACATCACATGCATAATAAGTAATCGTGAAATGATTGTGGCTCCTAAAGAAAAACAAACGATAGCGCCTTGATCAAGAGATCTTCTATCTCCGGCCCATCACGTCTTCCTTAGGATTCTCTATCACGAACGGACTTCGTCTTCTTATCTTCTTACAATTTTCGAGAGAAAAGAATATTTGAGGTAAAGAAGAGAATTACATCTAGAGTATAGAGATGAGGCACGACACGCAAGCCGTATTTAAAATTACAACAAATATAACTAAGCCACAATCATCCACCATGCAATAATACATACAAGCATCACATGCATCACATCATACATATTAAAGCATACACCGGGCGAACCGCGCTCGCCCCAGACCTAGTTTATTCTATTCTACGGAATAAACTATCAACAATAAATTAATTAAACTAGCAAGTAATTTAATTAAAAATCATAAAATACTTTAAATTTCCAGAATGTTAGAAATTAGATTTTCTAAATTCCAGAAAATAAAATATTTTATATTTACCGTATATATATATATATATATATATATATATATATTATATATATATATATATAATATATATATATATATATATATATAATATATATATATATATATATATATATATATATATATATATATATATATATATATATATATATATATATATATATATATATATATATATATATATATATATATATATATATATATATATATATATATATATATATATATATATATATATATATATATATATATATATATATATATATATATATATATATATATATATATATATATATATATATATATATATATATATATAAATTCGAAAAAGGGATTTTATTTCGAATTAAATATATATATGTTTTCTAAATTAGCAAATAATTATTGGAGACTCCTAGTAAACTTTATTAATCTGGAAATCCTAAAATTCCAGAATGAATAAAATTTAAAATTTTGAAAACCATTTTTCAAAGATAGAAAACCGAAATTATATTGTGAAAATATATTTCAAAATTCCAAAAATATCAAAATTTATTTTCCAAGTCAAAAATAAGTTCCAGAACCAGAATATGATTTTTCTAGAATTTAAAATATTAAGTTTTCAATTTAAAATAATTAAAAATCGGACTAGTGAATAGTACCGATCCAATTACTTCAAAAATACAAAATAACTATTTTTACGTGTTTACAAATTATGAAAATTTTTATACAAGCTTAAAATCTCTGGTCTCAACTTATTATGAATTAAAATTAATTTTTGATCGTCAAAAATAAGTTTTCCCATTTTCTATTCAATAAACGAATTTAAAAATAGAAAAATAGGAAATTAATTCCAAAAAATCGATTTTAAAATTTATGAGTTATATAAAATTGATTTCAAATACTTCCCAGAAAATATAAAAACTAATTTTCATAAATATTAAGTATTTATGGCACAAATAACAAGTATTCTACACATAAACTACTTAATAAGAATAATATAAAAATACCCCAAACAGTAATTCCGAAAATTACTGGACAAAATTATATTAGGTCCAGTATCTAAATATGGCCACCTAATTAAATTTTAATGGGATAAATTTTTGTCTCCAAAATTTATTGACTACTCTACAAAAACAATAACGGTAAAAACTACTAAACTAGTAACTTCGTAAGCCGGCTCCGATACCACTGTAGGGAAACGAGGCTTGGATAACGCAGCGGAAAACAAAACTTTATACTCCAAAACTCGATTCCACCCAAGAACAACTTACGTAAATTACTAGCTATAGTAAGAAATTTACCTTAACGGTGAAAACGAAGAACGGAGGAACGGTCGGGGATGGTTTTGAGGAGATGAACGTAGCGCCAAACGTATGAAGCCTCCAACGTATCCACACGAACTTGCTCCGGAGTCCAAGATTAAACTTGTGCTAGCAAGTTTAATATAGGATAGTAAAAACTATAATAATACTACTTTGGGAGTAAAATATTTATCTTATAAATATTTGTTTATAATATTTTGTGTATATTTCTAACACTTTAAAAAAAATAACTTTGAACACAATATAATTTTCTTCTCTCTAAAATTGGGATGGCCGAAAATTGAGGTGTTTATATTAAAAATCAAGACTTCATTTTATAATAAAGCATATTTAGGAAATTGCTAGGAAATTAATGTTAAGCATAAGTACATGCATATGTCTTAACACCATGTGTAAATGTTTAATATCTTAGCTACCAAACAAAATAGAATCCCTACATCAAATAATAATCAAATATATCAATTTGACATTAAAAATACTTTATGTATAAAATCAAAATGGTCTTGGATTTTTTCTCTTGAAATTTCGGTCATCCCATATTTGAAATATATCATATTTTATTTTTGACATCAATAATTATCATATAATTAAAATGATGAAAAATAAAATAATATATATATACACACACATTCGGCGCTACATATATATATATATATATATATATATAATAAAATTTGTTTTGTCAAAATATAATTATCATATAATTAAAATGACACAAACAAAATATAATTTTAAAATACATATGTATTTTCGAAATACATATATATATAAAATTATCACAACTATATATATTTAATATTACTCCCACTGGTGTAGTATACTACTCCCTTACAAGTCCTAAGTGTGTGACCCTTTAGGTATCCATAACACTGGCAATGATATTAATAAAATTAATACCATAGATAATAAGCGGTATCTAGCAACACATTATTACCCCCAGATTATGAAAAAGACGTTCATCTCATCAATACCTTCTACGACACAAGACATTCTATAACTATTATCCTTTTGTCCTAAATGTCATGATTTAACACAAGGCATGGGATGTGTATCCTTGTATAGTTAAATCAGCTGTTACTGAATCTCAAGTAGACTGGCAGGGATCAGATATTTATCAGTCTCTAGATAGCGACATATCTGGGCATGGCCATGCACTTTCCCAAGTCCTACTATTCAGTGGGCCCATTGACATTATACTTCTATACAGTAGAAGGGACAGATCCTGTATCTGTTATTCACATCTCTAAATATGCTTAGCGGCATACCCAACGCATAACTGTACGTCTACCAGTATTTCAGATAGCATTAGTTATGAATCAAAGCATACGGCCCCACATATCAGAGAATGTAATAACTTCAAGTCTGAGGATAGTTATAGCAAGGTCGATTTGAGAATACTGATAAACACATTACTGTAGATCCATGCAGTATTCTCAAGATGGGTCAATCCAGTCACATATTATCAATATAATATGCACCTACGTACAGATTAAGATATCACAATACCTATAGTCTATGAGACGCAACTATCTCATCTCGTACGTACTAGTCTTGATACGTTATGACGTCCGTATTATCATAAAGTGCGACTAGGGATATTCTAGACATAGCCTTCGTCAAGAAGTAACAGTCTCATAATCAGAACATCGTAGTCCTCATCTATGTTACTGAAGTGCTATCGTCTATGGACTGAAGCTATGTTATGTTACACGAGATATAAAACATACTTCAAGGCCTTTCATTCTTGATAAAGTGTACAGTTACATAGGTATTTGATTGCCGCTAGGGCACCTAAATACAACAAGAAGCACTCCCAGACTCTCATCTCAGGTGAATCTTTCTTTGGATGTAGAGAAATATTCGCAAAATTCTTAATTCTCCATGCTTTCCTATCCTTGTTCAGTAGCTAGAGAAATCACATAGTTAATACTAATTTATCATTACCGTCTACATAAAATAAAGAGTGAAGCGAAAAAATATACAAAAACATAAGTGTGCCTTAATGTTACAGACACCAACATAAAAAGCATTATCAAGCATATCTTGAATCATTTATCTTGTGCAATCTAACTGAGAAACAAAGAGTACTCTGTTAAAATAAGATGTTCCATTTATGAACATCATTGGGACATTTCATCGAACATGATGTGTGCACCGTAGGACCTTCGGAAATGTTGGGCTATGGAACCCGGGGGCCTAGGTAACTAGGCGAAAGAATATCGAACCAGTTCAAGAGTGCACGAAATATGGGGTCAGGTAAACTGAGGATAGTATTGCCCTAATCAGGGTATCACTTAGAACGTAAGTCCCCTCCCTTAGAAGGGAAAAGGTTTATATACCACTTACAGCTAGGGTTCCGACCGTTGGTCCGTAATCCCACGGTCCAGACCCACTAAGATTGGGTTGTTCACTGGCGGCGTCCAACCACATAATTAACCCTAGGACTGCTACACAAAGTAGGTTACAAGTAGGGTGGCTATAGCGATTCTGCTAGAGGCATGGCAGGAGTCTAATCGTGGGCCCCATGATCCTGACTTCAGTTAGCTCCCTTGTCTAGGTCCGGTCTGCCGCTGCTCAGGGCCGAGGCCGAGCGCCTGACCTGCCGTCGGAAACCTCCGGATGGAAGGCTGGCCTTGGTTGCTCCAAGGATGACCGACCCTGCCGGGGCCGAGTGCAATTCGCTGGTCTTTTGTCTTGGACTCGCCAAGTGGGCCTTGGCGCAATTGGGCTGGGCCATCCTCTTGCTGGGCTGGATACCCCCATTCCCGGGCATCCATCATGAGTCCCCTACTTCCTCGGTCGAGCATAGCGAAGCCGAGGGAAGTAATCCAAAAAGTTGAGATTTTGAATTTTTGAATTTTAGTTTTGAAAATCTTGGCCATGTGTAGGAGTCCCCCACTGTCCAACTTGAGTACTGACGAGGGTTGGAGAGTGTCCCAACTGGCAAGATCTACGTGTCAACTTCGATTTCGGAGAAGCATGATTGTGCTGCTAGGGAGACGCAACGTCTCTGTACTGTTCCTTTGTCAGCCGTTCATGATGATTCCTGATCGTATGCGTGAGGAAGTGACACGTCTCTTCGTAGTCGTGCCTTTTCATTGAGTCGGGTCGGGTCCCTTTAACGTATAAAGTTGAAAATTTTTCCCATCTTCCCCACTTTTGCCATTTTGCGCCGAAGCTTTGCCATTAACTTCGTTCACCGTCCCCGTTCACTTCGTCGTCGTCGTCGCAACCCTACCTGAAGGTTAGTTCACTCTTCCCCGTTCTCATGACGTCTTCTGATTCTAATCCTTTCACCCCCGCTGTCGACCCAGCGGCGATTTGTTTTGAGGAAATGTATCGTCACAATCCCTCCCTCCGCCCCGACGGCTTGATGGGAGGAACTGATTATTCTATGGTTCTGAGTGCGGTGCCTCTCCGTACATCCGTCACCGTGGCTTCGTCGTCTCAGGCGCCGCCCTTGAGAAAAAAGAAGAAGATACCAAAAGTTGTCCAGGGGAAGAATCCGAAATCCCTACCCATTACCGTGCTGGAAACGGGTCCGATTACAAATACGGGTTGTCTTCTGTTGGATGTTGACTTTGACGAGGCTCTCCGCTTCGTAGGAGACGGTTACGTGGTGCGCCGACCGCATACCACCAACCATGTCTTCTCGGTGACCTGTCCCGACGCCGAGGTCGGGGTGCACGTGGCGTCCATGCGCAACGACCTTCGCTTCCCTCCTCACGATCTGATAGTCCAATTTCTGAATTTCTACCGTCTTCTGCCAGGTCAGCTCAGTCCCCATTCCTACTATTGTTTTTCAATCTTCCTGATTAAGTGTCATCAGAGGGGAGTCCCCTGGTCTCTGGATTTGTTCTGTTACATGTTCAAGGTTTCCAAAGTGGGGGCCCATGAAGGGAATTCGTATGCTGTCATTTCTTCCCAGGCCGAGTGCGGTATGGCCGTCTTCCCCTCATCCTTGAAACTTTGGAAGGCCAAGTTTGTCTTCATTTCTGGCTTTCCCGGGGACCGGCACCCTTTCCAGGCCAGGTTCCCCGGCTGTCACACGTTTATCCATCATCCTCGTCCTGAGGCCACTCCCGAGCTTCTGGCACACACGCAAAAACTGTTGGAGGATTGCCTGCCTAAACCACCTCACGTGTACAAGGTGTGTATGGAGCAGAACTTAGCGGAGGTCGGAATCCTTATTTCCTTCGAGCGTCAGTTCGAGCTATCTGAAGCCGTGCTTGGGAGTCGTCCGAAGTATGGGCTTGAGGAGAGCGCCCCGAGGTCGGAAGATCTAGAGTCGGAGGAAAACGGAGAGGAAGATGACGGGGAGGCCGAGATCGACGAAGAGTCAGGGCAGCCATCCCACTCCCAGGGGGTTGCTGGTATGGAGCCTTCTGGAGGTCTGTCCCTCACATCAGGGTTTTTCGTGTTTGGTGTTTTCTAACCGTTGTTTTGTTTTGGCAGGAGGTATGAATCTGGTGGATGTTATCCGTAAGGCTAAGCTGTTGGCCCGCAATCGCAGCAGAGGAGAAGGGGTCCAACAAAAACCACCATCCGGGGATGCCACTGGATCTACTGCTGCTTTCATCCCGAACTTGGAGACGGTTTCGACAAGGAACCTGAGAAAGAGGAAGGTTATCCAAGTCGAGGATGAAGATACCGCGTCCGAGCCGGATACTGTTCCGAGCCAAGGTCCGTTGAGCAAACGGCCGACTGGTCCTCAGGATGGGAAGCGTCCCACTTCCTCTGACAAGGTTGATGGGGATGTAAATGCCGAGGCCGAGGTCGCATCCCTGTCCGCGGTGTTGAAGGACGAGGACGAGATCCTCTCGTCCTTGCAAGGGCTGGTGGATGGATTCCATAAAAAGGTTAGTCTTCTGGTACCCTAACTCTTTTTTTTATTACCCTAAAGACGACTGACTTGATATTTCTCAGGTATCGGCAAAACTGAAATTCTCCTAAGGCGTGGATTTCTTAGCCTCAGTAGAGACGGAGTTGTCTCGCTTAAGGAAATTGGCGCAGATCGAGCATGAACAGGCCGTTGAGCTTGAAATGCAAGCTGTGGCAAAGTCCGAGGAAGTGGTCCGGTTGCAGGGCCTTCTGAAAGAGTCCGAGGAATCGGCCTCCCAACTGACGGCTTCGATGGCCGAGCTCGAGGGGCGGTTGCGCCAATCTGAGGGTCGAATCTCAGAGCTGGACGTTGAGTTGGCCGAGGCTGTCTCCTCCCAGCGATCTATGGAAGCTGAGCGGGATCGGTCTTTTGCCGAGAGGGAGCAAGCTGTTGCCGAGAAGGAGCGTGCCATCTCTGACTTCCTCCATTCCCCATCCTTCAAAGAAGCCTGCCTGAAGAAGATGGCTGCCTATTACGAAGACTAGCTCGGGACCGAGGCCGGTACTGAGTAGATCCATCCTTCCCTCCGCCCGGGGTCGACATTCCAGAGATGCATGATCCCAACTTGAACGCCGAGCTCGGGGAGAACCCAGACTACCTTGGGACACCCGAGCGCGAGGACATGGGTGCAGATGATGCTGGCATCGAACAACCCTCACATTCCCTTCCTTAATGTTTTCCTTGTAATGCTTGCAATTTTATCCTTCACTGTAACAAGGATTTTATCACTGTTTCGTTGCATGCGTGAATAGTTGAGTAGACTTCTAACATTGTTTATTTGAATAAATTTGGATTGCGCCTTTTGAGAAACTGACTCTTTGGTTTCCCCACGCAAACAGACCTAACCATTGGACCGTCGCCCTGTGTCAAACACGTGTCACGGTTAAACAGTCCCACTTCTAACCACTGCAACTGTTTAACTCCCTTAACCCTCCGTTCGTGGGCCTATAAATTGACCTTCTCCTTGCACCGTAAAATTCAACTCTCCATCTTTTGTGTTAATTCTTCATGGCTTCCGATATGGTGGTCCCAAAGTGGTGAAATACAAAGTCTAGAGGGGGGGTGAATAGACTTTGTTACAGATTTAAAATCTTTTTCGTTTCTTTTGAAAACATGAAAATGAGTGTTAATCTAGAGTCCTTGTGAACTTTAGATTGTGTGCGGAATTTGGTGGGTAGAGTGAGCAGTAATCAATATGGATGGGTTAGTTTTCACAGTTAATATAATTGCAAGTAAGAATAAAGATAAAAGAGAGAGACACGCAAACTTTAACGAGGTTCGAAGGTGGGGTAATCCTTCTACGTCCTCAAAATCCACTATGTAGTTGGTTGTTGAATAATGAACCAACAATTACACTTGTGTGAATTTCTGCACGGTATATCTTCACAAGACCAATGTTGCTACTGCACTCGTGCTGGCTTTGTTGTTCCTTCGAAGGTCAAGCTTCTTCAACAACTGCAAGGTCCGAACAATAGGACTTGCAAGATCAACTTGTAAGAGAGTTGACCTACCCCCTTTTAATCAATAAGTTTGATCAAAAGTAATATCCTTCAACGTGGTGTGATGCTTGAGGCAAGGAAACCTTCAAGTGTTTACACTATAGCTCTTTGGAAGGGGGAGAAGTTTGCTTCTCGATAAGGAGTTTAGAAATCTCTCTTTATCAAGCTTTTTGGGCTAACTGTGAATGAGATAGCTTTGTTGTTAGAGATTGCTTCGTTGTGTTGTTATATCTCATTATTTCTTCTCCAGTCTTCCAAGGATGCTATTTATAGCTGGATTGGATAATCTATTCGTTGAATCATAATAGACTATCCGTTGCATTTGTTGGCTTCAATTTTGAATGAAGATTGTGATTTGAAGATTCCTCATTGGAATGGGTGTTTGGACATACCCATTTGTTAAAGGAGAGATTCCTTTTTCCATAGAGTCCGTCTTCTAGCTGCTGTTCAAGTATTCTGGACTGTAGAACTTTACTCTGTTTGTCTTCTAGTGCTTGTTTAGGAATTCTGGAAAGGTTCTTCAATTCTTAGAGGTTCAGACTTTGTCTTCGAGTCATTTGTTCTTGAATCAGCATAATTATCTTCAATCTAGCCGTTGAAAATCAAGAGATTGATTTTTCCTTACCAACGGGTAGAATTTCTTCATTCAAGACTTAGATAATTTTCTAAGTCTTTTCTCACTTGTCCGCTTTTTGAGAATTCCGGTCTTCCGTGAGGCATCCGGTTCTTAGCTGACAAATCCGGAGGAGTCATTCTCAGACTTCCGGGTGAGAAAGAGATCCGCGCCAGTCTTCCGGTTTGGGTGACTTAGCCTTCAGCGGGTTGTAGCGAGACATCTGGTTCTTATGTAGTCTTCCGGATCAGAGGATTTTCATCTGCTTGAGAAATCCTTACTTGTCTCTAGCATTTCCGATCAAGATATCCAATTTCCATATCACTGAATTTGATTAAGTCTTCAGGCATCAAAACGCTTAAAGAAATATCACAACCTTATTGGAAATCTCAAGAACTTGGTTTTAACAATATTTCTAAAAAGAAAAATTACATTGAATATTGGGGGAGACCTAAAGTCCCTATTACATTCTAAATACATCATCATCAAAATCTATGATATTTTTCCCAACAATTTCCCCCTTTTTGATGATGACAAACAAGTGTTTAAGAGTTCCGGTTGCTGTACTGAGAACTAATTTTGTAACTTTCTTTTAGTTTCTCATAATATACAGCTTGTTAACAAAAACTCTTAATTAAATACAATTCAAATTACAATAATTCCTAAACCAAGTCTTGTCTTGAGATTTTGTGATCTCTTCCGCCATTGACCGTTTTCAGCTTCAGCAGATTCTGCTTGGCAGAGCGGTTGGCGTTGCATTTGATAGATCTTTAATATCCAAAGTGGATATTTAAGATCTTGGAAGCAACACATCTCTCAAAATAAGAAGAAAGATAGAGAGAGTGTTGTTCCAGAGAAGGTGTATGGTCTAATATTGAAAAATACGAGATTTCCACCATAGACCTTCTCTACTGCCGATATTCTCACTATAGACCTTGAAAGTCTTTTCTTCTCAATAGGCTTCTTCCATTGCCGTCTATGAGGGTGAGAAAGAAAAATTTCTCCATTGAGGATATTTTTTCTTGGTGTGTTTCTAAGACAGTGAGTTTGAGGACTTTTCATATTGAGAGAGTTGTTTGTGATGGAAATGGATTGAGATATCTTGATTTAAATAGGGGAGGAGAAGGTTCATGGGTTCCATTAATTTGGTAGGTGGAATGGTGAGAGTAAAAGAGTTTCAACTTCCAAGAAGTTGAAAAGTGGAAGGAATCTTTTACCAATTACCAATGAGTTGAAACTGTTCCAATTTTAAAATCAGTTTCGTTTGGTTTGAGAATCATAACTGTTTTAGTTTGGCTAAGCCCAAAAGAGTGGCCCAAAAAGAACAGAAAGCTACGTACTAAAGGGAAATTATTCCTATTGGGTTCTCAAGGCCCAAAATAAAACTATCATTTTTATTCCCTATGGTTCTAATTTCTACTTAGGACGAGGTAGTACCAAAACAAATATGAATATTATTTTTTTTTAAAAGAAAAGTGGTACTATTTTTCCAAAGTCCTGTACATTTTAAACATCCTAGGGACCAGTACTTTTAGAGCTTGTTGGAAATGAATTAAGGACTGAAGCTTAGTTTAAGAAGGCAGATTTTGTAAAGTAGCTGAATCGGAGATTTCCAATTTTAGTACCAAAACTGAGATATCCGTCTTCCATTGCTTAGAGCTTATCAATAATTCATTGCCAAAAACAATTGTTAGCCAAAAACTAGTTAAGTTCCCCCTGAAATACATTCCCCCTGAATGTATGCGCTTCAAAAAAAAATTCTCAGAATCATACTTGAGATAAGGATAATCAAGCATAATAAGCATAATTAAGAAAATTGTTGAAGCAATATTGCAATGTTTAAACCAATCAAGCAATGTTTAAACAAGAAGGTGTTTGATTAAACAATTAGTGTTCTCACATACTTTCCCCCTGTTTTGATGAAAAGAACCTTCAGTTTTTCTTGCGCTTTGAAGATCCGGCAACCTCACTGATGCCCTTCATGTTCCCACACAGTTCTTTGATACGCCTTAAATTTTCACGTCTCTCTTCTAATTGAGCATCATTTGAGAAGTAGTCAACAACTGTACCTATAAATTCTGTTCCATCCAGTCCTGAGCTGGATAGAAGCTGTGCTGAGTTTTCCGGATTTCTTTGCTGTGCTTCAAGGATTAGATTTGTCAAGTTCAGATGAGAGGGAATATAAGATACTTCTCCTTCTTTGACTGCAATAGGGAGCTGTGGTATTGGAGATGGACTGTGTTGTTGGAGAATTACTTCCATCTTGCGGTTTCCAGAGTTTGCGCCAATAAGTCTGAACAGCTTGTACGCTTCCTTTTGATTGTCAATGATCAACTTCAAGTAGTCTTTGGTCACTACCTGATTTGCCGAAGCTACTGCTAGGGCTGATCTGATGTCCATTTGGAGAAGGGACATCTGTTTTTGGAGACTAACTGTGACACTCGCTATTTGCTCTTTGACTTTGTTGATCTCTTTGAGTTGAAGTTGACTGTCAGAGGCATATATTTCCATCGTGTTGCTCACAGTTTCACTCAATAGAGAGATAATCTCCAGAGTCTTCTGCACTGATTTGCTTATTTCTTTGAGATCTGCGCTGTGTTTTCCTTCAAATTTCTCTATCAGCTGGGTGTGCCTGACTTCCATTTGCTCTATCTCTTGCCTAAAGGAGGCATGTTGAGATGCTAGGGCTGATTCAATCAGCCCTTGGACCTTCTTTGTCCAGATTTCCGGTATCTCATCCGGAAGAGTAGGGGTGGAAGAGCTAGGGAAATGAAAGTTGGTTACCTGATGAGATGATGGTGTTCTTTGGAAGAGTTGCATAGGAAGAGATTCAGCATCTTCTTGTACATCTTCTTCATCAGTAACCTTCAGTGTTCTTTCAGACTCTCCTTCTGCTTCAAGCGCAAAATTTGATATATCCCTAGAGAGGGAGTCTCTTTCTTCAGCTGTATTCTCTTCTTCAAAAATGGCTACTGGAGTTTGAGAGACCTCTAGTTCTGCCATTTGAGTTTCCTTTTCAGCTTCTCCAGAATTCCTTTGTGCTTCAACAGCTTGGTCCATTGTTTCTGGAAGAGCTGACTGTTCCGGAGTTTCTGCTGACTTCTCCGAGATCTCAATTTTAGCAGGATTGGAGATCTCACAAGGAGTGGTGAGAATCTCCAAAACTTGAGATTGGATTAGTGGCTGAAATTCTTCTTCTTCTGCTGTTTCCTGGTTCTGTTCTTGTGGGGGTGAGGTTGCCTTCTCTTCTACAACTTCAGTTAGAACCATTTCAGAAACATGTGAGGTTTCCGGAAGTGTTTGGAAATCTTCAGCTGCTGCTTCCAAAACACCTTGTGCTTCAGAAGTGAAAACCACTTGATCTTCTGTGTCTTTTGAGAAGACTGACTTGAAGACTGCAGGATCTTCATCATCTGCTTCAAAGTCAGAAACTGGTGTGTTGGCCAGGTATTCCAGATGCAAGTCTTTAGGATTCCTTTGCCATACCCAGTAGTCATCCAAAATTTGTTCACAATTGTGGTTGACTGGTATTCCTAAGCACTTTTTGATGATCTTCTCATTCTTCAGTAGTTGGTCCCAATTCAACAGTTGCTCTGCTGAATTTCCTACTTTCCAGGCTTTCCAACCATAGTAGAGCTGCCAGAATTGGTTATCTGCATCATCTATTTGAGGTTGAGGTAATGAGGTTGGAAGGCTTTGGACTTGAGGAATTTCTTCTTCAAGTTGTTGAGGGCTCCGGTGTTGAGCAGAGGTTTCCTCAGCAGGTTCCTTCTTCTTCAACTCATCCGGATTGACATTTCCAAATGTTGATGGAGAGTTGATCTTCCTCTTCTTCTTCCTTTGAAGTTCTCCTTGGTCAGAGGATTCTTCTTCTTCAAGATTTATTGGAGCAAGATTCTGTGGTGCTTCAGCACTGGGAGAGGGAGACACCACATGCTTTCTCTTGGTAGTCTTTGCGAAATTGATTAGTGGAACATTGTCTGATGAGCTTTCTTCTGCAGTGGCACTAGCACTAGCTCTGTTTTCTCCTTTGGAGGATAAGTAGTATAGCCAGTATCTGGCTTCATACTTTTTCCCTTTAACTGCAGCGCCCATAGATTCCAAAATATGTCCAATATACAGACCTTGACAGAGATACTTCTGATTGTGCTTTCCTAGATGTTTTGAAATGGATTTGAAAAAGTGTGCAGCCCAGTTTACCTTAGTTTTGGTAATGAGAGAGTTGATGATGAAGGCTCTCTCCTGGGTGATGTCATCGGCATGACCTCCACTTCCACACTCGAGGCAAGCGATGACCAGTTCCAAAACCAACTTGTAATCGTTGTTTAGATCTGCTTTCTTCGCTGGGCCAGAAGGAACTTGCCCAGAGATTCGAATGATGTTCCAGTCCAGATTTTTGACTAGAAATTTCCCAACTTCAACTCCAGAATTGGGAAGGCGAAGCTTTTCTCCCAATTTCTTTTGCGAAAGCTTCACTTTTGTACCTCCAACAGTGGACTGGATGATTGGAAACGTCTTCTGTGGGTTTTTCTTTGAATGAGCAGTTTTGACCTCTCCATTTCTGTAGAATTCAAGAACTTCTTCCTCGAATTTGAGGCGAATCTCCATTTGAAGAAATTCAGAGAGTTCTTGAGCGGCTATCATTTGCAGATAGCTTTGAAAGAATGTCGGTGATGAGCACTTGGCTTCTAACTTCTAGAAGTGGACATTTGCACCGACAACCTTCAATTTTCTCAGAAATTTGAGAAGATCTGAAGAAATTAGGGTTCTTGAGAATTTGATCAGAAGATTCTCGTGAAGAAGGCGATGAAAGATTTGAGTGTGCTGAGTGGGCAGTTGAGGTCTGATTATAGTGACGATTGGGTTTAATGTGGGCGATTTATGCGGCTAGTGGCGATTGGGTTTTTAACTGTTCCCAAGGCCACGTCCCCACCCATCATTTTGACAGACGTGGAAAATGAACTGCCACGTGCACCACACTCAGTCTAATTGAATTAGACCAATTTTGTGAAGCAAATCGGAAAACTTGGCTTCACTTAGTGGTTTGGTGAAGATATCCGCCAGTTGTTCTTCAGTTGAGATATACTCAATTTTGATATCTTTCTTTTCCACATGATCTCTGATGAAGTGATGCTTGACATCAATGTGCTTAGTGCGAGAATGATGCACTGGGTTTTGAGAGATGGCTATGGCACTTTGATTGTCACAAAAGATTGTCACTTCCTTTGTCTTGACTCCATAGTCCAGTAGTTGTTGCTTTAGCCACAAAACTTGAGCACAACAACTACCAGCTGCAATGTACTCTGCTTCTGCTGTTGATGTAGAAATGGAGTTTTGTTTATTACTGAACCAAGAAACAAGATTTCCACCAATGAATTGACAAGTACCAGATGTACTTTTCCGGTCAACTTTGCATCCGGCAAAGTCAGAATCTGAGTATCCCACTAACTCAAATGAATTGCTCTTAGCATACCACAAACCCATGTTCTGAGTTCCTTTGAGGTATCTAAGAATCCTTTTAGCTGCTATCAGATGACTTTCCTTTGGCTTTGACTGGAATCTGGCACAAACACCTACTGCATATGAGATATCCGGACGGCTTGCAGTAAGGTAAAGTAGAGATCCGACAATCCCTCTCTAGAGAGTTTGATCTACATCCTTGCCATCTACATCCGTATCAAGCTTGGTGGATGTATTCATGGGCACAGAAACGGATGATTTCTGATCAACTTTAAACTTCTTGATAAGATCCCTTGTATACTTGGCTTGATTGATGAGAGTGCCTTCACTTCTCTATTTGATTTGAAGGCCAAGGAAGTAGTTGAGTTCCCCCATCATGCTCATCTCAAATTTTCCTTGCATGAGGGTTGAGAACTTGGTGCATAGATCTTCCTTCGTTGAGCCAAATATGATGTCGTCCACATAGATCTGAACTAATATGAGATCTTCTCCATCTTGTAGTTTGAACAATGTCTTGTCAATTACTCCTTTGGTAAATCCATTTTCTATAAGAAATTGAGACAATGTATCATACCAAGCTCTTGGTGCTTGTTTGAGTCCATACAGCGCCTTTTTGAGTCTATACACTTGATCTCCCTTAGTGTGTAACTCAAATCCTGGAGGTTGTTCCACATACACTTCTTCCTCTAGGTTTCCGTTGAGAAATGCGCTTTTGACGTCCATTTGATAGACTTTGAAGTCCTTATGAGCAGCAAAGGCTAGAAACAGCCTTATAGCTTCAAGTCTAGCAACTGGAGCGAAGGTTTCATCAAAATCTATACCTTCTTCTTGACAATATCCTTTTGCAACTAACCGGGCCTTGTTTCTGACAACAACGCCGTTTTCATCCATCTTGTTCCGGAAGACCCACTTTGTCCCAATGACATGTTGATGAGTAGGTCTAGGAACAAGTTTCCAGACATCATTTCTGGAAAACTGGTTGAGTTCTTCCTGCATTGCATTGATCCAATCAAAATCAGCTAGAGCTTCTTCAATATTCTTTGGTTCTACTTGTGAGATGAAACAAGCAAGCATAGCTTCTAGATTCTGTTGGGCAATCCTTGTGCGAACACCAGATTGAATATCTCCGATGATCTGTTGAGGAGCATGATTCCTTAACCAACGAATATTGTGTTGATTGGGATTGACTGGTTGATTTAGTTCAGCTTCTAGATGAAAAACAGAAGTTGTTGGTGTTTCCGGATGGATTGGCACTGGGTCGCCATTTCCGGAATTATCGCCGTTTGAGAAATCCGGAATATTGGAAGGCTGGCCAAAATTTCCGTAGGGCTTAGCACTGTCTGAGTCTGGATTTCTCTGTGAAGTCGTCAGAGGCAGACTTCTGAATGGAATGAACTCCGTGGGCTTCATTCTATCTCCTTCATTGACTTCTTCATCCTTGTATGATAGATCCAGAACTTCATGGTCATGCTTTGACGGCTTGTCAACCACATGTTTTTCATCAAAAATAACATGTATTGACTCTTCCGTGATCATGGTTCTTTTGTTGAAAACTCTGAATGCCTTGCTCATCATAGAGTATCTAAGGAAGATGGCTTCATCTGATTTTTCATCAAAAGTGTTCAGATGATTCTTCCCGTTGTTTAACACAAAGCACTTGCTCCCAAAAATATGGAAATATGATATATTAGGCTTTCTCCCGTTCCACAGTTCATAGGGAGTTTTGTTGTGCCTTTTATAAATCATACTCCTATTTTGAGTATAGCAGGCTGTGTTAACAGCTTCAGCCCAGAACCTCTTTGGTAAGGAAGCTTCTGCTAGCATGGTTCTCACTGCTTCCTTCAGGGTTCTGTTCCTTCTTTCAGCTACACCATTCTGTTGAGGTGTCCTTGCTGCGGATGTCTGATGAAGAATTCCGTTTTCTTCACAGTAGTGAATGATGATTTCATTCAGGAATTCTGTGCCTTTGTCAGATCTAATCTTCTGAATGGTCTGACTTGCTTGGTTTTGAATCAGCTTCATGCAGTTGGTGAGTTTCCCTTGAGTCTCCTTCTTGCTGTTGAGGTAGATTGTCCACGTGTATCTTGAGTAATCATCAACTACCACCAGGACATATTTCTTTCCACTTAGACTTATTGGTGTAACAGGGCCAAATAAGTCCATGTGAATAAGACTTAATATCCTTGTAGTTGAGGGTGCCGATTTTGCCTTGAAGGTGGACTTGACTTGCTTTCCTTTTTGGCAAGCATCACAAATACTTTCCTTTCTGAATGCAGCTTTGGGAAGACCTTCTCCTAACTCTTCTTTGGACAGCTTGTTGAGGGTTTTGAAGTTGAGATGACTCAACCTCTTATGCCAAAGCCATAGAAGGTTAGTGTCACCTTTGCTGATTAGGCATGCTTCCTTGACATCGCTCCATATCACTTCATAGATGTTTATGATTCTCTTCCCAGTGAGAATGACTTCATTTGTGGAGATGTTCTTGAGAGATGCCATGTCCTTGCAGAATTCCAAGGAGTAACCTTTATCACAAAACTTGCTTATGCTAAGAAGGTTATAATTGAGTCCTTCAACATAAGATACAACTTGGATGGTTAGCCCCTTGTACACCAGATTTCCTAGCCCTTTAGTAAGGCCGAAATCATTGCTTCCTCCAAAAGTAACTCTTGGACCATCATAGGGAATTAGATTCCTCAAAAGGCTCGCATCACCCGTCATGTGTCTTGAACAGCCACTGTCAAAGTACCAGACACCTGGGTACTTAGCGGCTTCCTGTATTAGGAGGATGAAGATTTTGGTACCCAATTAAGTTTGGGTCCGGAGTAGTTAATGGTGTGTGTCCGTACATCAAGTTTGAAGTTGCAGGGAATTTTCCTTGCAGCTCTAAACTTGTTGGGATTGTAATCATAGTTATAGGCATAAAACTTCCTACGTGCAGGAGGTGCTATTTCCTGTTTCCTCCTAGCAAACCTAGGTTGATAAGACCCATAGTTTTGTCTAGGTTGTGCATAGTGTGTCCTGTGTCGGTTATAAGCATACTTAGGTGGCACAAATAGCTTCTGGGTGGAGGGTGACTATATCTTGGCATAGTTCTCCACTCAGAATTTCTTGGAAAACTCCTGTCTACCCCATAATGAGTATAGCCTCGTATATAATGGGGGTTAGAAGGTTTTCTTCTGAAATTATTTCCTTTTTGGGGTCTGTCCAGCTTCCTATAGTTCTTAGGAGGGACTACCTTTTTGGGAACTTCTGTTAGTTTCTCCTTTTCCTTCCCTTTATGCTTATTAGGTTTGGCAGTAGGTTTAGGAGGGATGAAAGTTGTCTTCTCTTTCCTTTTGGAACTAGAGGAGTCAAACCCAAGTCCTTTGCGACCCTTATGTTTGGTCGTTTCAAGCAGCTTGTTCACTGCTTCTTGGGACTTGAGTATCCCTAGCTCTTTGTTAAGGGATTTCACCTTTTCAGAGAGAGATTCATTTTCAGTCTTGAGTTGAGTGATCTCATTTAGTTGACTTTTCCGACTTTCAGTTAACTTGAGATTCTCTTCACTCAATAGTTTGTTCTCTTCTGTTAAGGATGTGTGTTTGAGATTTATTTCCTCAAAGTCTTTCATCATCTTTTTGAACTGGTCAAAAAGATTTTCAGAAGTTGGTGTGCTATAAGAAGATGAGCAGGCCGTTGAGCTTGAAATGCAAGCTGTGGCAAAGTCCGAGGAAGTGGTCCGGTTGCAGGGCCTTCTGAAAGAGTCCGAGGAATCGGCCTCCCAACTGACGGCTTCGATGGCCGAGCTCGAGGGGCGGTTGCGCCAATCCGAGGGTCGAATCTCAGAGCTGGACGTTGAGTTGGCCCAGGCTGTCTCCTCGCAGCGATCTATGGAAGCTGAGCGGGATCGGTCTTTTGCCGAGAGGGAACAAGCTGTTGCCGAGAAGGAGCGTGCCATCTCTGACTTCCTCCATTCCCCATCCTTCAAAGAAGCCTGCCTGAAGAAGATGGCTGCCTATTACGAAGACTAGCTCGGGACCGAGGCCGGTACTGAAAAGATGGGGGTGGAAGGGACGAAGTGGTTCGAGAGCGGAGTCTATCACGGGATTCAACTCGTCCTTTGCCGGACCCGAAGAGTAGATCCATCCTTCCCTCCGCCCGGGGTCGACATTCCAGAGATGCATGATCCCAACTTGAACGCCGAGCTCGGGGAGAACCCAGACTACCTTGGGACACCCGAGCGCGAGGACATGGGTGCAGATGATGCTGGCGTCAAACAACCCTCACATTCCCTTCCTTAATGTTTTCCTTGTAATGCTTGCAATTTTATCCTTCACTGTAACAAGGATTTTATCACTGTTTCGTTGCATGCGTGAATAGTTGAGTAGACTTCTAACATTGTTTATTTGAATAAATTTGGATTGTGCCTTTTGAGAAACTAACTCTTTGGTTTCCCCACGCAAACAGACCTAACCATTGGACCGTCGCCCTGTGTCAAACACGTGTCACGGTTAAACAGTCCCACTTCTAACCACTGCAACTGTTTAACTCCCTTAACCCTCCGTTCGTGGGCCTATAAATTGACCTTCTCCTTGCACCGTAAAATTCAACTCTCCATCTTTTGTGTTAATTCTTCATGGCTTCCGATATGGTGGTCCCAAAGTGGTGAAATACAAAGTCTAGAGGGGGGGTGAATAGACTTTGTTACAGATTTAAAATCTTTTTCGTTTCTTTTGAAAACATGAAAATGAGTGTTAATCTAGAGTCCTTGTGAACTTTAGATTGTGTGCGGAATTTGGTGGGTAGAGTGAGCAGTAATCAATATGGATGGGTTAGTTTTCACAGTTAATATAATTGCAAGTAAGAATAAAGATAAAAGAGAGAGACACGCAAACTTTAACGAGGTTCGAAGGTGGGGTAATCCTTCTACGTCCTCAAAATCCACTATGTAGTTGGTTGTTGAATAATGAACCAACAATTACACTTGTGTGAATTTTTGCACGGTATATCTTCACAAGACCAATGTTGCTACTGCACTCGTGCTGGCTTTGTTGTTCCTTCGAAGGTCAAGCTTCTTCAACAACTGCAAGGTCCGAACAATAGGACTTGCAAGATCAACTTGTAAGAGAGTTGACCTACCCCCTTTTAATCAATAAGTTTGATCAAAAGTAATATCCTTCAACGTGGTGTGATGCTTGAGGCAAGGAAACCTTCAAGTGTGTACACTATAGCTCTTTGGAAGGGGGAGAAGTTTGCTTCTCGATAAGGAGTTTAGAAATCTCTCTTTATCAAGCTTTTTGGGCTAACTGTGAATGAGATAGCTTTGTTGTTAGAGATTGCTTCGTTGTGTTGTTATATCTCATTGTTGGGAAAAATATTATAGATTTTGATGATGATTTATGTAATAGGGACTTTAGGTCTCCCCCAATATTCAATGTAATTTTTCTTTTTAGAAATATTGTTAAAACCAAGTTCTTGAGTTTTCCAATAAAACTGTGATATTTCTTTAAGCGTTTTGATGCCTGAAGACTTGATCAAATTCAGTGATATGAAAATTGGATATCTTGATCGGAAGTGTCAGAAACAAGTAAGGATTTCTCAATCAGATAAAAATCCTCAGATCCGGAAAGACTACATAAGAACCGGATGTCTCGCTACAACCCGCTGAAGGCTAAGTCATTCAAATCGGAAGACTAGCGCGGATCTCCTTCTCACCCGGAAGTAAGACTCATCCGGATTTGTCAGCTAAGAATCGGAAGACTCACCAAAGACCGGAATTCTCAGAAAGCGGACAAGTGAGAAAAAGCTTAGAAAATCATCTAAGTCCTGAATGAAGAAATTCTACCCGTGGCAAGGAAAAATCAATCTCTTGATTTTCAACGGCTAGAATGAAGATAATTAGGCTGATTCAAGAACAAATTACTCGAAGACAAAGTCTGGGTCTCTAAAATTAAAGAGCCTGCCCGGAATTCCTAAACAAGCACTAGAAGACAAACAGAGTAAAGTGCTACAGTCTTGAATTCTTGAACAAAAGCTAGAAGACGGATTTTGTGGAAAAAGGAATCCTTTCTCAACAATTGGGTAAATCCAAACACCCACTTCAACGAAGAATCTTCAAATCACAATCTTCATTCAAAATTGAAGCCAGCAAATGCAACGGATAGTCCATTATGATTCAACGGATAGATTATCCAATCCAGCTATAAATAGCATCCTTGGAAGACTGAAGAGAATATGATGAGATACGTTGATACAACAACACAACGAAGCAATCACTAAAGCTATCTCATTCACAGTTAGCCCAAAAAGCTTGATAAAGAGAGATTTCTAAACTCCTTATCCAGAAGCAAACTTCTCCTCCTTCCAAAAAGCTATAGTGTAAACACTTGAAGGTTTCCTTGCCTCAAGCACCACACCACGTTGAAGGATATTACTTTTGATCAAACTTATTGATTAAAAGGGGGTAGGTCAACTCTCTTACAAGTTGATCTTGCAAGTCCTATTGTTCGGACCTTGCAGTTGTTGAAGAAGCTTGACCTTCGAAGGAACAACAAAGCCAGCACGAGTGCAGTAGCAACATTGGTCTTGTGAAGATATACCGTGCAGAAATTCACACAAGTGTAATTGTTGGTTCATTATTCAACAACCAACTACATAGTGGATTTTGAGGACGTAGAAGGATTACCCCACCTTCGAACCTCGTTAAAGTTTGCGTGTCTCTCTCTCTTATCTTTATTCTTACTTGCAATTATATTAACTGTGAAAACTAACCCATCCATATTAATTACTGCTCACTCCACCCACCAAATTCCGCACACAATCTAAAGTTCACAAGGACTCTAGATTAACACTCATTTTCTCGTTTTCAAAAGAAACGAAAAAGATTTTAAACTTGTAACAAAGTCTATTCACCCCCCCCCTCTAGACTTTGTATTTCACCACTTTGGGACCACCAATTGGTATCGGAGCAGTCTTCTCACTATCTACATTTAGATTAACGAGAAGCGATCAAAATGGTGAACAATATGGATCACGGTTTGCCCAAGTTTTCTCTTCTAGGTTATGATGATTGGAAGATCATGATGGAAGCACACCTTTACGCTCTACATGATTGCATGTGGATGGTGTTTGAGGATGGACCCTTGAAAATCCAAATGGAGAATCCTGAGAGGAATCCAGCAACTCCAGACGTAGTCCAGTACATTCCAAAGCCCAAGGAAAAATGGGATGATAGAGATTGCAAAAAGCACAATCTGGATAACGTCGCCAAAGCAGCCATCTTCAAGACACTTGACCCCATCACCTTCTCCAAAATTAAGCACCTCAAGACTGCCATGGAGATATGGCAAGGTCTTGGGAAGCTATGTGAGGGTTCAGAGGACTTGAGAAAGCAGAAGATAGAAGTCCTGCTTGAGAAGTTCAAAAGCTTCAAAATGCTTCCCGAAGAATCATTTGATATGCTGGATGAAAGATTCCACAAAATCTTGAATGATCTTGCATCACTTAACCACGTTCTTTCTCCCAAAGAAAAGAATGTAAGGTTGCTGAGATCTCTTCCAACTGAGTGGTACACCAAAGCCACAGCCATGGAAGAAGGAAGAAATCTGGAGAACTACACTGTTCAAGGTCTTCTTGATGAGCTCAGAACCTATGAGCACGAGCTGAAGAAGAAGAAGGAAGAACAAGTCACTCCCTTCCCCACGGCACTGATGACAACTCCAAGAGTCCCATCAAGTGATGGGACATGCCCAAGGAACTGTGACACACCCTCCTCCAGCCAGCCGTCAAGTTCAAAAATGGAGAACTACGATGAGGAATTTGCCATGATGGTCAAGCAATTCCGGAAGTTCAAAAAGTTCTTCAAGAAAGCTGACTCAGTCAGAAGGCCATCCAAGGGAAAGCCACAGGTAAGTGACTCTCCTCCTGAATCTTACTTATGCTATAACTGCAGGAAGCCTGGCCATTGGAAGTCAGCGTGCCCGTACCCAAAAGTGGAGAAGTACGGAGAAAGAGAAAGGAACGAGAAGAAAAAGAAGGCAATGGTTGCTGCAGAAAGTGACGAGTCATCCAGCTCAAGCACGGATGAAGAAGCTCTCGTCTGCATGGAGCGCAGAGCTGAAAGGTCCAACCATGAGGATAGGTGGACCATGTCAGAAGATGACACTCTTTGAGGAGATAAATCTCAAACATTCTTCCTTAACAAAGGAGAACAAACTATTGAGTGAAGAGAATCTCAAGTTGACTGAAGGTCGGAAAAGTCAACTGAATGAGATCACTCAACTCAAGACTGAAAATGAATCTCTCTCTGAAAAGGTGAAATCCCTTAACAAAGAACTAGGGACTCTTAAGTCAAAAGAGGCAGTGGATAAGCTTCTTGAAACGACCAAACATAAGGGTCATGAAGGACTTGGGTTTGACTCCTCTAGCTCTAAAAGGGAAGGGAAAACAACTTTCATCCCTCCTAAACCTACTGCTAAACCAAATAAGCAGAAAGGGAAGGAAAATGAAAAACCAACAGAAGTTTCCAAAAAGGTAGTCCCTCCTAAGAACTATAGGAAGCTGGACAAACCTCAAAAAGGAAATAATTTCAAAAGAAAACCTTCTAACCCCCATTATACACGAGGCTATACCCATTATGGGGGAGACAGGAGTTTTCCAAGAAATTCTGAGTGGAGAACTATGCCAAGATATAGTCACCCTCCACCTCAGAAGCTATTTGTGCCACCTAAGTATGCTTATAACCGACACAGGACACACTATGCACCACCTAGACAAAATCATAGGTCTTATCAACCTAGGTTTACTAGGAGGAAACAGGAAATAACATCTCCTGCACGTAGGAAGTTTTATGCCTACAACTATGATTACAATCCCTACAAGTTTAGAGCTGCAAGGAAGATTCCCTGCAACTTCAAACTTGATGTAGGGACACACACCATTAACTACTATGGACCCAAAATTAATTGGGTACCAAAATCTTCCTCCTCCTAATGCAGGAAGCCACTAAGTACCCAGGTGTCTGGTACTTAGACAGTGGCTGTTCAAGACACATGACGGGTGATGCGAGCCTTTTGAGCAATCTAATTCCCTATGATGGTCCAAGAGTTACTTTTGGAGGAAGCAATGATTTCGGCCTTACTAAAGGGCTAGGAAATCTGGTATACAAGGGACTAACCATCCAAGCTGTATCTTATGTTGAAGGGCTCAATTACAACCTTCTTAGCATAAGTCAGTTTTGTGATAAAGGTTACTCCTTGGAATTCTGCAAGGACATAGCATCTCTTAAGAACATATCCACTAATGAAGTCATTCTCACTGGGAAGAGAATCAGGAACATCTATGAAGTAATGTGGGATAATGTCAAGGAAGCATGTCTAATCAGCAAAGGTGACACTAACCTTCTATGGCTTTGGCATAAGAGGTTGAGTCATCTCAACTTCAAAACTCTCAACAAGTTGTCCAAAGAAGGGTTAGTAGAAGGTCTTCCCAAAGCTGCATTCAGAAAGGAAAGTATTTGTGATGCTTGCCAAAAAGGAAAGCAAGTCAAGTCCACCTTCAAGGCAAAATCGGCACCCTCAACTACAAGGATATTAAGTCTTATTCACATGGACTTATTTGGCCCTGTTACACCAATAAGTCTAAGTGGAAAGAAATATGTCCTTGTGGTAGTTGATGATTACTCAAGATACACGTGGACAATCTTCCTCAACGGCAAGAAGGAGACTCAAGGGAAACTCACCAACTGCATGAAGCTAATTCAAAATCAAGCAAGTCAGACCATTCAGAAGATCAGATCTGACAAAGGCACAGAATTCCTGAATGAAATCATCATTCACTACTGCAAAGAAAACGGAATTCTTCATCAGACATCTGCAGCAAGAACACCTCAACAGAATGGTGTAGCTGAAAGAAGGAACAGAACTCTGAAGGAAGCAGTGAGAACCATGCTAGCAGAAGCTTCCTTACCAAAGAGGTTCTGGGCTGAAGCAGTTAACACAGCCTGCTACACTCAAAATAGGAGTATGATTTATAAAAGGCACAACAAAACTCCCTATGAACTGTGGAATGGGAGAAAGCCTAATATATCATATTTCCATATTTTTGGGAGCAAGTGCTTTGTGTTAAACAACGGGAAGAATCATCTGAACACCTTTGATGAGAAATCAGATGAGGCCATCTTCCTAGGATATTCCATGGTAAGCAAGGCGTTCAGAGTCTTCAACAAAAGAACCATGATCACTGAAGAGTCAATACATGTCATTTTTGATGAAAAACATGTGATTGACAAACCATCAAAACATGATCATGAGGTTCTGGATTTATCAGACAAGGATGAAGAAGTCAATAAAGAAGATAGAATGAAGCCCACGGAATTCATTCCATTCAGAAGTCTGCCTCTGAAGATTTCACAGAGAAATCCGGATTCAGACGGTGCTGAGCCCTCCGGAAATTTTGGCCAGCCTTCCAATATTCCGGATATCTCAAACGGCGACAATTCCGGAAATGGCGACCCAGTGCCAATCCATCCGGAAACACCAACAACTTCTGTTCTTCAACCAGAAGCTGAACTAGATCAACCAGTCAATCCCAATCAACACAATTTTCGTTGGTTAAGGGATCATCCTTCTCAACAGATCATTGGAGATATTCAATCTGGTGTTCGCACAAGAAGTGCCCAACAGAATCTAGAAGCTATGCTTGCTTGTTTCATCTAACAAGTGGAACCAAAGAATATTAATGAAGCTCTAGCTGATTCTGATTGGATCAATGCAATGCAAGAAGAACTCAACCAGTTTTCCAGAAATGATGTCTGGAAACTTGTTCCCAGACCTACTCATCAACATGTCATTGGGACAAAGTGGGTCTTCCGGAACAAGATGGATGAAAACGGCGTTGTTGTCAGAAACAAGGCCCGGTTAGTTGCTAAAGGATATTGTCAAGAAGAAGGTATAGATTTTGATGAAACCTTCGCTCCAGTTGCTAGACTTGAAGCTATAAGGCTGTTTCTAGCCTTTGCTGCTCACAAGGACTTCAAAGTCTATCAAATGGATGTCAAAAGCGCATTTCTCAACGGAAACCTAGAGGAAGAAGTGTATGTAGAACAGCCTCCAGGATTTGAGTTACACACTAAGGGAGATCAGGTGTATAGACTCAAGAAGGCGCTATATGGACTCAAACAAGCACCAAGAGCTTGGTATGATACATTGTCTCAATTTCTTATAGACAATGGATTCACCAAAGGAGTAATTGACAAGACATTATTCAAGCTACAAGATGGAGAAGATTTCCTATTAGTACAGATCTATGTGGACGATATCATATTTGGCTCAGTGAAGAAAGATCTATGCACCAGGTTTTCAACCCTCATGCAAGGAAAATTTGAAATGAGCATGATGGGGGAACTCAACTACTTCCTTGGCCTTCAAATCAAACAGAGAAGTGAAGGCACTCTCATCAATCAAGCAAAATATACAAGGGATCTTATCAAGAAGTTCAAAGTTGATCAGAAGTCATCCGTTTCTGTCCCCATGAGCACATCCACCAAACTTGATATGGATGTAGATGGAAAGGATGTAGATCAAACTCTCTACAGGGGGATTGTCGGATCTCTACTCTACCTTACTGCAAGCCGTCCGGATATCTCATATGCAGTAGGTGTTTGTGCCAGATTCCAGTCAAAGCCAAAGGAAAGCCATCTGATAGCAGCTAAAAGGATTCTCAGATACCTCAAAGGAACTCAGAACATGGGTTTGTGGTATGGTAAGAGCAATTCATTTGAGTTAGTGGGATACTCAGATTCTGACTTTGCCGGATGCAAAGTTGACCGGAAAAGTACATCTGGTACTTGTCAATTCATTGGTGGAAATCTTGTTTCTTGGTTCAGTAAGAAACAAAACTCCATTTCTACATCTACAGCAGAAGCAGAGTACATTGCAGCTGGCAGTTGTTGTGCTCAAGTTTTGTGGCTAAAGCAACAACTATTGGACTATGGAGTCAAAACAAAGGAAGTGACAATCTTTTGTGACAATCAAAGTGCCATAGCCATCTCTCAAAACCCAGTGCATCATTCTCGCACTAAGCACATTGATGTCAAGCATCACTTCATCAGAGATCATGTGGAAAAGAAAGATATCAAAATTGAGTATATCTCAACTGAAGAACAACTGGCGGATATCTTCACCAAACCACTAAGTGAAGCCAAGTTTTCCGATTTGCTTCACAAAATTGGTCTAATTCAATTAGACTGAATGTAGTGCACGTGGCAGTTCACTTTCCACGTCTATCAAAATGATGGGTGGGAACGTGGCCTTGGGAACAGCATCGCCACTAGCCGCATAAATCGCCCACATTAAATCCCAATCGCCACTATTCAGATCTCAACCGCCCACTCAAAAATTCTTCGTCATCTTCTTCGCGAAAAATTCTCAAAAATCTGCAAGAACCCTAAGCCTTTATTTCTCAAATTTTCACCCAAATTTCTGAGAAAATGAAGGTTGTCGGTGCAAATGTCCACTTTTAGAAGTTAGAAGCCAAGTGCTCATCTCCAACATTCTTCCAAAACTATCTGCAGATGATAGCCGCTCAAGAACTCTCCGAATTTCTTCAAATAGAGATTCGCCTCAAATTCGAGGAAGAAGTTCTTGAATTCTACAGAAATGGAGAAATCAAATCTGCTCAGTCAAAGAAAAATCCACAGAGCACATTTCCAGTCATCAAGTCCACTGTTGGAGGCTCAAAGGTGAAGCTTTCGCAGAAGAAATTGGGAAGAAAGCTTCGCCTTCCCAATTCTGGAGTTGAAGTTGGGAAATTTCCAGTCAAAAATCTGGACTGGAACATCATTGGAATTTCTGGGCGAACTCCTTCTGGCCCAGCAAAGAAAGCAGATCTGAACAACGATTACAAGTTGATTTTGGAACTGGTCATCGCCTGCCTCGAATGTGGGAGTGGAGGTCATGCCGATGACATCACCCAAGAGAGAGCCTTCATCATCAATGCTCTCATTACCAAAACTAAGGTAAACTGGGCTGCACACTTTTTCAATTCCATCTCAAAGCATTTGGGAAAGCCCAACCAGAAATATCTTTGTCAAGGACTATACCTTGGACATATCTTGGAGTCTATGGGTATTGCTTCTAAAGGAAAGAAGTATGGAGAAAGATACTGGCTATACTACTTATCCTCCAAAGGAGAAAACAGAGCCAGTGCTAGTACCACTGCAGAAGATAGCTCATCAGATAATGTCCTACTCATCCATATGCAAAGACTGCCAAAAGAAAGCAAGTGGTGTCCCCCTCTCCCTCCATTGAAGCACCACAGAATCTTGCCTTGGTATGTTTGGAAGAAGAAGAAGAAGTCTCTGACCATGGAGAACTTCAAAGGAAGAAGAAGAGAAAGATCAACTCTTCATCAACATCCAAAGATGTCGACTCGGATGAGTTGAAGGAGAAGGAAACTGCTGAGGAAACCTCTATTCAAAACCAGAGCCCTCAACAATTTGAAGAAGAAATCCCTCCAGTCCAAAGCCTTCCAACCTCATCTCAGCCTCATACAGATGATGCTGACAACAAATTCTGGCAGCTCTACTATAATTGGAGAGCTTGGAAAGTTGGAAATTCAGAAGAGCAACTGTTGGATTGGGACCAACAGCTGAAGAATGAAAAGATTATCAAGAAATGCCTAGGACTACCAGTCAACCACTGCTGTGAAGACATCTTGGATGACTACTGGGTATGGCAAAGGAACAATGAGGATCTGCATCTGGAACACTTGGCCACTACACCAGTTTCAGACTTTGAAGCAGATGATGAAGATACTGCAGTCTACAAGCCAGTCTTCTCAAAAGCCACAGAAGATCAAATGGCTCCCACTTCTGAAGAAATAGCTGTTTTGGAAACAACAGCTGAGGATTTCCCTATCTTTACGGAAACCTCACTTGCGTTCGAAATGGTTCTGACTGAAACTGTTCAAGAGAAGGCAGCCTCTCCCCCACAAGAACAGAACCAGGAAGCAACTGAAGAAGAAGAATTTCAGCGACTGATCCAATCTCAAGTGCTCGAGATCCTCACAACTCCTTGTGAGATCTCCAATCAGACACAACTTGAGATTCTGGAAAAGTCAGCAGAAATTCCGGAACAGTCAAATTACACTTGATGAAGCAGAAGATAGTGACTCACTCTCAAGATACATATCAAATTTTGCACTTGATGAAGCAGAAGGAGAATCTGAGAGGACACTAAAGATCACTGATGAAGAAGATGTGCAAGAAGATGCTGAATCTCTTCCTTTGCAACTCTTTCAAAGGACATCATCTCCTCATCAGGTAACCAATTTTCCCTTCCATAGCTCTTCCACTCCTACTCTTCCGGATGAGATACCGGAAACCTGGACAAAGAAGGTCCAAGGGCTGATTGAGTCAGCCCTAGCATCTCAACATGCCTCCTTTAGGCAAGAGATAGAGCTAATGGAAGCCAAACACACTGAGCTGATAGAGAAATCTGAAAAGAAACACAGCGCTGATCTCAAGGAGATAAGTAAATCAGTAGAAAAGACTCTAGAGATCATCTCTCTATTGAGTAAAACTGTGAGCAATACGATGGAAATATACACCTCTGACAGTCAACTGCAATTCAATGAATTCAACAAAGTCAAGGAGCAAATAGCAAATGTCACAATTGGTCTGCAAAAACAGATGTCCCTTCTCCAAATGGACATCAGATCAGCCCTAGCTATAGCTTCAGCAAATCAAGTAGTAACCAAAGACTACTCGAAGGTGATCATTGACAATCAAAAGGAAGCATACAAGCTGTTCAGACTTATTGGTGCAGATTCTGGGAACCGCAAGATGGAAGTAATTCTCCAACAACACAGTCCATCTCCAATACCACAGCTCCCTATTGCAGTCAACGAAGGAGAAGCATCTTATGTCCCTTCTCATCTGCACATGACTAATCTGATCCTTGAAGCACAGCAAAGAAATCCGGAAAACTCAGCACAGCACCTATCCAGCTCAGGACTGGATGGAACAGAATTTATAGGTGCAGTTGCTGACCACTTCTCAGATGCTGCTCAAACAGAGGAAAGGCGTGAAAACTTAAGGCGCATCAAAGAACTGTGTGGGAACATGCAGGGCATCAGTGAAGTTGCCGGATCTTCAAAACGCAAAAGGAACTGAAGGTTCTTTTCATCAAACCAGGGGGAAAGTATGTGAAAACATTTGTTTTGATGAAAACACCTTCTTGTTTAAACATTGCTTGATTGGTTTAAACATTGCTTAAGTATGCCTTAATTGTGCTTATTATGCTTGATTATGCTTATCTCAAGTATGATTTTGTCTTAATTATTTTTCTGAAGCGCATACATTCAGGGGAACTTACCTAGTTTTGGCTAACAATTATTTTTGCAATGAATTATTGATAAGCTCAAAGCAATGGAAGACGGATATCTCAGTTTTGGTACTAAAATTGGAAATCTCCGATTCAGGTACCTTACAAAATCTGCCTTCTTAAACTAAGCCTTAGTCCTTAATTCATTTCCACCCAGCTCTAAAAGTACTGGTCCCTAGGATGTTTAAAAATGTACAGGACTTTGGAAAAAATAGTACCTCTTTTCTTTTAAATATTCATATTTGTTTTGGTACTACCTCGTCCTAAGTAGAAATTAGAACTATAGGGAATGAAAAATGATAGTCTTATTTTTTTTGGGCCTTGAGAACCCAATAGGAATAATTTCCCTCTAGTACATAGCTTTCTTTTCTTTTTGGGCCACTCTTTTGGGCTTAGCCAAACCAGAACAGTTACGTTTCTCAAACCAATCGAAACTGATTTTCTAATTAAAACAGTTTCAATTCCTTGGTAACTGGTAAAAGATTCCTTCTACTTTTCAACTTCTTGGAAGTTGAAACTCCTTTACTCTCACCGTTCCAACTACCCACTTAATGGAACCCGTGAAACTCCTCCTCCCCTATTTAAATCAAGGTATCTCAATTCACTTTCATCACAAACAACTCTCCCAATATGAAAAGTCTTCAAACTCACTGTCTAAGCAATACACCAAGAAAAATAGCCTCAATGGAGAAACTTTTCTTTCTCACCCTCATAGACGGCAATGGAAGAAGCCTATTGAGAAGAAAAGACTTTTAAGGTCTATGGTGAGAATCTCGGCAGTAGAGAAGGTCTATGGTGGAAATCTCGTATTTTTCAGTATTAGACCATACACCTTCTCTGGAACAACACTCTCTCTATCTTTTTTGAGAGATGTGTTGCTTCCAAGATCTTGAATATCCACTTTGGATATTAAAGATCTATCAAACGCAACGCCAACTGCTCAGCCAAGCAGAATCTGCTGAAGCTGAAAACAGTCAAGGCGGAAGAAATCACAAAATCTCAAGACAAAAACTTGGTTTAGGAATTATTGTAATTTGAATTGTATTTGTTTAAGAGTTTTTTGTTACAAGCTGTATGTTATGAGAAACTAAAAGAAAGTTACAAAATTAGTTCTCAGTACAGCGACCGGGAACTCTTAAACACTTGTTTGTCATCATCAAAAAGGGGGAAATTGTTGGGAAAAATATTATAGATTTTGATGATGATTTATGTAATAGGGACTTTAGGTCTCCCCCAATATTCAATGTAATTTTTCTTTTTAGAAATATTGTTAAAACCAAGTTCTTGAGTTTTCCAATAAAACTGTGATATTTCTTTAAGCGTTTTGATGCCTGAAACTTGATCAAATTCAGTGATATGAAAATTGGATATCTTGATCGGAAGTGTCAGAAACAAGTAAGGATTTCTCAATCAGATAAAAATCCTCAGATCCGGAAAGACTACATAAGAACCGGATGTCTCGCTACAACCCGCTGAAGGCTAAGTCATTCAAATCGGAAGACTAGCGCGGATCTCCTTCTCACCCGGAAGTAAGACTCATCCGGA